>CAMZMU010000081.1:24882804-25194040 GCA_947311845.1 Poa pratensis | reverse complement strand
GCGCGCGGATCGCTCCTACGTCCTTCCCGTGTCCGTCCCGACCCCACGTGTTATCGACTACAACGGCTAGATCCGAGGAAGCCGCGATGCAGGCGTCGCACATGCAGCTGAACGCACAGAGGGCGGCCGCGTTCATGTCCGCCGAACACGCATGTGCCGACGCTGCACAAGAGGACGGATGAAGCAAGCGCGCTGCGCCGAGGAGTCCGCCAAGCGCGCGGCGAGGCGCAAACGGCACCGGGACGCCGCGGTGGCCGTCAAAGGAGCATGCAGCTCCACTTGATGCCAATATCCGCGCCGGTGTGGCCGCCTATGCGCGGCCAATTTTGTAAAGAAGCCGGCGTCGCTATGTATGTCGTAGCTACGAAACAAGCAAGGAGGAGGATCCATCTAGTCCGCTGCTGGCCGGCCATGATGAAGGAAGAGCCAGCAAGTCCGTGGCCGAACGGACTTGCGGCTTGAAGTTCCTCAAGGCCGGAGCCCCTCCTTGATCTTCCCCTAGCCGGCCATGAGCAACCAAGTTCTGGCGCGGCAACCAAGACGAGGTGGTCGTGCCGGAGGGAGAGGTGGCCGTGCCGGATGACGAGGTGGCCGCGCCGGATGAGCCAGCGACTCCACCACGAGCCCCGGCGTATTCACCGTGGGAGCCCTGGTCTCCGTGGGATCGGTGAGGCGCGGATCCAAAATGGTTTGCACCACCGTGGCCTCCGGCCGAGGCGCCGGCGAACGAGCCGGGATCTCCACACCCCCTCCCCCACCGGTCGGCGATGAGCCGGCTACTCCACCACCACCACCACGGAGGAGGAGGACGAGAGAGCCATAGATTTAGGTCTTTTATTATGTATTTTTTTAATTTCCAATATGTAATCTTTATTATTAATAAAAATGTTTGTAAAAAACTGGCTAGGCGGACACAATTCGTCGGGCCCGTTGGGTGCAGTGGCCAGAAGGGGCAGACATGGGCCGGACGCGCATCCGTTTCGCAACCCAAACGAATAAAACACGGACAAAACGCGCATCCGTTTGAGTCGGCCCGTCGGAGTCATCCTTATAACTTGCACAGAAATGACACCGATGTTTCTCTACAGTCATCACCTCGCAGTTCTCGACAGAGGTAAAAATAAAACGGAAATACTCATGCATGGCCAAGCCAATACATGCATACCAGCCATTATGCGTGCATGGGTTGAACGTCATGGGCTCATGGCACTGGTCCACCGCTGATCTGAACGCCGTTCTCTCCGTTTCAGTACTTACTAGAACCTCAAGCAGAAGTTACAAAGTGTTGGATGCATACCCATTTTTTCTATTGAAAACCCTACACCACACTACAAGGTACACACAGGTGCGTATAATAAAAATGCTTCGCTTGCCGATTCACCGCACACGTACCTATCCTAGCAAATTAGTACACCAAGCTTAGCTAAGATTCTTGCCTATTTGCGACACAGCTCACGACATAGGCAGGCGGCGCTTAGCTAGAGTGTAGAAGTCTCTACCTTGGAGCTAGTGTCTTTGCTTAGAAAAATACTGTGGACTCCCAAAGCCAAGTCGAACACATACTTGTCCATACACTACTGACTTCCGACGATCAGACAAGAGTCAGCTCGGCCTGTCCTATCATCGTACACCGAATCTCGCACATAATCCGAACTATGAAACCATGGTTTGCAGTCACTGCAGCCACTTTTTTATGTCATGCAGAAGAAATGTGCATACGTCTCTTGCCTGTAGGCAGCTTTGCACAAGTCAAGTGACAGCCTCTTTCCTTGGCGCCAACTGCTTTTCTATTACGGATATGTCTCTGTTCCTTCATCGCTGGTGCCTACTACAGCCAAAAAGATCAGGCGATCGATCGAACAGGACCAAAAGTAAGTGATAAGCTATCACTGGATCCAGGTCCATCCTGCGCCTCCTGCCCCTGTTGTTATCACACGGCGTGCATATCCAGCCCGGTGCTTTCCGGTGGTTCTGTAGTCCACGCTAACGTTGGAGCTGGATGCATGTTAGTGTCCTCTCAGCTAGCTCATGCCCAACTCCCGTTGCCCGGCCGAAGAGAATTTCCTCTCTTCTGATGCCCCCTCCTGCTTGGAATCTTCCCTTCTGCACGTTGGAATTAAAGACTGAAAGTGAGCACGATGCCGACATCAGCGACGTGCGTGCATGGTCTGGTTAGCATCACGAGCCCAGAACGGTCCAACAGCTAGCCGGGAAAAGGTGAGGGAGATGAATGGACATGTTGTTGTTTAGAGCGTGTTACGGTCACGGATTGATTATCTATGGGATTAGTCATGCGTCAAAGTTTTCTGGCACCAAGCTGTGCAAGTTGCAAGTTCTCTGCTGGGAGATTGGCTGCAACCATGTAAGTTAATTATTCTGAATATACTATACGATGGATTTGGTTTTGTCTGCAGAATAGTACAATTTAAACAAGTTCAAATTGTGTTTCTCCCACATATTATACAAGAAAATGACGGCCAAAGATGTATGTGTCTGGTTCTTTTGTGAAGCATGGTTAGGTGAGCGAGAACATACGTGGTAGACCACTAGTAGAAAACAGGTCTTTCGTCCGGGCCATTAGTCCCGGCCGCGGCCTGGGCCGCGACTAATGGTCCGGACACGTCGCCCCGAAAAACGCCGAACGTACGGCACCCAATAGTCCCAGCTCGTTAGGGCCCAATAGTCCCGGTGGAGACCCCTTTAGTCCCGGTTTGTATCTCAAACCGGGACTTATGGTCTGGCCCTATATATATGGCAGCCCCTCTCCCCTCTCTCTTGCTTTTTTCCTGGTGGGAGGTGGTGTAGGTTTGTGCTAGTTTTTTTTTCTTCATATGCACTAGAGGTGTTCGGTGAAATGCCTATTAGAGCGATGCCACTTGAGTTCACACAACACAAACATGATATGAGGTGGCCGAGCCACACTTAAGATTCCTCCTCTTTGTTTCGAAGTGTCATAAAAGGTTAGCAACTATTTTCTCGTTTAGACCGCGCGGTACTAATTTTAGCATCGTGGTTGCGTTTGATATATAGTTCTATGATGCAGATGAGCCATCCATGGATGTACGGTGACCGACGCTTTGCCACTTACAGAGAAGGCGTGCGTTCTTTTCGCCTTGCGGCCGACGCGAACAAGCGGCGGGATGGCTTTATGATTTGTCCATGTGTTGAATGTCGGAATGAGAAGGATCACACTTCCTCAAGAGTCTTTCAGAACCACCTGCTTCGGTCCGGTTTCATGTCCGGCTATAATGTTTGGACCAAGCACGGAGAAAGAGGGGTTATGATGGAAGACGGCGATGAAGAAGAGAACGATGATGCCAACTATCGATCTATGTTTCTTGAATACGCTGATACCGAAATGGAAGACAATGAAGAAGAAGAGGGTGAAGAACGGGCACCAGATGAGCCCGCTGAAATTATGGCAAAATGAAACCATATTTCATCATTTCAATTTAGCTAACATTTTTTTTTTGACATTTATGACAGTAGGGAAGGCCCTACTGCCTCTATATTAGAACACCCACGAAGGGGCAACAGGCAATGTTACATATTTACAGAGAGGTTCAATGAAATCAAAGAGTGCTAACTATAGAATTAATGAAAGTATGTTTACTGTCCTTGGTCCTATGGACAAGGAGTCTAAAGTCCTCTTTGAAACGAGCAGCCCAGGCTGAGGTAGAAGGTGTAATTCCGTTAAAGTAGTAATTGTTCCTCTCCTTCCAAATACTCCAAGCAGCAGTAGAGAAAACGTCCATGAACATCTGCTTCGTCCAGCGAGACCTGGAGAAAGAGATCAACTCAAGTCTAGTGGACATCACATTTGGAGATATAGGGAAGTTCAGTTTCCCCAGCAATCCTTGGTGAAATCACAGTGGAAGAAGAGGTGTTCCACTGTTTCCTCAACCCCAGCGTTACACATCGTGCAAATGAAGTTGTTGCCCACATTATAGTGGCGTCTGCGCAGCATGTTCCTTGTGTTCAATCTGTCAGATAACAGTAACCAGCAGAAGAATTTGATTCTTGGGATGCTTTTGCTTTTCCAGATCCAATTAAAAGACTCATGAGGAACAAGATCTCTGAAGTAAAACTTGTAATACTGGCTAGAAGAATATTGATCAGAGCCCCAAAGATATGACCACTTATCATTGGAGGAGTTGTCCAGCACAATGTGGGCAGTGTCTTCCTGAGCATGTCGCAGTTCCTGGATAGCTTGTGAAGAAAGTGGTAAATGGAAATTAGCACCAAGTGTATCTGCCGAGAGAAAATCTGTGGCTGAGACATCTTCATCCAGAGCAAAGGAAAATGCTCTAGGATAGGATTCTGAAGAAAGCGGGTCCTTCCAAGGATCCTTCCAGAATAAAATGGTGTCTCCTTTAACAATGGTACACTTGGAGATCCCTCTGTAAATTGGTGATAATTTGCACACATCTCTCCACCAGAAAGAGCCACAGAGGTCAAGATCATGAGGCACCTTGTTGCTATAGTGAGTATTCCATATTAGAGTGACCCAAGGTGTATCCATTTTATTGTAGAATTTATGAAGGTATTTAAGCAAAAGCCCTTCATTCTGAATTTTTAAATTTAAAACCCCAGCACCACCCTTATTCTTGGGCCTCCACACTTTGTCCCATGCAATCAGAGAGTTGCAATGTTCACCATCTTCTGTTTTCTTGTTCCACAGGAAATGCCTTCTGATCTTATCAACATGTTCTATGATTTTGGGGTGAATCTTAATGGCACACATTGTAAAAGTGGCAATTGAAGTGAGCAATGTGTTGATTACTGTAACTCTCCCACTGTATGTCATCATCATGAAATTGGCAGTCATTGCCCTCTCAATTCTGTCCACAAGAGGCATTAGATCATAGACAGTGGGCTTTGTTGTTCCTAGAGGAAGGCCAAGGTATGTAAATGGCATAGTGCCAACAACACAACCAAAGATGGCTGCAATATCAGAGGCCTGCTGCTGTGAGATGTTAATGGGAATCATGATTGATTTATGGTAATTGATATGTAAACCTGTGGACTGAGCATAAGTGTCCAGAATCTCCTTCATCTTTTCCACTTGATCAGAGCAAGCAGGCATGATCACAATAGTGTCATCGGCATACTGAACCACAGGGTAGTCCATTCCATAGTCAGGGGAGAAAGGAGCATGAAGCAAGTTATCTCTGAAGGCCTTGTTAATAGCAGACTGTAGCAGATCAGCTGCTAAAAAAAGATAAGAGGTGAAAGAGGGCCCCCCTGTCGAACACCTCTTTTACAATGAAACTGCCTGCCAGGGACACCATTCAGCAAAACACTTGACATCCTAGAGCTGAAAATTGATTTAATCCACTGTAACCACTTTGAATCAAAACCCATTTGTTTCATTATTTTTAGCATAGCAGTGTGATCGATGGTATCAAAGGCCTTTGCAAAATCTAATTTTAGGAGAATTATCTCTTTCTTGGATGCCTCACACTGGTGGATAAACTCAAAAGCCCAGGCAATACAGTCTTGGATTGTCCTACCTTTTAGAAACCCATATTGGTTTTTGTGAACAATTTTGAGAACAATTTTCTGTAGCCTGTTTGCTAGCAATTTGGTAATTAGCTTGAGACAGCTGTTGAGAAGAGTGATGGGTCTGAAATCATTAACTGTTGCAGGAGATCCAATTTTGGGAATGAGAGTGATGCATCCTGTGTTAATGCTTTCCAAATTAAGATTACCATCATGGAATTCCTGACATAGAAGATAAATATCCTCTTTAATTATATGCCAACAGGACTTCAAGAACTGCCCCACAGAAGACAACGGGACAGATGGCTCTCCTCCCACCTCTCCCGCGACCCACCCACCCCTAGCCGCCGCCGGTGATCCCTCACCTCCGGCCACCACCTCCCACTTCTGATCCAATCAGTTTGTTCGCCGTAGTCTAGGCTTCACAACCATCCGCATCTCATGGCGGTTCACCGTGCGATCACCCTTGGCCTGGACTTCTCCCCGGGATTGGCGTTTTCGAAGGAAGTCTGGCGTTCCCTCCGACGGACGGTGCATCCCTCGACCTCTTCTGGTCACTTCACGAGGGTGGTTTCATTTGGAAGATCGGCCTTCCGCCTGGATGAAGAATCAGCTGCCTTGGCTCTGGAGGCCGCAACTGGAGGTCTCTGTTCAGATCTCAAGGTCTCGATCTTGCGAGACAGGGTTTTCTCTTTCACGGTTTCGTCTAAACAGGTTGGTTTCATGATCTATGCTAGAAAGTTTTACGCTTGCCCGCACTTCAAATGCTTTTATCATCTCTGGGGCTATGGGGGCCCTGCTTGGCAACGCGAATTTTCCCTTTGGGAACGCGAATGTGCGGGAGAATGGATCATTGCAAATCGTAAGAGGTCTCATTCTGTGGTTTATCATCGTTCTGCTGCTACTAGACCCTACCCGCGTTCTCAGACTGCTCCTTTACTGCTGGGCAATACCTCGTCGGCGGTGACCAGCACCCCGTCGGTGGTGAAGCAAATTCAGTTTGGTTCTTTGGATCCATGCACAGTCAAAAAATTCGTTTCAGATCCATGTTTTTCTCCCGTGATTTCTGCTCCTAGCTCCGCAGTTCACGCGGGTTCCCCAGTTTCAAATGACTCGGTTGTTCAGAGGGCTCTCATTGCTGCTGGGCTTGATTCACCAGATCGTTCCCCAACTGCTGCTGTTGGGCCTCTGGCCCCTGTCCCTCAGATTATGACTAGTGCTGGTCTAGACGGACCGTTGGGGGAGCTTGATGATGGGCTGACTCGGGTAGTTGATGAGATGGCTGCTTCTTTTTGGGACTGTCAGCGTTGTTTACGTATGGGACACAAAATTGGTAGCTGCACTAATCGCATCTGCTGCCGCTCTTACTTCCGTTCTGGACATGTTGTCAAAGATTGCACAAACAGATTTAATCCGGTAACTAAAAAGTGGATTCCCACGAAACCGGTGGTTAAGGAGGTTCCCTCAATTGGTAACCCTGATCCTGCTATTACTGATAAAATGCCCATTCATTTTTGGGATTGTCAGCATTGCTTAAGTATGGGCCATGTTAAGGTTAATTGCATTAAGCGAATTAGGTGCAGATCCTGTTTCCGTTCTGGGCATATCGCCAGGGTGTGTTTTGCACGGAAAAATCTAGGTAACAAAAAATGGATACCGAAACAGACGGTTATTGCCAAACAGCCGTGCTTTGATTCTCGCGCTGAGATATCTTCAGGAGAACCCCTGCTCGTTTCGTCTCCCAGTCCCTCTGTTCCACCTCCGCCTGCCGCCTCCTCGACCCCGAAGCCGCCATCTGTCCACTCAGCCTCCATGGGTGATATTTTGGTGGTTTCTTCAGCCTCGGTTCATGTTGTTCAGGAAGAAGTCCAGGAGATAGCTATGCCAGTTGCTCAAGGTGTTCACGCTGTAGAGGAGGTGCTAGCCGTGCTAGATGCTCATGAAATTCAGGAGGTTCTTGTGGTGCAGCAAGAAGAAGCAGAAGCAGTGTTTCCCTCCCCAGATGACACTGATGTTTTGGCTCCAGTGGATACTATGTGGGCTATGGTGCCTTTGTTTCCTACAGCTCAGCTGAATCAGGCTGTTAAGGATCGGTTGCAGCATGAAGTTACACCACCTGCCCCAATTCCTCGCTCTGGTACTTCTAAGAGATCATGGTCGGTTGCTTTTGGTGACCAAAGAGAGGATGTGCAGATCCCTTTCGCTCAGGAGGGTAATGCTCAGTTTAGCAGAAGGAAATTTATTGAAGTAAAGTCAAAATCTACCAAAAAGCTTGTGTTTGATAGGGAGCCTAGTACGGATGCAGTTCCTGTCACCTTCCAAGCACAGGCTCCAGTGGAGGTTGCAACACCGGTTGCCAAAAGAACTAGAGGTCGTAAGCAGGTTCCTGTGGTGGCTGCAGAGCCAAGGTACAACACTCGCAGCCAGTCTACTCTGAAGGGTTTTAAAGCTCCTTCTGTCAGTGATACTCCAGCAAGGAAAAAGTACAGTAAGAGAGGTAGGAAGGCGGCTGCTGCGCCTCATACTGATGCTCCATCTGCTGCAGAAGACCCTGTCCTTGGCCCGATTCCGGTGCACATTCTCCAACAGATTGGTGCTGCACTGGAGATTCTCCCTGAAGAGCCGACGATGCAGAAGCTTAAGGCTTCTGTAGATGGTGCCCATGCTACAGATGTTTCCAATGATTGATAAGTCCTGCATGACTTCTATGGGTGGATGTGCCCTGCCTCACATCAGTTATCCTAGGCTGTTTCGTGCTATCGTTATTTGGCAGTCTGAACTTGTATTTTCTGCTATGTCCTTGCCATGGGTTTTGGCTCTTTCCTGGCTGAGTGCCTCAGTCAGTGGATATTATCTGTCTTCTAATTGTGATCAATGGATGTAAACATCAAGAACCTATTTTGGAAGGTGTTCGATTGGAACATTCGTGGTATTAATGCTGAAAGTAAACAACTGGCTTTGAAAGAGAAGCTGGATGAATGTGGTTGTGCTGTGGCATGCATACAGGAAACAAAAAAAGAAAGCTTTGACAGGAAATTCATAAAAGCATGTTGCCCACGTCGTTTTGATAATTTTGCTTATGCCCCTTCTGTGGGTGCATCTGGTGGGATCTTGGTTGTTTGGAACTCTGCCATTTTCTCAGGGACTCTAATTGAATCACACAGTTTTGGATTGATCATTGAGTTTTGTTCAAATCATAACGGTGATAAGTGGACGCTGGTGGTGGTTTATGGTCCTTGTGCTGGTCCTCTTAGGGATGCTTTTGTTAATTGGCTGTACAATATTACTATACCCGATGATGATCTTTGGCTCTTTATGGGTGGCTTCAACTTCATAAGAGCGCAGGATAATAGAAGTGAGCCTAGTGGGGATGTAAATGACATGTTTCTCTTTAATGAGGTGATTGGGCATTTAGGCCTCCTGGAGCTTCCAATTAAGGGCAGGGCTTATACATGGTCAAATATGCAAGCTGACCCCTTATTGGTACAGCTTGACTGGTTTTTCACAAGTGCTAGCTGGATCACTAGCTATCCAAATACAATGGTTCTTCCCTTGGCCAAACCTACCTCGGATCACATCCCCTGTGTGGTATCAATCGGAACAAATATCCCTAAGGCACATATCTTCCGGTTTGAAAATTATTGGGTTAATCAACCGGGCTTTTTGGACTGTGTTAAAAATAACTGGAAAATCGGAATGTTGGGGTCTCTTCAGTAAAGAATTTGTCTGCAAACTTTAAGGCTGTCAGATATGCTCTAAAAAAGTGGCAGGCTGGTATCTCCAAGATCAAGCAGCTGATAGCTAAATGCAATATTGTGATACTCTTCTTTGATGATTTGGAGGATAAGAGAGCTTTAACAGTTTATGAGGGGAATTTTCGGAAAATTGTGAAACTACACTATGAGAAGCTGTTATCATTACAGTTCCAATATTGGAAGAAAAGATGCACAATGCGATGGATTAAGCTTGGTGAGGAGAATACTAAGTTTTTCCATGCTATGGCTACCGAGAGATACAGGAGGAATTCTATTTCCTCGCTGGTTCTGGATGATGGGAGAATTACATCTGATCATGATGAGCTTGCATCAGTGGCTTTATCTGATTTTAAGCAGCGGATGGGAACCTCACATGGGATCCAAATGAGGTTTAATTTAGAGGAAATAATGCAGAGAGTCGAGGGGTTAGAGCAACTGATAGCCCCATTTACTCATGAGGAAATGGACAATGTTATCAAGAAAATGCCTCCGGATAAAGCTCCGGGCCCTGATGGCTTTAATGGTCTATTCTTAAAGAAATGCTGGGAGATTGTGAAGCATGATTTTTATGCTCTGGATCAAGATTTTTTCCATGGAAGGATAAGTCTTGAAAGTATAAACAGCTCTTTTATTACCTTGGTGCCAAAGAAAGGAGCTCCTGAAAAGATAGGGGATTATAGGCCTATTTCTTTAACCAACACATGTCTGAAATTTCTCTCTAAGATTGTAGCTGACAGACTCCAGGAAGTGGTACTGAGGTGCATTCATAAAATCAGTACGGTTTCATAAAAGGGAGGACAATTCATGATTATGTCGCTTGGGCTTTTGAGTACATCCATCAGTGCAAATCCTCCAAAACTCCTGTGGTAGTTCTAAAGCTAGATTTTGAAAAGGCTTTCGATTCGATTGAGCATGAAGCAATTCAGAAGATTTTATTGGCAAAAGGTTTTCCTATCCAATTCATCAATTGGGTTATGGAATTTCTCAGCTCTGGTACTTCTTCGGTGTTACTTAATGGGGTTCCTGGTAATCATTTCAAGTGTCGAAGAGGAGTCCGACAAGGTGACCCTCTATCACCTCTTTTATTTGTCTTTGGAGGAGATCTGTTGCAGTCTGCTGTTAATGACCTGAAGAACAGGGGATTATTGAAGCTCCCAATTCCTGCGGGTGTAGATGACTATCCGATTGTTCAGTACGCAGATGATACAGTTATCACAGTGCCAGCTGAAATGGCTCAGCTCAGAGCTCTAAAACGGGTCTTGCAGGATTTTTCGGAGTCAACTGGACTGACTATTAATTACCACAAGTCTTGCATGCTTCCGGTGAATGTTTCTGAGGATCAGATGGATGCTTTAGCTACAGATTTTGGTTGCCAAGTTGGAACTTTTCCTTTTGCTTACCTTGGACTGCCCATGGGGACAACTAGGCCTTGTATCGCTGATCTTACTCCTATGATTTCTAGACTGGAGAGAAGAATTACTGCAAGCTCTCAATTGCTTGCTTACGGTGGCAGATTACAGCTTATCAGGTCTTGTTTATCTTCCATGCCTATCCATATGATGTGCTCTCTCAGCTTCTCTCCAGGAATGATAAAGCAGGTCAATAGGGTGCTTAGGCAATGTTTCTGGGAGGCAATCAACCTGATTCCAAGAAAAAATCTCTTGCGGCTTGGCCCATGATTGCCAAGCCAAAATCTAGTGGTGGCTTGGGAATTCTTGACTTCAAAGTTCAGAATGATGCTCTTTTAATAAAACAGCTGCACAAGTTTTACAATAAGAAAGATGTGCCTTGGGTGAGTTTGGTCTGGCATGCCTACTACCAGCATGATGTTCCTCATGCAAAAAACCTTTGCGGCTCTTTTTGGTGGAGGGACTTGATGAAACTATCTGAAGCTTATAGACAGGTAACAACTGTTACAATTGGAAGGGGAGACTCTGCCCTGTTCTGGACGGACAGATGGACTGATTATACACTACAGCAGAAATTTCCGAGATTATTCTCCTTTTTCCTGGACTCTAATATGTCTGTACAGGAAGTGTTACAAACAGAAGATAGAACTCAGCTGTTTTACTTGCCAATGTCTCAGCAAGCATATGGGGAATTCTTGGAAATGGAAAATACTATTGCCTCGGCTACTTTTGATGCCACAAACAATGACACATGGAAAACAATTTGGAAGGATGGGAGTATACCTCCAGCCGGTTCTACCATCACTGTTTTAAAGATGTTAAAACTGATAAGGTATATGATTGGATTTGGCAGAGCAAGTGTGTGCTCCGAATCAAAGTATTTGCGTGGTTATTGGTCAGTGACAGATTAAACACCAGAGACATGCTTAGAAGGAGGCATTGGAATGTCACTGATGTTTATCATTGTGTGTTGTGCCCAACACATACTGATGAAGACTGGCAGCACCTATTTTTTGCCTGCAGCTTCAGTGTTCGAATCTAGAGATATTTACAAATAGAGTGGGACTATGGAGCTAATATGACTGTCGATTCTTTGTTCATGGCTGCGAGGAGGAAATTTGGTCAGCCTTTCTTCTCTGAAGTGGTTATACTTGCAGCTTGGAATATTTGGAAGCAACGAAATGAAGCTATCTTCCAGAATGTGGCACCATCCTTCAGGTCTTGGAAGAGATCTTTTGTCCATGATATCACTCTACATCTATACAGAGTGAAGGAGAAGCACAACTCACAGCTGTCAAGATGGATTGACGATCTGTTGTAAATTTGTTAATTTGTTTTTGTTTTCTTACTTGCTGCATGTACATAAACGTTGTATTTTTGTTGGTTAATTTTCAATAAAATACTGTGGGGCTGTTGCCCTGCAGTCTTAAGGTTCAAAAAAAAAAAGAACTGCCCATTAAAACCATCTGGTCCGGGAGCTTTATCTGCAGGCATCTCTCTAACCACTGCATCAATTTCCTCATGAGAAAAGGGGGCAGACAAACAATCCAGTCCCTCAATTGGTTCAATCAGGTTTTCTAGGTCAAAGCCCATCACAGTGTTCTGACAGGTGCCAAGTCTATCCTTAAAGGATTCATAGATGAGCTTTTCTTTCTCAGCATGTGATGTAACCTGAGTTCCATCAGGTAAATCAAGCTGAGCAATAGAGCTTCTCCTAAACCTATCAGTGGCCAAAGCATGGAAGAATTTTGTATTTTCATCGCCAAATTTAGTCCATCTTACTGTACACCTCTTCTTCCAGTACTGCCTCTGATATTCTAAAAGTTTCAGCAGTGGTCTTTTAGGATTCTTCTGAAATTGGTTTCAGGCACCGTAAGCCCTCTCCTGTCTTCCAAATTATCAAGCTCCAGGAGTGCTTTATTGCAGTTTTCTATGCAGATTTTCAGTCTGGATATACCTTTGCTCCAGAACTTCAGGTCATACCTTAAACGTTTTAGCTTAGCATTAAGGTTAGCAGCACTGTTTTTCTTGAAGGTTGGTTTGCTCCACTAGAGGCAACAGTCTGCAAAAAACCATGTGTGCCGTCCAGAAACTTTCAAATCTGAACAGTTTGCAAGCTGGGATGGAAGTCTGAATAGAAGCGACACATGGAGTATGGTCAGACGTAGGCTTCCCTTGTGGATTGACCACAGTATTTGGGTATGAAATTGACCAGTGCAAAGAAGTGAAAAACCAATCAAGCTGCTCAAGCAGAGGATCCTGTTGCATATTACTCCAGGTAAAGCTTCTTCCTTTAATTGGGATTTCTGTCAGGTTTTGAGATCTGATTAAATCATTGAACAGAAGCATGTCATCAACATCTCCCCCAGGTTTGTTTCTATTATCGATTGATCGAATGAAATTAAAATCGCCACAGATTAACCAGTCCTCTTCATCCGGAATATTTAGATTATAAAACCAGTTAACAAAATCATCTCTCAAATCACCAGAACAAGGGCCATATATGTTCAATAAAGTCCAGGAGAAATTATCTTGCTTTGAGGTGAAATAAACTGACAGAGCAAAGGGTTCACAATGCATGACCATGCCAGAAAACATAGAACTTTTCCAGATAATAATGAGCCCACCAGAAGCTCCATTGGAGGGAACATAAACAAATTCATCAAAATCATTGGGGCAACAAGATTTAATAAAAGCCAAATCAAAGTGGGATTTCTTTGTCTCTTGCAAGCACACAATAGCACAACCACTTAATTTAATAGCATTCAGCAAGGCAAGATGCTTAGTCTTTGCATTTAAGCCCCTAATATTCCAGCATAACACAAACCACTTCCTTAGATAATTCATTACAAAATATAAAAGAGGGATAACTGAAACAACAGCAGGAGGAACTAGTCCTTGTTGTTCTCCTTGTCCTTCAGGCTGGCTAGCAGCTTCACAGGTGAAAGATCATCAGGAGGCACTCCACACAGCTGAACTCCAATGCACTGAAGTGTGGAAATAGGTGTGGGGGTGGAATATCAGCATCAGGAGCAACAGATGGCTTCACAATTGCTTTCACCTTCGACTTCCTGGCTTTAACATCCTTGACTGCAGTGTTCTTAAATCCATCATACTTGTTGGCCCTGGGCTTCTCCTCACAACAGCAGTAGTCAGTGGCGTGTAAGAGGTACCAGGAGAGCAAGAGAGAGCATTGTCAGCTGCCAGAAGGGCATTGGACAGTCCAATGCAGTGCACAACAGAGGAGGGGCTATCAGGTTCTTCATCCACTACCTCAATAATTCTGGCCACTTTCTTTGGCGGTTGGGGGAACAGAGAGAGGGCCTCCATTGTTCTTTTGCCAGCAATAACTGAGATGAAAGAGAACTCCTGGGCAGGCCTCAAGTTCAGGTAAAAAGGAGATGGCAAACAAGCCTTTTTGGCACACAAACTGACAATAGAAACCTGGGTGATGGAATCAGCAGTAAATGGAGTGAGGCCAAGCACCAATGCCTGGGCAAAGTGTAAGCTATCAACCTGAGCAGCTGAGTATGTCTTCTTGGTCAAAAAACCTGAACTAAAGCTGTGCAGAGCAGCAGTATTAGCAGCCGAGAAGTCAAATTCAGAAGTGAGCACTGTCTGAATAACTATTTCTTCAGGTTCTGCTTCAGGGCTGCTGATGGAGTCTGTCCAGGCTTGCATTGGGCTATCAACAGCATTGGTAGCTGGAGGAGGCATACCAATATGCATAGCCACCCCTTGAGCCCAAGGATGGCAGTGAAATTTACCAGGGGAGGATCGATTAGCATCTGAACAGGTTCTTGCTCAATGCCCATTGCAGGCTGTTCATTAACAGGCTCAGGGGCCTGAATCACAGGAGGCAAATTCTGCAGGCCTGGCCCATTATGCTGGTGTCCAATATTGTTGTACTGAGCATTGTGGTTCAGATTTAACTGAAGCCAATTGGCTAGCTGGTTCTGGTATATCTGCTCAGCTGAAGCATCAGCTCCATACAGTGGATATGGGTTACCATCTTCAGGCTCTGGGTCCTCTGGGGGAGGAGGAACATCATGCATATGAGCATTCCAATCTGAGCTGCGAAGCAAAAAGACTGGGACAGTCCAGCTGTGCCTGGCACCACCAAGCTGAGTGACAACAATGCTCTTGGGGACAAACTTGGGGTGAACCAGCCAAACCTTTGCAAGAACAGAGTGCATGTTCCCCCTGGGCTGGTGCCAAACAGAGAGAAGGCCAAAATCTTCCACAGCCCTGTTGAGATAGAAGCTGGTTTGATAATCCAGAGGAAAACCTAGGAACAGCAACCAAGTTTCCCTACCAAAGGATGTCAGTCTCATGTTCTTGGCCTGGTCATGGCGCACAAAGGTCACCGTGGTAATCTCGTCAGCTTCAAACGTGAGGCCAATCGCAGTATCGGCATGCAGGGTGTCTGTCAGCTTAAAAACCCCCAAACCAAACGGATGATCATCCCAATCCACTACGGCGCACCCAGATTCAATCAGAAAAGCTCTCACATCGTCGCGCATCTGCTCCCTCAGCTGAATCGGAACGAACCTGCTAGTTTCAGCGATGATGACGCGGTCATTGTGCAGCGGAGGCACCGCCGGCCACCATCCTGGTACGGGCCACCCTGTCCGCGGGGCCTTGATCGATCGTCATCCCATCGGGGTTGAACGCCAAGGGGTTGACGGTGAAGTTCGCCATTGCTGCAGCGTCGACGGCGGCGGCGTCGATGTCGTCGAGAACGTCGCCGACCAAGGGTTGTACTGTAGCTAGGGGAACCGAAACGGCCAGGCAGGAGTTCCTATTACTGTGGGGTAAATCCTCTTTTTCCTTATCAGTTTGGATTTGCCGTTTGGGTACCCAGATTCTTCGGACCGAAACAGGATTTGTCATTCTAGATTTGCTCTTGGGCCTCCAGACGAGCTTCCGTCCGCACGACGAGCGGCTATGGCCCAACTCCTTGCAAACCCAACAACGAATCTGTTTTTTCTTTCCAGAGCAAGCATCACACTTACGGCCCAAGGCCTGACAACGTCGAAAGACGCCAGGGCAGGCAGGCCGGAGATGATCCTTCAAACTGCAGCTGGAGCATCGGCCCAATAATTCAAAAACCCGAGCATTAGGCGGGAGAATCGGTAGATCTAACGACTCCATAATCACCTTCTCCGAATAATTAGCAGATCGCAGATCAATTATGTGCTCGAGTAAATCCTGAGAGATATTTGGGAAGAATCTTTCCGCAAAATTAGGGCCAACAAAGGATTTTTGAATTTCGAAATCTGGACCCACTAAAACCGGATCAGCAAAGCTTCCAAAAATAAGACCATTACCGGTGATCGCCGGAGAAGAAGAGGATGCCGGAGGGGTTGTCGATGCTGGCTCAAAAGAACCAAACTGAATGGGTTTAACCACTGTTGAGCACTGATCCTTCCGAAAACCAAATTTTGATAATTCCAGGGAGAGGAAGATGGATCACTTGCGGCACTCTTGGATAGAAAATTAAGATTTGGCCGAAACAACGTCGGACTTTTCTGTGCCACCACCAGATCTTGATTAGAAGAAAACCATGAACCCTGATTCAATAGAGGCCTCACCTCGCCTCTGTAAAGAGTGAAGTGACATACAAAGTCCGGCCAAACACGATCCTTCAAACCATAGATAAAATGTCCAACTTTGCTAGAAGCCAGGGAAAACCGAAAACGTCGATCACTCAGTTTGAAAACCTTGAAACCCAGATTATCACCACCAATGCAACATTGAAGAGCCAAACCAACGGAGTCTTCAGAGAGGGGGAAAGAAGCCGACGTGAAGGAAACCACCAGGAAGAATTCCTTTGCGCCGGAGGAGGGAGAGAAGTGTACCGTGGAGCCGAACCTTTGCCGAACCTGGTTAGCCACGGCCAAGCCCGGCGAGAAGTCCCAATGCAGAAGCGCCTCCATGGATCGATCGGTCTAGAGGACATGGCTAGGGGCGAGGGTGCTGGCGGTGGAGGAGGTGGCGGCGCCGAGGGTGGGAGGGGTGGGAGGTGGGAGCGCCATCCGCTCTCTCCTATTCAATCTACTATTTTTAGCTAACATATTTGGAAGTAAAATAACTTAAATTCCTCTAATTATGTAGTTGCATTTACAAAAAATGCTTCATTAGATAAATATTTGGAGAAAATGCAAATTCATTTCCTCTAATTATAGATTTCAAATTTAATTTAATAAGTGCTCAAACAATGTATTTCCTCCGATTATTGAGTTAAATTAAATATTTAAGACAAAACACAAACATATCATATCAATTCGAATAGGTTAATATTTAGAAATAATATAACTAAACTCCCTCCAATTATGCAATTCAATTTAATAAATGCTCAAATTGAACTTAACTCTCTCTAATTATGTAGTTAAATTTAAATAATGCTTTACTACATGCACATCTCAAGAAACCATAAATTCATTTCCTCTAAAGATGGATTGAATTTAATAGATGCTAATACAATATATTTCCTCTAACCAAGGATCTAAATTACATATTTACGGCGAAATACGAACATACTATTTGGACATAACCATAATATATTTCCTCTAATTATGGTGCTAAATAAGAAAATTGTGGCAAAATGGAACCATATTTGATCATTTCAATTTAGCTAACATATTTGGAAGTAATATAACTTAAATCTCTCTAATTATGTAGTTACATTTAAAAAAATGCTTGATTAGATGAATATTTTGAGAAAATGCAAAATCATTTCCTCTAATTATGGATTGATTTCAAATTGAATTTAATAAATGCTCATACAACGTATTTCCTCCGATTATTGAGTTAAATTAAACATTTAAGACAAAACCGAAACATATCATATCAATTCAAATAGGTTAATATTTAGAAATAATATAACTGAACTCCCTCCAATTATGCAATTCAATTTAATAAATGCTCAAATTGAACTCAACTCTCTCTAATTATGTAGTTCAATTTAAATAATGCTTGATTACATGCATATTTCAAGAAATCACATATTCATTTCCTCTAAAGATCGATTGAATTAAATAAACGCTAATACAATATATTTCCTCTAACCAAGGATTTAAATTACATATTTATAGCGAAATACGAACATATTCAATCAGTTCAATTTATTAAGTTAAATTATATTTAATACAAAACACAAACATATCATATCAATTCGAATAGGTTAATATTTATAAATAATATAACTAAACTCCCTCCAATTATGCAATTCAATTTAATAAATGCTCAAATTGAGCTTAACTCTCTCTAATGTCACCATTTCTATTCACAAAATATATTATGTAACAAAAAAAAACAGGTTATATTCACACAAATATCCACCAAGGGCGCGGCGTGCCGCCGCGCCGAAATTCAACTACTCCCTCCGTCCAAAAATAAGTGTCTCAAGCTTAGTAAAAAATGGATGTATCTATACATGAAACATCTCTAGATAACTCCACTTTTGAGCAAACTTGAGACACTTATTTTTGGACGGAGGGAGTAGTTAATTTAACGGCGAGCCAGCTCTCGTGAAATTTAGGTGCTCTCGATCTTCTTATCCTCTCCTGGCGAAACATGGGATCCGACGACACGGAATAAAGCGAGTGACTCTGGATTTTGGTGCCATGCATGACTCCACGGCAAAGGACCTAACTTGGTACGGATGCACGCGATCAGCTGATTCACCGCACACGTAGCTATCCAAGCAAATTAGTACTCTAGTATATACACGTTTCTAGTACCGACGTATCACGCTTAGCTAAGACTCTTGCCTATATATTTGCGACACAGCTCACGACATAGGCAGGCGGCGCTTAGCTAACTAGAGTGTAGAAGTCTCAACCGTGGAGCTAGTACTGTCTTTGCTTAGAAAAATACTGTGGAGTCCAAAGCCAAGTCGAACACATACATACTTGTCCATACACTAGTAGACTTCTTACGATCAGACAAGAGTCAGCTCGGCCTGTCATATCAGGTACACCGAATCTCGCACATAATCCGAACTATGAAACCATGGTTTGCAGTCACAGCCACTTCTTTTATTTCATGCAGTAATACATACAGCAGAAATTAGTGTGAATACGTCTCTTGCACAAGTCAAGTGACAGCTCTCTTTCCTTGGCGCCAACTGCTTTTCTATACGGATATGTCTCTGTTCCTTCATCGCTGGTGCCTACTACAGCCAAAAAGATCAGGCGATCGATCGAACAGGACCAAAAGTAAGTGATAAGCTATCACTGGATCCAGGTCCATCCTGCGCCTCCTGCCCCTGTTGTTATCACACGGCGTGCATATCCAGCCCGGTGCTTTCCGGTGGTTCTGTAGTCCACGCTAACGTTGGAGCTGGATGCATGTTAGTGTCCTCTCAGCTAGCTCATGCCCAACTCCCGTTGCCCGGCCGAAGAGAATTTCCTCTCTTCTGTTGCCCCCTCCTGCTTGGAATCTTCCCTTCTGCACGTTGGAAATTAAAGACTGAAAGTGAGCACGATGCCGACATCAGCGACGTGCGTGCATGGTCTGGTTAGCATCACGAGCCCAGAACGGTCCAACAGCTAGCCGGGAAAAGGTGAGGGAGATGAATGGACATGTTGTTGTTTAGAGCGTGTTACGGTCACGGATCTATGGGATTAGTCATGCGTCAAAGTTTTTGGAACCAAGCTGTGCAAGTTGCAAGTTCTCTGCTGGGAGATTGGCAGCAACCTGCAAGTTAATTAAGCTGAATAAATTATACGATAGATTTTGTTTGTGTCTGCAGAATACAATTCAAACAAGTTCAGTTTGTGTTTCTCCGACATATTATACAAGAAAATGACGGCCAAAGATGTATATGTCTGGTTCTTTTATGAAGCATGGTTAGGTGAGCGAGAACATACGTGGTAGACAAAACCCTAAACGAAACATACTTGGTACACAACCTGGGGTATAACAAGTTAACAACCCGTAGGAGCAAGACTCACTGTTTGGTGGTGGGGCTCTGTGACTACAAGAATAGACCGTGTGAGTTTTTGTTGATGCTCGTCGTTCAGAAAACCACAGTTCTGGTTGTACAATCAAATACACCGAAACGTGTTCCCTGTCGTAAGAGGTCTCGTGTATATTCATAGTTTACACTACATCTTGCATTGCATTCCGTGTTAACTATCATTACGTCGTCCCCTCCAAGCGACCGAGGGAGCAAACTGGAGGCTGTTGCGGCAAATTTGTATCTTGTCCCTTTCCCGCACCTGGAGGCCGTTGTGAGACAAAGTCGCGAGATGCCGGTGATGGGGGCAGTGGGGATCTGGTCTGGCAGTAGTCTCATGGAGGAAGGAGCTGACGGTGGGATATCTTCTTCACGTCTTCCTCTGCGTTTATAGCACGACAAGTCTGTGCGGCAACCTAATCTCCTGTCGTTGGACCACAATGGTTGGCGAGACGGTGGAATGGTGCTAGGGTGATGCTGGGTGGGTGTGGAGGTGCCTGTGATGCTCCCGTGGCGGCAGCTCTCCTATCGCGTACATGGGTTGCGGAGACGAGGAAGGGGGCCGGGTGTGGTGGACCATGGGCATCTTCCACATCAGCCAGCGTCCTCGGCAGGAGTATTGCTCCAACCCCCCGGTTCACGTCGTATGGGCGGCGTGTTTGGCAGCAAATTTCATAATCTGTTGGTGGCGGACACCGTGGTCGTGTGGACGGAAAGGTGGCGGGATCTTGGATATGGTAATAATGACCATGAACTCTGTGTGTCGAGGTCGATGATGTTATGGTAGTTCTCAAAGATTGGCTTTGGTGGTGAAAATACCGAGATCGACTTATGGTTGGAGTCATCATCATTCACGCATGTGTGGTGATCCCTTCTTGAAGATTTGGCCTTGGAAATATGTGGTATTTTCTCCGCATAAAGGTCACCACTGAAGTATATACGTTGGACCTGCTCAAAGAGACATATATGCTTGGGGCTCATCCCGCAACAACTCCCATATAACATAACCATCGTTTAAGTTATGATGCTGGCACACCTGTTGATCAGGAGCGCTATCAAAAACTAGTTGGAAGGCTAATATACCTCTCTCATACACGTCCTTACATAGATTTGCTATGAGCGTCGATACTCAACTTATGCATGAACCAAAGACAACCCACGTGAATGCGGTGAATAGAATCTCGTGTCATGGAGGTTTAAACAATACACTATGGTAGCAAGATCAACAGTGGAGGCAGAATTTCGGTCTATGGCTCATGGGATATGTGACGTATTGTGGATGCAAATTCTTCTAGTAGAGCTGAGGATTTATAAGCATGCGCGATCCATTAATGATCTACCATGACAATAAAGCTGCTATTGATCTTGCAAATAATCCAATCCAACACGATAGAACAAAACATATGATAAAACTGAAGCTTATAAACTCATGCCAGTGATGCGGGAAGCACATGAGCAGCTACTGTTGAAAATAGCGAGCCTCTAGAGGATATTGAGATAGATGGCCATTTCATCAAAGACTAGAAGGGTAAGGCGCGCGTTGCCGCGCCCAATACGTGTGAATAACATGTACTCCATGCGTGTGAATAACTTCGTTATCTATAAGTGAATTTGTTTCTATTTTATCATCTTTATTATCTAGCAATGGTTTTTTTACTGTCACAAACCAAATTCAGTTCACACATAGCATTAGAGGTACACAAAATAATTAGAAAATAGAGATTTGTCTTGATATGTTTTGAGATAACAAATTCACGACGCCCAAGAGTATCATTCATCACTAATATTAAGAAATACACGCGCACACATTCAACTATCTTATACATGAACTGTCTCTTAATACAATTGAAGGAACCATTTGTTGAGAATATAGGCAATTGTTCGATTAAATTAATCCAAAAATAAATCATGAACATGGCATATTGCTGAAATATTGGGCCATTTAGCCCATTTAACAATTCTGAAAATCCCTAAGGCCCATGTTGTCATGGCATGTGGTGGGAGTTTAGTCCCATACCGCTAGTTTAGTAAGATGTGCATCAGCTTATATACTGAGACATTCTCCTACTAGTATGAGTTGGTGTGAGGTATTAGGAGAATGGCTGTGTACCACACGCGCGCTCCTCCGCCGCCCGCCTCGCCTCGCCTCGTCACGACACGACACGTCACGACGCGCCGCGGTTGCGGGAATCTCGCCGAGCCGATGTATTCTTTTGTCACGCAGGAATAAAATGTGAATGGTCATGAAACGTTTTTCCTTAATGGAAATGAATACGAAGTTGAAACGTCTGTCTTAAGTGCTCTTAAGTACGACCGTTTCCAGAATTCATTTGCCTTAACGGAATTGATTGCACGCGTTTCTGTTGGACCTCTCGCCTCCTGCGCTGCGTGTATAAAGGAGAGGTCGCTCCTCTCTTGCGAACACAGAACAGAATCATCTGCTCCACGCGCCGCTACCATCGTTCCTTTGCTGTCGCTGCCATCGCTGATCCCATCCCGTCCGCCGCGTACAAGGTCGACGGGAGAGCAGGCCTCCGAAACCCCGCCTCTCCGTTTCCTGTACGGGAGAGGGGCGATTAGGTTTTTGGGGAGCGTCTCCTACGCGACTGCTCGCCAATCTTCGTCCCCTACGTCGTCTACTTCCTCTTCGTCCACTACATCTGCGTCGCCTTCATCATCATCATGACCAACGAGGACGCCACTGCTGCTGCGGCCGCCGCCGCCCAAGAGACTGCCAACGCTGCTGCTGCCGCTGCCCGCAGCCTCCGCTGCTGCCACGGCCAACTGGCCTACTGGAGGGTATAACATGTTTATCCCTCTCCTGTTTATTTCCATGTTTGCAGTACTAGTCATATGCGTAGATGTTTCTACTATTTGTCTAGTACGTAGTTTCATCATGAAGTTTCAGTATGTCATTAGCACTGTGTATGCCATGTTCATGATTTATTCTTGGATTAATTTAATCGAACAATTGCCTATATTCTCAACAATCCAAAAACCTAATATGTGTAGGCAATTTTCGGTCAATGGTTTTGCTGCTGCACTGAAACCAGCCCCGTTTACGGGGACATATTTTAAGCGTTGGCAAACCAAAACCACCTTATGGCTCACTGCAATGAACGTGTTCTGGGTCGCCGGTGTTACTCCCAATGGAACGATTGCTCCTGAACAGGAGAAGGCGTTCAGGGATGCCACCGTCGTCTTTGTTGGAGCCATTCTGAGCGTGATCGGAGATAAGTTGGTTGATGCATATTTACATGTGCGGGTTGCCAAGGACTTGTGGGAGGCGCTCGAATCTAAATTCGGCGCAACTGATGCTGGAAGCGAGATGTACACTATAGAGCAGTTCCATGATTACAAGATGGTTGAAAACCGTTCTGTATTGGAACAAGCTCATGAGATACAGTGCATCGCTAAGGAGCTTGAGCTTCTGAAGTGTGTGTTACCGGGCAAGTTTGTCGCGGGATGCATAATCGCTAAGCTGCCCAATTCCTGGAGGAACTTTGCTACTACTCTGAAACATCAGAGGCGTGAATTCTCAGTGGAGGATGTCATCGGCCATCTGAGTGTGGAGCAGAACTCGAGAGCAAAGGACTCAAACGGAAAAGGGAACGAGGGATCTTCTGTCGCCAATTTTGTACAGAAGAACTCCAACCACCACAAGCCCAAGGGAAGACCTAGTGTCCAACAGAATACCGACTTCAAGAAGAAGGGTAAGAAGCCCTTCAACAAGGATAAGAAGAAGGGAGCCTGCTTCACATGTGGTTCAGAGGAACATTGGGCTCCCAAGTGCCCAAAGAAGTTCAAGAAACCAGGACAGGACTCCAAGTCTGCCAACATGGTTGTGAGCAACAATGAGAATGGTGCATCCGGGTACGGTAATTTGTTTACTGTATTTTCAGTTTTTCAGTCTAACGATTGGTGGATTGACACGGGTGCAAATATACATGTATGTGCTGACATCTCATTGTTTTCTTCTTATCAGGTCACAGGGAACGGATCCGTACTGATGGGGAATGGCGCAAGTGCTTCTGTTCTTGGTGTTGGCACGGTCGATCTGAAGTTTACTTCGGGAAGGATCGTGCAGCTCAAGAACGTGCAGCATGTCCCCGCCATCAAGAAGAATCTCGTTAGTGGCTCCCTTCTATGTAGAGAAGGGTTTAAGTTGGTATTTGAGTCTAATAAAGTAGTTATTACGAAATATGGACTATTTGTTGGAAAAGGTTATGAATGCGGAGGCTTGTTCCGCTTTTCCCTCGCTGATTTTTGTAATAAAGTCGTGAACAATATTCATTCGAATGTTAATGAAACAGAAGTTTGGCATTCACGTCTTTGTCACATTGGTTTCGGTTGTATGACGCGGTTAGCAAAATTGAATTTAATCCCGAATTTCACTTTAGCCAAAGGTTCTAAGTGCCTTTCGTGTGTGCAAGCAAAACAACCTCGCAAGCCCCATAAAGCTGCGACGGAGAGACACTTGGCACCGTTAGAACTCATACATTCTGATCTTTGTGAGATGAATGGCGTGCTGACTAAAGGTGGAAAAAGATATTTCATGACACTCATAGATGATTCCACTAGATTTTGCTATATATATATATATATATATATATATATATATATATATGTTAAGCACTAAAGATGAGGCTCTACACTACTTTAAAATCTATAAGGCAGAAGTTGAGAATCAACTTGAAAAGAAAATTAAACGAGTCCGGTCAGATCGTGGTGGAGAGTACTTCTCACATGAGTTTGATTCTTTCTGTGCGGAACACGGCATTATTCATGAGAGGACGCCTCCCTATTCACCCCAGTCAAATGGGGTTGCTGAACGGAAAAACCGTACTCTAACAGATTTGGTTAACGCCATGTTAGATACATCGGGTTTATCCAAGGCATGGTGGGGGGAGGCTGTATTGACATCATGTCATGTCCTGAATAAAGTTCCGACAAAAGACAGTGAGATCACTCCCTATGAAAAATGGGAGAAGAGAAAAACGACACTCTCATACTTGCGTACTTGGGGATGCTTGGCGAAAGTCAATGTGCCGATCCCCAAAAAGCGTAAGCTTGGACCAAAGACCGTGGACTGTGTTAATTTGGGCTACGCTAAGAACAGCGTCGGCTATAGATTTCTAGTAGTGAAATCCGAGGTACCTGACGTGAAGGTCGGTACAATTATGGAGTCTAAAGATGCTACATTCTTTGAGGATATTTTTCCTATGAGAGATATGCAAAGCACTTCTAGACAGGAATCTAATGAGACTCCTGAACCTGTCATTCCGATGGAATATTATGAACAAACACATGATGAAAATCCTGAGGAGGATGATGAGGAAACCCTTGGTAGGGGCAAGAGACAGAGGACTGCAAAGTCCTTTGGTGATGATTTCCTTGTATACCTCGTGGATGATACTCCCACTTCTATCTCAGAGGCTTATGCGTCTCCGGATGCTGATTACTGGAAAGAAGCGGTTCGTAGCGAGATGGACTCCATCATGGCTAACGGAACATGGGAAATTACTGAACGTCCCTATGGCTGTAAACCATTGGGATGTAAGTGGGTGTTCAAAAAGAAGCTTAGGCCCGATGGTACAATTGAAAAGTACAAGGCTAGACTTGTGGCCAAGGGTTATTCCCAGAAAGAAGAGGAAGATTTCTTCGATACTTATTCACCTGTGGCCAGACTGACCACCATACGAGTATTACTCTCTTTGGCAGCCTCGCATGGTCTTCTCGTCCACCAGATGGATGTTAAGACGGCTTTCCTGAACGGAGAGCTAGACGAGGAAATCTACATGCAACAGCCAGATGGCTTTGTATTAGATGGTCAGGAAGGAAAGGTGTGTAAGTTACTGAAATCATTATATGGCCTGAAACAAGCACCTAAGCAATGGCATGAGAAGTTCAATACAACTTTAACCTCTGCTGGTTTTGTTGTTAATGAAGCTGACAAATGTGTATATTATCGCCATGGTGGGGGCGAAGGAGTTATACTGTGCTTGTATGTTGATGACATACTGATATTTGGGACCAACCTCAAAGTCATTGAGGAGGTTAAATCTTTTCTGTCTCAGAACTTTGAGATGAAAGACCTTGGTGTGGCTGATGTTATTTTGAACATCAAGCTATTGAGAGATAATGAGGGTGGGATTACTCTGTTGCAATCTCATTACGTTGAGAAGATTTTGAGTCGTTTTGGATATTCGGACTGCAAAACTTCTCCAACACCATATGATCCTAGTGTGCAAATTCGAAAATTCAAAGGCACAGCTAAGGATCAGTTGAGGTACTCTCAAGTCATTGGTTCACTCATGTACTTAGCAAGCGCTACAAGGCCTGACATCATGTTTGCTGTGTGCAAACTGAGCCGGTTTGTTTCCAATCCGGGTGATGTTCATTGGCATGCTGTCGAAAGAATTATGCGCTATCTGAAAGGTACTGAGAACTACGGACTTCACTATTCTGGAAGCCCGTCAGTGCTTGAGGGGTATTGTGATGCGAATTGGATCTCTGATGCTGATGAGATGAAAGCCACAACGGGTTATGTGTTTACCCTTGGAGGTGGTGCTGTTTCCTGGAAGTCTTGCAAGCAAACGATCCTGACGAGATCGACAATGGAAGCAGAATTAACAGCATTGGACACATCTGGTGTCGAAGCAGGATGGCTTCGAGATCTGTTGATGGACTTGCCTGTGGTTGAAAAGCCAGTTCCGGCTATCCTTATGAACTGTGACAATCAGACAGTGATTACCAAGGTCAAGAGTTCAAAGGACAACATGCAGTCCAACAAACATATAAGAATGAGATTAAAAGCTGTCAGACATTTGAGAAACTCCGGAGTAATAGCGCTGGATTATATCCAGTCGGCTAAGAATCTGGCAGATCCCTTTACTAAAGGGCTATCACGTGTTGTGATAGAAAATGCATCGAGGGAGATAGGGATGAAACCCACATGAGCTGCCATGGTAGTAACCCAACCTATGTGATCGGAGATCCCGTGAAGTAGGACCTGGGAAAACAAGCTGATGGTTAACTGAGGAGAGTACTTTTACTAACCTACTCCGTTGGAGATGCAATACTCTCGGTAACTGTATGGCAGGTTGACATGTCTTAATGTGTTCCAAAGCTTTGCATAAGCAAGACGCTATCCTACAGAGCGATCTTTGGAGGAACACACCTATATGAACCTGACTGCTGGTCACAGTCTATGAGATTAGGGTGATCTCTAGTAAGTTCATGAAAAGGCCAGGAGTGACTAATATGCTCCACCCGAGGGGTCAGCCTTCGGCAGCCTAGTACTGGTAAGACATTCAGTGAAACTACTTTACGCCAAACTGACAATTCAAGGCCTAGTCCATTGTCAGTTGTGAAGGAGTGTAGCTGATTGCTCTAGGTGGATGTTCAACCTTAACGGGTCTCCACTGAAAATACTGGTATATCAAAACAGTGTTTGGAACAGATGACAACATCATGGGTCTTTGGGATCTGGTGGGGGATTGCTGAAATATTGGGCCATTTAGCCCATTTAACAATTCTGAAAATCCCTAAGGCCCATGTTGTCATGGCATGTGGTGGGAGTTTAGTCCCATACCGCTAGTTTAGTGAGATGTGCATCAGCTTATATACTGAGACATTCTCCTACTAGTATGAGTTGGTGTGAGGTATTAGGAGAATGGCTGTGTACCACACGCGCGCTCCTCCTCCTCCGCCGCCCGCCTCGCCTCGTCACGACACGTCACGACGCGCCGCGGGTTGCGGGAATCTCGCCGAGCCGATGTATTCTTTTTGTCACGCAGGAATAAAATGTGAACGGTCATGAAACGTTTTTCCTTAATGGAAATGAATACGAAGTTGAAACGTCTGTCTTAAGTGCTCTTAAGTACGACCGTTTCCAGAATTCATTTGCCTTAACGGAATTGATTGCACGCGTTTCTGTTGGACCTCTCGCCTCCTGCGCTGCGTGTATAAAGGAGAGGTCGCTCCTCTCTTGCGAACACAGAACAGAATCATCTGCTCCACGCGCCGCTACCATCGTTCCTTTGCTGTCGCTGCCATCGCTGATCCCATCCCGTCCGCCGCGTACAAGGTCGACGGGAGAGCAGGCCTCCGAAACCCCGCCTCTCCGTTTCCTGTACGGGAGAGGGGCGATTAGGTTTTTGGGGAGCGTCTCCTACGCGACTGCTCGCCAATCTTCGTCCCCTACGTCGTCTACTTCCTCTTCGTCCACTACATCTGCGTCGCCTTCATCATCATCATGACCAACGAGGACGCCACTGCTGCTGCGGCCGCCAATGCTGCTGCTGCGGCCGCCGCCGCCCAAGAGACTGCCAACGCTGCTGCTGCCGCTGCCACGGCCAACTGGCCTACTGGAGGGTATAACATGTTTATCCCTCTCCTGTTTATTTCCATGTTTGCAGTACTAGTCATATGCGTAGATGTTTCTACTATTTGTCTAGTACGTAGTTTCATCATGAAGTTTCAGTATGTCATTAGCACTGTGTATGCCATGTTCATGATTTATTCTTGGATTAATTTAATCGAACAATTGCCTATATTCTCAACACCATTTCTGAACCAAAAAAGATTATAAAAAACAAATATTACTTTGAGAAATTCTAATGCCATTCCCAAAATTTAGACGAAGATATTGTCAGACCGTAGAGATAATTACCTTGACGTACCACCACCAAGCTGTGAAAGAAAACAAAAAAACTGCATGGTATTTCCTTGGGAACGCTTTTTAAGAAGGGATATTTATTTCTGTGCCCCTGGTTCCTTAGTTCTACTCACTTGTCCCCACGCTCTAAATCTGTGCTCATTTTTCCCCACCCCCTTGTCCAAAACTCTGAGAAAAGGACATAATGGACGTTTGCCGTCGGGTCAATGCATTGACCGTTAACTGTTGATGAGTGGGGCCGCGTAGGGCTGGTTCCTTCCATGACCGTTGCGTGCTGACGAGTGGGCCCGCGTAGGGCTGGTTTTGACCGTTGCGTGCTGACGAGTGGGGCCGAATGAGACACGCTCTTGACTGAAGCTCACTGAAACCTGGATCAGCACTGCCGCCCCGACCCGCCCCACCCCGCCCCCTCCGCCGCCGACGTGCCGCCTCCGCCACCACCGTTCCCTCCGCGGCCCCGCCCGCCCCCTCCGCCACGTACGTGCCTTATCTGCCGCATCTACCTCACCTCCCCATCTCGGATTGGAAGCGATGTCGAGTCAGGGCTCCCTCTGGCCCCTCGACCGTGGGGATGATTGGGTCAAATCCAATGGGGATAATTCATGGATTCCAGCTGGGTAAGCATCGTATATCCTTGAATTGATGATTGAATTCGTAAATTAGGCAGTATTTGACCAATAGTCGCTTGAATTGTTCGAATTTTCCTGAATTTCTTTCGGCCTTACCTTTTATGTTTCAATCGGATAGGATTGATCCTGCGCAAGCTTTTTGGCTTGCAGTTAGAATGGAGATTAGTGAGCTGCGTGGCACTAAACCGCATCTGCTAACTGGATTTTACTATCCGAAGGTGGTAGAAACCAGCTGGTCGTTCAATTGCTTGCACCAGGCTCTCCGTTCTGAGTATGATTGGAGCCCTGCCGATGTTGTTGAACTGAGCTATTTTAACAGTAGCGAGCAAGGATTTGTCCCACTAACTTGCGACGAGCATCTAGGATTGCTATTTGCTTTGAATTCTAACAGCCATTTCGGTAAAATTCATATCGAAGTGCTTCAGCCACGCAAAGAACGGGTGCAGGGGAAGGGGTTCAGAAATCATCTGTCTCTGCTAATAGCCAGCGCCCCGGCACACCTTGTAGGTCGAGGCCAAGTAAAGCTAGTGGTTCTGAAAGCCACAACATGTCTGCTGCCAGTTCTGCTGCCGGTAGTGCTGCTACTTCTGCTGTCCCTGCTACAGTCGCTGTAGAAGAAGATGTTGAACCTAATGATGCAGTGCCTTGACTTGATGATGAGGACGAGCAGATGTTCCCTGAACTGGTAGATAGAGCCAGTCAGCGAGCAATTGATGAAGAATATGTGGAGGAGCCCATCAGCCGTGCTAGGTTTGATGACACTGACGATGAAGAGAAGGAGGAGAACGCTGACAGCTTAATTTTGGATGAATACGATGGTGAGGACATGCCAACAATTGAGTGGGACAGGAAAAATCCTGAGCTTCGTGAAGGCACCATTTTCCAATCAATGGTGGACTGTCGGAATGAAGTGACAACATATTGCATTCTCACTCAAAACTCCTATGTAATTGATAGGAGTGAGCCAGGGAGGTTTACTGTTCATTGCCCATATGATAGATGCAGGTGGAGGTTGCATGCATCCTGTATGATAAAGAACAAAATAATTCAGGTACTACAAGGCATCCCTTTTTTTGTTTCTGATCATTGTGTAATGTTTCTTAATTGCATTTGACATCACTGTTTTTATTTTGTTTCAGATAAAGAAAAATCCACACAAGCATGTTTGTTCACCTGGAGGGGGAGGTGGGAAGGCCAAAACTAAGCTAGCAAAAACTAGGTGGGTGGCAGATGCAATATTGGATTGGCTGAGGGAGGAACCTAATCTTGGTCCAACATCACTGCATGGGAAGCTGTTTGAGAAGTACAAGATTAAAATTCCATGCATGAGGATTTTCTATGCTAGGGAAAGGGCTTTTGACAGGATTAATGGTCACTGGAATGATAGTTTTCAGTTGCTTTACACCTTTAAAGCTGAAGTGTAGATGGCTAGTCCAGGGAGTGTTGTAGAGATTAGCAATCATACAGTTCCATTCGAAATAAAAGGGAAGTCATTTGAGAAGGAGTGTTTCAGGAGGGCTTTTGTTAGTTTCAAGGCTTGCTGGCAAGGATTTCTGGATGGTTGCAGGCCCTATTTGGCTATCGATGCTACTCATTTGACTAGAAGATGGAGAGGACACCTAGTAGCAGCCTCTGCAGTTGATGGACACAACTGGCTATTCCCAGTTGCATTTGGTGTGGTGGAGTCAGAGTCCGAGGAAAGTTGGGTTTGGTTTCTGCAGCAGTTGCGCAACATTATTGGCTCACCCCAGGTTTAGCTATACACACAGATGCTTGCAAGGGCTTAGAGAGTGTTGTAGGAATTGTATTCCCTGGAGTGGAGCATAGGGAATGTATGCGACACCTAGCGCAGAATTTTAAAAAGAAGTTCAAAGGTAAAGTTTATGATGATAATTTGTGGCCAGCATCATACACATGCAGCTTGAGGATGCATGAGCACCATTTGAGAGTTTTGTATGCTCACAATCCTTTGGTGAAGGAGTACCTGGATGCACATCATGGACAGGTGTGGACAAGAAGCAAATTCAATGAAATCTGCAAAGTAGACTATGTCACCAATAACCTTGCAGAATGCTTCAATGCAATGTTCAAGTCAGTGAAAGGGGTTTTATTGTGGCAAGCATTTGATAAGATGAGGCAGATGATAATGAGAAAGATGGCTCTTCGTAAAAGAATTGCAGACACACAATATGTTGGCCATCTTATGCTCCCATCACTGATTAAGGCATTGCATGCCAAGGCAAGAGGCTTGAAAATGAAATGCATTCGATCGTCCACACACATTGCTGAGGTAACATATACTGACAATAAAAATAGGGAATGGAGATATCCAGTGAACCTAGAAACTAAGGAATGCAGTTGTAGGCAATGGCAGATCCGTGGGAAGCCATGCATACATGCCCTGCATCTAATGACAGTTATCGGGGGTGCAGATGGTGAAGTTGATTAGTACTGCTCTGAGTATTTCTCTGTGGCCAAATTTAGGGCTTCTTATGCTGGCAATGTGCCTGCACTCTTGGGAAAAGATCAATGGAACATAGTAGATCCAGGGTTCAAACTTCATGCTCCTGTTCTGACTAGACCACTAGGAAGACTAAGAAAGAACAGAGTAAGACTAGGTGAAGAGGGTCGTGTACCAAAACAGGGAAAGTGTAGAAAATGTGGAATCCTTGGGCACATTGCTAGGCTTTGTACCAATCCAGTGGATGATTCATTTGGAGAAGAGGAATGATGGACAGCAGCAAATGCAGAGGAGAATGCAGCAGCAATGGACAATGAAGAAGAAGCAGAGGAGAATGCAGCAGCAAATGCTTGGTATGTGTGCCTTCCCTTTTTTTAGGCATTTGTATCCTTTTTTACCGATGGCTTATGATACGTCTCAAACGTATCTATAATTTCTGATGTTCCATGTTGATATTATACCAATTGTTACATGTTTTATATACACTTCAAAGCATTTTTATGCATTTTCTGGGACTAACCTATTAACAAGATGCCACAGTGCCAGTTCCTGTTTTCTGCTGTTTTTTGTATTCCAGAAAAGCTAGTCTGGAAATATTCTCGGAATTGGACGAAACTTGGACAGAACCTCCTATTTTTCGAACACGTACACGGAGTCCAAAGGAGAGACGGAGGGGAGCCACGAGGCAGCCACACCATGGGGCCGCGCGGGCCCCCTGCCGCACCGTGGGGTGGTGTGGGCCCCACGGGCATCTCCAGCCGCCGCCCTTTCGTCTATTTATTCCTCACGACGCGAAAACCCTAAATACCCGAGCCATTATCCACGAAAAGTTCCAGAGACGCCGCCGCAATCAACCCTAGCTCGGGAGGGTTCAGAAGCTCTTCCCGGCACCCTGTCGGAGAGGGGAATCATCACAGGAGGCTCTACATCACCATGTCTGCCTCCGGAGTGATGCGTGAGTAGTTCATCCTTGGACTACGGGTCCATGGAAGTAGCTAGATGGTTGTCTCTCCACTTTATGCTATCATGTTTAGATCTTGTGAGCTGTCTATCATGATCAAGATCATCTTATTGTAATGCTACATGTTGTGTTTGCTGGGATCCGATAAATATTGAATACTATGTCAAGTTGATTATCAATCTATCTTATATGTTATTTATGATCTTGCATGCTTTCCGTTACTAGTAGATGCTTTGGCCAAGTAGATGCTTGTAACTCCAAGAGTGAGTATTTATGCTAGATAGTGGGTTCATGCCTCCGGTAATCTGGGAGAGTGACAATAATTTCTAAGATTGTGGATGTGCTGTTGCCACTAGGGATAAAATAACCGATGCTTAGCTTAAGGGTGCGCCGTTAGGTCTAATGCATTTGTTTACATTACGCACATTACTTAATGCGATTATCCGTTGCTTGCAACTTAATACCAACGGAGAACTCGGATGACAACCTGGCGGTGGATTATTAGTCATAGACGCTGTTGGATAACGGTCTATGTATTTTGTCGTAATGCCCACATGAATATCATAGTAATCATCATATATATATATGCATTGTCATGCTCAATATTTTATCAATTGCCAGCTGTAATTTGTTCACCCAGCATGTTAGTTATCTTTTATGGAGAGACACCACTAGTGAACTGTGGACCCCGGTCCATTCTTTTACACTGATAATACAACCAACTGCAAATATTGTTCCTTTTCATTCTCTGCAATTTACTACTGTTTTCCACACCATACGTTTAATCCTTTGTTTTCAGCAAGCCGGTGAGATTGACAACCTCACTGTTTCGTTGGGGCAAAGTTGTTTGATTGTGTTGTGTGCAGATTCCACGTTGGTGATCGAGTAAACGGCGCCACCAACAACCTTCAGAAGTGATTTCTTGCTCCTACTGGTCGATTAAACCTTGGTTTCATACTGAGGGAAACTGCTGCTACACTGCTTCATACCTTCCTCTTGGGGTCTCCCAACGAACGTGCGATCCACGTCATCAAGCAACTTTTTCTGGCGCCGTTGCCGGGGAGCAAGAGGATTTCTGCAAGGGGAGTTTCACGCTTCCAATCTCTTTACTTTGTTATTGTCTTGCTTAGTTTATTTTTATTTAGTCTTGTTTGCTTTATTTATCAAAAACACAAAAAATTAGTTACTTTTATTTTCGAATTGTTATTTTTCAGTCTTGTTATCATGTCTAGCCCTGTTCCTGTCATCATGTCGCCTGAGGAAGAGATCTTCACTTTCAAGCAAGGGAGTGAGGAGAGTTTTAAAGATGCTTGGTCTAGAATTTTTGAGTCTTATGCTAAAACTGAACCTAAAATGACTTTAAGCCTGCTTCTTAGTAGCTTTTATTTTGGTCTTGTTCTTTGCTACATATATGCTTTAGATGTTGTGGTAGGAGGAGATTTCCTTCGTTATGATGGGGATCAAGCTTTTAATGCTATAAAAAATGATTACAATTTCTAGCCCTCCAATCAGTAAAATTGATTTGGCTTTGACAAGCATAAGTGATAGACTTAACACTCTTGAAACAAACATATCTGGTCTAAAAGAAGGGTATAATCAAATTCGTGAACACTATGATAATGTGCCAGTAAATTTTGAACCATCGGGATGGGTTCCCTCAGTAAAAGTTGTTATCAATGGTGAAACTTTTCATGCTTGCTGTGATATTATGTCTGAATTCTGTTTAATGCCCAAGATATTTTTGATTCCTTAAATCTTTGGGAGCTTTCCAAATGCGAAGATTGTATAATTTTGGGTGATAATACTATTAAATTACCAAGAGGGTAGCCGAAGGAGTATTTACAAAACTCCTGGGGATAACAATATCTATTGATTATCTTGTCATTGAATGTGCAGGAGTAGGACAAATTACGCTTGGAAGATCTCTGTTGAAACGCTTTGGAGCAATAATAGATGTGGGCCAAGGCACTATGAATTTCGCCTCTTCACCTATGTGTAACCAAGTATTTCCTAAAGATAAGGGTAAAGGTAAGAGAGCTAAGCGTAAGATTGTTGATGCTTCTTCACTTGGAAATACTTGATTCTTACTTTCTGCGCCTAGCTGAAAGGTGTTAAAGAAAACCGCTTATGGGAGACAACCCATTGTTTTATTTCTGCAATTTTTCTTTTCTTTTTGAGTCAAGGAGTTGTTTACTTCTGTAACAATTCCTTTGTATCTTTATTTTATCACATTGTTGTGCCAAGTATTGCCTCTAATAGGAATATGATGCTAGATTTGGATTTCTGCGCAGGAACAGATTTCTTCTGTTCACCGTTTTACTTCTGTAAAATCACAGAAAAATTATTTAAATCTGCAAATGTTTGTGCGTGATTCTCAGATATATACGCATCTTTTGTTAGTTCAAAGTTTTTCGATCTGAGCAACGTAAGTGCCTAGAAAAAATTCGTCTTTGCGGATTGTTCTGTTTAGACATATTCTGTCTTTTATTTTTCGTATTCTCTCTTTTACTAGTGTTGAGTGGAATTCTTTTTTATGGTGAAGAGCTCCACATGACATCAGGGCAGTAGTTAATATTAAAAGTAACGGTCATGTTTGTGTCCTTATTGAACATGTTAGTTTTTTTATTGTGCACTAACCTTCTAATGAGAATTACTCTGAGTTTGGTGTGGCGTAAGTTTTCAAGGGTCAAGAGAGAAGGATGATATAATGTGATCAAGAAGAGTGAAGAGCTTAAACTTGGGGATGCTCCCATGGATCACCCCAGCATATTTCAACACTACTGCAGAAACCCCTACCAGTGACAGGCTTTTATTGTTCATCAGTGACGGGCAGGCCGCCCGTCACTAGTATGTTGTCACTGGTACTCGGTTATGACAGGCGTAACAACATGCACGTCACTAGTATTGATCATCTGGTGACAGGCCCATTACACTGCCCGTCACTGGTATACATTTGGGTAATAAAAAAAGTATTTTCCACTTATATTGCAGATAGCACAACGTCTACATAATCCAGTATGACAGAATATTTGTACGGATAACACAATGACATAAGTACTTGCAAATTGCAGGATTCAAACTACAACGTGGCATTAACATCACACACAGGACAATCCAAAACATGCAGCACAACCCAAAAATATTCCCACAATTGTGCCAGCCACATCGAGGCGTCCACTTCATAGTCCTCAAGATCATTAGCTATTTGCGCATCTCCATTCTTTGACACTACAAGAAAATTGAAAGAAATTCAGTGGTATGGTGTTGACTGCTAGCTCACGTGTCAAACAAACTAGCTAGCTAATGATAAACATACTTGCAATTAAAGACACATATGACCTTGTTACAGAAAAACAATTAACCCTGACCATATGATTAATTCCTAGAATCAGAATAAATAGGCACAAATGGACATCAGTTAGGTCGTCGGCTCAAAGGTAGAAGAAGAAATAGCCTTGGCACAGTGGCCCTGGTACCTCAGAAGTAGAGGAGCTAAAGGGATGAAGCAAAGCTTACCAAAGAGAATAAGTAGCCGACGACGAGAGAGCAACAGGGTTGTAGCACGGTGAGCCGAGGAAGTAGTCGAGGTACTCAACGCCAAGCGTCAGCCGAGTCTACCACCGCAGGCGGGCCTCGATAGACCATGGCTAGCACAGCAACATCATAGCCACCGGGGCCGATGCTAGACTGAAATAGTACAAAAGGGAGAACAGTGTTATTGATGTTTGAACGAGTAGTAATATGCATGGAAGGTGACACATAGCAACCAAGAAAAGAACACTTATAAACTTTAGCTAAAAGACAACATGATTCATAATTCTGAACTAAACAGCACATATATGAAGTATGGATACATGATTCTCCTAGCTAAGAAAAATTGGAGGAAATGCAAAGCAGAAACAACCATCATGCAGCACCGCGCCGCGCCACCTTGGCCACGCGACCCGGCGAGCATGACGGAGCCCCGCGCGTCAATGCACGGGCGCACCGGCGTCCGGCGAGCAAGCCAGCCGTGAAGCTGTATCTCCTGGGCGGCAGTGCCTCTCTCATTTTGATTGTTGTAACCCAAAGAAACAGTATTAAAAATTCTACCATGCATCAAAACATATGCATAAGTCAAGGTATAATCAGCCAACTCAATGCAAATGCTACAAATGAGGGCACAATTAAATGTCAACAGAGAAAAAAAGCCAGTACCAGCCCAATGCAAGATTAGCATGGACGGTAGAGAGAAATGTTCCCCAAAAGAAATATTTATGTGGTGTTAACACGCAACGGGCACTCAATCATCCTTGTCTGGTCAAATTCAGTATGCACGTAGTGTTGTGTGTGCATAGTAAAGCTACATCAATCATTACATCCCCCCAAAAACTAATTTTTTCGACTCTTAGAGATTCCCACTAGGAATGCAGTGAGGAACTAAGCTACTGTGGATGTGGGATTCCATCATCTGAATCGGAACCATACAGCTGAATCCAAAATTGGAAGATGTATAGCAGTTAAAAAGACCAAAAAGGATGGACCTTTCATCGTGGTGGACGTCTCCCTCCTGGTCGACCTCCTGGTGGCAGGCCAGGTCGTCCCCTTGTCGCTGGGCGTCGTCGTCCATGGTCAGATTTAGCCACTCCGCTCTCCAGACGGCGTCACGAGCAGAGGAGTAGTGAACTCCCTTGCGTGCAACTGCTGGTTGCTGTCGGAGGCGCTAGGCTTGGCGGATGGAGGCGGCGTCGGCGAGGGACACCACCAGGCGGCGCGTCGTCCTCGACGCAGGTCCAGCAGGGGGGACGGCAGAGGCGAGCAACCACCGACGAAGAGGAAGGGGATCTCGCCCACAGCTGGTGGGACAGCGGAGGCTTGGTGCTGCTCCATGCAGCCCTCACCGATTGATGGCGGCGCGCCTCAAACTCCCCGGCGCTATGCTGCTCGCCCCCCACCTCAGCGGGAATCAACACCATGATCTTGAACCCCCAATCTGGTCGCCTCCTTCCCCATCTCTCACTCCCTAGATTTCTGGTCTGAGATGCAGATCGTGGGAAGGGAAACCGAAAGTCTAGGAGTAAGGAGAGAGAGTGCGTGGTTGTGGTCGGTTTGGAGCGATGGGATAAGGTGGAAGAGAGGGAAACGATCGGACGGCTTGTACCAGATCGGACAGACATGCACGCGCCACACAAAGAGACGCGGTGTGCGGCGCCTCTAGTTACTGGTGACGGGCTTTATACATGACTGCCACTGAATAATTTTCACGTTTTGCCGCCTTCACACAAAATTACTAGTGACGGCCATTTTTGGAGCCCGTCGCTAGTATTTTTTACTAGTGACAGGCTTATTCTTGCCTGTCACTAATAATACTTACCAGTGACGGACACAGTTTTGCCTGTCACTAAGCACATGGAGGCTATAAGCGTTTCTGCAGTAGTGCAAGAAGATTCAAGCGTCTAATCTTGGGGATGCTCCCATGGATCACCCCAGCATATTTCAAGAAGACTCAAGCGTCTAAGCTTGGGGATGCCCAAGGCATCCCCTTCTTCATCAGCAACTTATCAGGTCATCTCTAGTGAAACTATATTTTAATTCTTTCACATCATATGTGCTTTACTTGGAGCGTCTGTGTGCTTTTATTTTCAGTATTTTATTTTTCTTATGGTCAACTTGATTGGACCCTAGCATTCTTGATTGGGAGAGAGACACGCTCCGCTTTTTCATATGAATACTCCTATTCTTCACTTATACTTGTTGAGTATTCTTATCTAGCTATTGCTATGCTTTTAGCTCCTGTTTTGCATGCATCTCTTATTCAGAGCTGTTAGTTCTTTTAAAGAAAGTACTCTCTTGCTTCACTTATAATTGTTTGGAGAGTTTATGTTGAAATAAATTGATTGGTGTTTGGTTGGAACAGAAAATGTTGCATGTGGTAGATGGTATAATGGAAAAAGCTTACATATTCTTGTAGATCACTGTATTGGATAATTTGATACTTGTCAATTGTTTTGAGTTATCAAGTAGTTCATGTTTAAGCTTTTGTATCATGTAGTTAAAACCTATTAATGAAGAACTACCGTAAAGCTCGTTGAAATTTGGTTTGCATGATTGGTATCTCTAAGGTCTAGATATTTTCTAGTAAAAGGGTTTGGTTAACAAGGAAGACAGTGTAGAGTCTTATAATGCTTGCAATATGTTTTCATATAAGTCTTGCTGTGTCGGTTGATATCCTGTGTTTGCTTCAAATAACCTTGCTAGCCTAAACTCTGTACTGAGAGGGAATGCTTCTCGTGCATCCAAAACCTTGAGCCAAAATCCATGCCATCTGTGTCCACCATAACTACCTATATGTGGTATTTCCTTGCCATTCCAAGTAAATTTTTCATGTGCTACCTTTAAACTATTCAAAAATTATTACTCCTATTTTGTGTCAATGTTTACCAAGCTCATGAGGACGGGGTGGATGTCTTTATGTCAACTGTCAAACAGACTTTACCACCGGACTAGCGGCATATACATCCGCTTATCCATTAATTTTGCAAAAAGAGCTGGCAAATGGGGTGCCCAGTCCCAATTAATTACAACTTTAACCGCTTAATTCTCTTCACATTTTTGCCCTGATTTATCAGTCAAGCAATGACAAACAGTGAAATATCTGCATGTGTAAACAAAAGAGAAGAGGGATGATCTGCCTTGCTGGTAGAAATAACGTCCTTCATGGGAGCCGCTCTTAAAAGTCTGGTTGGCAGGGGTCATATTGTACTTTCCATTTTCTGATTCGTTGACAATTAACAAACACCTCCAAAACTTATTTTTACTCTCTTATGATTTCAAAAACTTAAAAAGCTCTAGCACATGATTTAATCCCTGCTTCCCTCTGCGAAGGGCCTTTCTTTTACTTTTATGTTGAGTCAGTTTTCCTACTTCTTTCTATCTTAGAAGCAAACACTAGTGTCAACTTTGGTGCAACAATTTTTATATGCTTGTATATTGCACTTATTATATTGCTTTGTGTTGACAAATATCCATGAGATATATATGTTGAAAGTTGAAAGCAATTGCTGAAGCTTAAATCTTCCTTTGTGTTGGTTAAATACCTTTTACTTAGAATCTATTGCTTTATGAGTTAACTCTTATGCAAAACTCTTTGATGCTTGTCTCGAAAGTACTATTCATGAAAAGTTTTTGCTTATATGATTCAGTTGTTTGCTCATTATCTACTTGCTAGCAAACTATAGACCATTGACCTGGATCACTTCATTCATAACATGTGCTTTACAATACTATTTGATCAAGATTATGATTGTAGCATGTCACCTCAGAAATTATTTTGTTTTTATCGTTTTACCTACTCGAGGACGAGTAGAACTAAGCTTGGGGATGCTTGATACGTCTCAAACGTATCTATAATTTCTGATGTTCCATGTTGATATTATACCAATTGTTACATGTTTTATATACACTTCATAGCATTTTTATGCATTTTCTGGGACTAACCTATTAACAAGATGCCACAGTGCCAGTTCCTGTTTTCTGCTGTTTTTGTATTCCAGAAAAGCTAGTCTGGAAATATTCTCGGAATTGGACGAAACTTGGACAGAACCTCCTATTTTTCCAACACGTACACGGAGTCCAAAGGAGAGACGGAGGGGAGCCACGAGGCAGCCACACCATGGGGCCGCGCGGGCCCCCTGCCGCGCCGTGGGGTGGTGTGGGCCCACGCGTCTCCAGCCGCCGCCCTTTCGCCTATTTATTCTCCCGACGCGAAAACCCTAAATACCCGAGCCATTATCCACGAAAAGTTCCAGAGACGCCGCCGCCGTCAACCCTAGCTCGGGAGGGTTCAGAAGCTCTTCCCGGCACCCTGCCGGAGAGGGGAATCATCACCGGAGGGCTCTACATCACCATGCCTGCCTCCGGAGTGATGCGTGAGTAGTTCATCCTTGGACTACGGGTCCATGGCAGTAGCTAGATGGTTGTCTCTCCACTTTATGCTATCATGTTTAGATCTTGTGAGCTGCCTATCATGATCAAGATCATCTTATTGTAATGCTACATGTTGTGTTTGCTGGGATCCGATGAATATTGAATACTATGTCAAGTTGATTATCAATCTATCTTATATGTTATTTATGATCTTGCATGCTTTCCGTTACTAGTAGATGCTTTGGCCAAGTAGATGCTTGTAACTCCAAGAGTGAGTATTTATGCTAGATAGTGGGTTCATGCCTCCGGTAATCTGGGAGAGTGACAATAACTTCTAAGATTGTGGATGTGCTGTTGCCACTAGGGATAAAATAACCGATGCTTAGCTTAAGGGTGCGCCGTTAGGTCTAATGCATTTGTTTACATTACGCACATTACTTAATGCATTATCCGTTGCTTGCAACTTAATACCAACGGGGAACTCGGATGACAACCTGGCGGTGGATTATTAGTCATAGACGCTGTTGGATAACGGTCTATGTATTTTGTCGTAATGCCCACATGAATATCATAGTAATCATCATGTCATATATATGCATTGTCATGCGCTCAATATTTTGTCAATTGCCCAGCTGTAATTTGTTCACCCAGCATGTTAGTTATCTTTTATGGAGAGACACCACTAGTGAACTGTGGACCCCGGTCCATTCTGTGAGATCCTGGCTCAGGGCTTAATAGGATTGATAGAATACTCATATCAACAAGTTGCAACTTCTTTTTCGGAAGCTCATCTGGAAGGAACTCCGAGGTTAAGCGTGCTTGGCCCGGAGCACTCCAAGGATGGGTGACCGACCGGGAAGTACTTCCAGGGTGCGTACGAGTGAGGACAAAGTGCGCAGAAAAAACCGGTGTTGATCTGTGGGGCCAGTCTAGAGATCCTAGAGAGCTGTCAGGGGTGACAGGCCCGGCCCGGCCCGGGGGTGGGCCGGGTGTTACATTTGGTATCAGAGCCGACCCTCGTGGCAACACGGGCGTGTGCGGGTCAGGGGCGCGGACATGTGGAGCATGTGCCGGCACTGGGCGCACGGACGTGTACCAAGAGGGGAAGTTCTTGGACTGGGGCTGACCGACGAGGGCGTCGGTCTTCTAAGGGGGGAAGGATGTGAGATCCTGGCTCAGGGCTTAATAGGATTGATAGAATACTCATATCAACAAGTTGCAACTTCTTTTCCGGAAGCTCATCTGGAAGGAACTCCGAGGTTAAGCGTGCTTGGCCCGGAGCACTCCAAAGATGGGTGACCGACCGGGAAGTACTTCCAGGGTGCGTACGAGTGAGGACAAAGTGATCTGTGGGGCCAGTCTAGAGATCCTAGAGAGCTGCCAGGGGTGACAGGCCCGGCCCGGGGGTGGGCCGGGGTGTTACATCTTTTACACTGATAATATAACTAACTGCAAACATTGTTCCTTTTCATTCTCTGCAATTTACTACTGTTTTCCACACCATACGTTTAATCCTTTGTTTTCAGCAAGCCGGTGAGATTGACAACCTCACTGTTTCGTTGGGGCAAAGTAGTTTGATTGTGTTGTGTGCAGATTCCACATTGGTGATCGAGTAAACGGCGCCACCAACAACCTTCAGAAGTGATTTTTTGCTCCTACTGGTCGATTAAACCTTGGTTTCATACTGAGGGAAACTGCTGCTATACTGCTTCATACCTTCCTCTTGGGGTCTCCCAACGAACGTGCGGTCCACGTCATCAGCTTATAATCTTATTTCGTTTTTACCCAGCTCTAGGAAAAGGCTTAGAGAGGAAGAAACTGATGGATTTGCAGAATTTGAAGCCATGGCTTATGAAGGATTTGCAGCTGTAGGACATGAGGAAGTAATTGCTCCTGTCATTCCTTTACAGATTATTGAACCCACAGATGACAGTCAACTGGTCATCAAGTGCTCGGAACAAGATGATGCAGCTCCTCCACCGCCACCGCCACAATCCCAAGTAAAAACAAAAGGAACAAGAACAAGATGATTGTGAAACCACAGAACAGCACACCAAGGGAAACCCGGAGCAAGACGGTCAAGCCATCTGCGAACACAAGGAGGAAGTCTAAGATTTGAATTTGTCGATCACTTTGAACTTTATGGATTTGTACTAAGGTGTTTGTGTTGTCAATTTGAGCTACTGTGAAAACTGAGTATAAGTTGTAATAATGTTGTTTGTACTTTGGTATCATATTTGAGACAGAATTCAAATTTGAAACAGAAGTTGAATTTGAAGCAATATTTGAATTTGAAACAAAATTTGAATTTGAGCCAAAGTTGAAGTTGTGCAAAGATATGAATTCCATTGGTCTGTGGTATGTATTTGAACCAACATTTCAAGTCCAATATTTGAAGTTTCTCAATCCGAATGAGAAATGTGCTAGAAACGAGCTCCGAAGCTAGGGTAAACAACCCCATTTGTATCAAGTTTTTTTCGACCTTGTCTACACGAGCCAATATTTTTTTTGGAACACCTATTCCATCTATATAGTGTCCAATTGAAGTATCACTATTTTTTGAGTTAATCTTCATATTATTACATTTTGTTTGAAAAAATAGGCTTTTAATTGAAAACCATCAAAAAACATGTTTGAAATACGAAAATGAAAAAAGTAAGTTCAGAACCTTCTTATTCACTCCAAAAGGAAGCTTTGCTGATTTTTTTGAATTTTTTCAAAACCCAAACCCTCCCTCACCTCTCCTTCGAACTCTATGTAGCTTTGTACGTGATAGCTTTTTTGTGTGAACCTTTTTTCATGAAAATATCTGAACACCAAGTTTTTTTTTTCTTGTAACCATGTCACATATGACGGCTCTTTGAACAAGTTTTTTTTTTGATTTTTTTAATTCTTTATGCGCATTTGAACTTGATTTTGATGGCTCACCTCTCCTTCGAACTCTATGTAGCTTTGTACGTGATAGCTCTTTTGTGTGAACCTTTTTTCATGAAAATGTCCGAACACCAAGTTTATATTTTTTTCTCGTAACCATGTCACATATGACGGCTCTTTGAACAAGTTTTCTATTTTCTTGAATTTTTTTGAATTCTTTATGCGCATTTGAACTTGATTTTGATGGCTCACTTGAAAAAAGGATTTTTCATTTAAATGTGCCTACACTGATGGCGTGAATCACACGCTCGTTGGGAGACCCCAAGAGGAAGGTATGATGCAGTTCAGCAACAAGTTTTTCCTCAGAAAGAAACCAAGGTTATCGAACCAGTAGGAGCAGCAACTCTTCAGAAGGTTGTTGGTGGCCGCACGGCGCAACACGATCACCAACGTGGAACCTGCACACAACACAATCAAAGTACTTTGCCCCAACGAAACAGTGAGGTTGTCAATCTCACCGGCTTGCTGAAAACAAAGGATTAAACGTCTCGTGTGGAAAATGAGTATTAAATTGCAGAGAATGAAAAAGGAACAGTTTGCAGTTTTGTGGTTGTTTAATCAGTGTAAAAGAATGGACCGGGGTCCACAGTTCACTAGTGGTGTCTCTCCATAAAAGATAACTAACATGTTGGGTAAACAAATTACAGCTGGGCAATTGAGAAATAGTGAGCGCATGACAATGCATATATATGACATGTTGACTACTATGATATTTAATTGGGCATTACGACAAGATACATAGACCGTTGTCCAACAGCGTCTATGACTAATAATCCACCGCCGGGTTGTCATCCGAGTCCCCCGTTGGTATTAAGTTGCAAGCAACGGATAATTGCATTAAGTAAAGCGCGTAATGTTAACAAACATATATGCCGTGGACATAGCATCGTTGGGTTATCCCTAGTGGCAACAGCACATCCACAACCTTAGAACTTTCTGTCACTATCCCAGGTTAAATGGAGGCATGAACCCACTATCTAGCATAAATACTCTCTCTTGGAGTTACAAGCATCTACTTGGCCAAAGCATCTACGCGTAACGGAAAGCATGCAAGATCTTAAATAACATATAAGATAAATTGATAATCAACTTGACATAGTATTCAATATTCATCGATCCCAGCAAACACAACATGTAGCATTACAATAATATGATCTTGATCATGTAGGGCAGCTCACAAGATCTAAACATGATGGCACAAAGTGGAGAGACAACCATCTAGCTACTGCTATGGACCCGTAGTCCAAGGATGAACTACTCACGCATCACTCCGGAGGCAGGCATGGCGATGTAGAAGCCTCCGGTGATGATTCCCCTCTCCGGCAGGGTGCCGGGAAGAGGTTCTGAACCCTCCCGAGCTAGGGTTGACGGCGGCGGCATCTCTGGAACTTTTCGTGGATAATTGCTCAGATACTTAGGGTTTTCGCGTCGGGGGGAATAAGTAGGCAAAAGGGCGGCGGCTGCTTACCCCCGAGGGGCCCACACCACCCTAGGGCGCGGCAGAGGGGGGCCGCGCCCTAGGTGCGTGTGGCCTCCTGGTGGCCCTCCTCTGTTGCTCCTTCGCTCAGTCAGGTCTGTTCTGGAAAAATAGGGACCCCCGTGTAGTTTCGTCCAATTCCGAGAATATTTTCAGACTAGCTTTTCTGGAATATAAAAACAGCAGAAAACAGGAACTGGCACTTTGGCATCTTGTTAATAGGTTAGTCCCAAAAAATGTATAAAAGTGATATAAAGTAGATGCAAAACATGTAGCAATTGGTATAAAACAAGCATGGAACATCAAAAATTATAGATACGTTTGAGACATATCATACACCAAGTTTATTTTTTTTTTGGTAACTATATCTTATAAACCGATGAACCGCGCCAGGTTTGTATTTTTTCGATTTTTTTAAAATTAGTTATGGTCATTTGAAGTTCGGTCAAACTCGTTGACTCACTCAAAACCCCTCCAAACCCTAGCGCCGAACGTCAGCCGTCCGATCATACCATAGCGCCAAAAGCAAGCCGTCAGATATGGCCTTCTAGAAGGAATTCCGCGGGCAATCCGCGTGACGCCGGTTCTGTAATCTGATTGGCCGCGCCATTGGAGCCGTTGTATTCCAATGACAGGTGGGACCGAGAGTTAGTGGGGCTCGGTACCCTCCTTCTCCACCCACAGACAGAGCAGCCCGTGCTCGCCCACCATTCCCGTCCCCATTGCCCCTCCCCCTTTCCCCAGCGACAGAGCAGCCATTCTTCTGCTTCTTCCACTCCGGCGAGATGTCGAGCTCCACTTCAGCCTCCAGCCCCACGTGGCCGACGTATGGTCCAGTGCCGATGGAGCGATGTCCTGACTGCCTACGCATCGCTCCACTGAAGCGGTGGACTTCGAAGGAGGACAAGAATGGGAACCTTGGGCGCGAGTTCGTCAGATGCGAGAGCAGGCCGGAGGGGAGGTTAGATCTGAGTTCTACTCGGATCCTTTTGCTCTGATTTTTCCCCTCGGATTTGTGTTTTAGGGTTCATGATTTCATTTTCAGATCGTGAAGAAATGCAATCATTTTGAGTGGATGGATGATTACATCCGGAGGCTGCAAAGGAAAGGCGTGCTTGATTCGAGGCGTGATTACATCCGCGAGGTCAACCTACCGTCGGCCGTGCAGAATTTGGTCTCTGACACCGTCGCTCTGACGGTGGGGGATGCGGATCTGAAGGGGGAATTGAAGAAGATGAACAAGAACTTGAAGCAGATGATTGAACTGAAGAAGCAAGCTAATATGATAGATTTAGGATTTTATCTTTTTGTAGTTGCTCTAGGATTTGTTTATCTGATGGTCAACCCTCGTTAGAGATGTAATTAGTGTGGTTTGTTGTTACTGTTTATCTTAATCCATGACATGTTTGCTTAATGCGATGGATTTCAATGTGTATCTCTCGAGATCATCTCAGTTTCGTCAGATGATAGTTAGCAGTATTTGCGCAGCACAAATCTCTCGAGATCATCTCTTCTACAGCTGACGCATTTCTTCAGTTGAGTTTGTCAGTTACACCGAGTGCTGGAAAAAAAACAAGTCGTGTTGGGCCCAAACAGAATCAAGCTTTGGTTGGGCCGTGGCATGACTTTGTCTGATAGGCCCACAAAGGATGAAAGAGGCCTACAAACACGCGATGTCTCTGTCTTATTTTTTTTTGAAGAATGGCTTTGTTTCTTTTTTTCCTTTTAATTTATTTTCTTTCTACGATTTAATTTGATTGCCCAAGCTCATCTATTTCTGATAGTAAAATACAAGGGTTTACAAAATGCACAAAATAACTAGTTGCCGTGCAAGGGCAAACAAATATATTTCTGAAGTATGGTCTTTTTTTTTGAATTAGTAATGGTCATTTGAAGTTCGGTCAAACTCTGGACCAAAGGGTCTACAAAATGCACAAAATAACTATTTCTGAATTAGTTATGGTCATTTTTTTTGAATTAGTTTTGCTGATATATTGATTTTGGTTCGGTGGCTCACCACATATACCATGTGGTAACAAATATGTTCCTTTTCTTTTAGACTTGTTTGATAGTTTTTTGGGACCCTAGTTTTTTAGTTTTTTAATACCAATATAACAATACATTAATACAATAAAAATATAACACACCATTTAACATAGCACACATAACTTAGATAAAAAAAACATGGAATACAAAGAGCTTACATATAACACGACATAGATAGATGAGATGCTAGATAGATGGGAACCCTAGATAGATAGTACGTGAAACAAACAAGAACGAACACGACATCTTCACCAACACACTAGCTAGGGCAACACACTAGCTAGGGCCTTCACCGCCGTCTTCACTCCTCCTCCTGGCCGTTCTCGCCGAGATAGTACAGGAGGCTGTGCATGCTGCCTACGGTGGGGAAGATGCTCTCCACGTCCGTGAAGATGTTGTAGGTGGTGAATGTGATGAACTCGCACCCACACCAAAACACCTGGCCGAGCAGGTAGTAGGCGTCAAATCTGTTGATGAAGTGGGCGACGATCTCTGACGGCGGAGCGTTGGCGTTGCTACCCAGGTCCTCGAGGCGGAACATCTGCGGCGAGCCCGCTGGGAGGTGGGCAAAGCCCGCACGGAGGAACCAACGCGCAAAGTCACGAGAACCCCTCCAGCGTGAGATCGCCCACACACGGAGCGAGGTCTCGACGACAACGCCGGCGGGGTACCTCCTCTCCAGCACGGTGGGTGGCAGGTGGAAAGTCGGTGCGTTGAACTGCATCTTCGCGTCGCTTCGAGTGTGCTTTGGCTAAGGTTGAAGAAGAGAATGGAGAGGCGCAGATGGAAGTGTGGAGGAAGATGTAACCGGGGGCGGTTTAAATAGCCAAGGGAGGGGAGGAGGTAAACGCCGTGTTTCACACTGGATCGAGGCGTGGTGTCGATCCGTATGTCTAGCCTAGGCTTTTTTCCACCGTTTCCTCACTGGCTCAATGCATGAACCGATGCGTGCCTCGACGTGTGACTCGACGCGTGAACTGACGCGTCAACTGAATCGACCGTGAAGCGAACCTCTGTGTGCATGGCGGCGGACTCCTGCGTCGCGACTGAATCGAGCGCGCGTGCCGTGCCGTTCGTCTGGTTGCGTGCGTGCCGGCGCAGCCTGCGTCGCGACTGAATCGAGCGGCAGGGAGGGGAAGCAGTCGTGCGTGCTGAATCGAGCGTCTGGTTGTGTGCGTGCTGAATCGAGCGGCAGGTCTATGCTGCGTCCCATGCATAGCAGGCTCAAACGATGCCAAAGTAACAGGCTGAATCAGCGCATGCATAAAAGGCTCATCGATCGCACGTGTCCATTGCAGGCTTCCCTAAATTATTTATTAACAAATTGGCCCATTCTACAACGTGCGAAGCCAACCACGGCCCAACGAGCAAAGCCACAGAAACACAGCCCCACCTGTCAGGTCAAACGAGCGACACACTCGGTCAAACGGGCGACACAGTCCGACGCGGCCCCACTCGTCAGAGATAACGGTCAAATAGCTAACCCGACGGAGATGTCTGTCTCGACCATTTGTGAGGGTTTCAGACAAGAGGATGGGGAAAAGTGAGCAAAAGTTTCATTTGCTGGGAAAACTGAGTACAACTAAGGAACCAGGGGCACATGAGTAGTTGTCCCTTTTAAGAAAATCATAATAGATTGAGAATTAGCAAAACCATTAAGAAACAGTGGAGATGTGTCAAAAAATAATAGATAGAGAATTAGCAAAACCTTGACATCGTTGCTGCAATGCTCGTACCCTCTCAAAAACCCTAGATCCAGATCTCCCATATCGGACAATGGCGGTACACGGCGCTAGGAGGGAGAACTGCGTCGAGACACACATTGATAACAGCGAGACTGGACAACATGGTACATCAGGTTCTATGCGGCGGACCCATGCTTATGGCTGCAGGCAGAAGCGGTGACGTTGTATCACGTCTTGGTGGAGCCGATGGCATGCCTGGCAAGGTCAATACATTGATCTCTCCTGAAAATGGGTAGGCGGAAGAAGGAGGTAGCGACTTTTAGAGCATACGCAGACTATGCACATTGAGCGTTTATTGGACCGGTTTATGTCCCCGGCTCTCCGTGGGTGAGTTTCATGGGGCCTGTGGGTTAGAACCACCCCATTGTCATTTTTAGGTATTGCAACAGATATTGCTAGAAAGATGGTTTTGATCGATTGATGTATTTGTTTTGTCAGACTTTGTTGAATATTATAATAAAAAGCCATATGCTCATTTCATGCTCTACAAATTCATGTTAGGAGCAAAACCTATCTCTAGCATTCACAACAAGAATGGATGGTAACAATAGGGTGTACGGCTAAGTCCATGCTAAAATTCTCTCTCTATGCGACATGTCACACAGCTGCCAAGCGTCGCAAAAATTAATTTTTTATAACCTGAAACGTGGGAGCTCTCTATGTTTAGCGATTTTTTTCACAACGTGATAAGTAGGACCGCAATCAAGTAGAGATCTTTAGTTTTAGGAAGCTTAATTAAATGTGGGGACACAAACACCAAGAGCTCTCTATTTTTAAAGTTTTTTCACAACCTGAAAATCTGTTAAAAATGAATGCATTTCAAACATGTGTACTGTAATAACACGAACTTGCCTCACACCAGATGGCTAGCGCAATCCTGATGCCTCCTCGCCCTACCAAAGGTCTGTAGTTCGATTCCTGCTCAATGCAATTAATCTTTTCTTGCACTGAAAATAATATTCAGTCACCACATGACACAGTGGGATGCTCCATAGGGCTGGAATCCTCTAGGAGCTTAGTTATTTTAGAGATAAACTTGATACGGGGACTGTTTTCCTACCGTATGTAACCACGGCCAATCAGATAGCTGATATCCTTAATAAAGTATTACCTGAAAAGGTTTTTTCTGTATTTATAGCAAGATGGGTCGATATGATATGTCTGACCCATCTCAAGTGGGAGTGTTGGAGTAAGTAGTAAACATGTAGATTTTGGGGGTCTAAATTGTACAGTGTGTTGTCCATATAGAATAGCTGTGCTGTCCATATAGAATAGCTGAGAAGGATCACGCTGAGTGAGGAAAAATAAAGAACTATTCTCCTCTCTAAACCCTGTAAGTCTTGTACAGATTCTAGATCCAAAAAAATCAAATGAACCTGAGATAGCTAAGCTGGAGCCACCAAGTTGGCCTCCCTTGGCTGTCCGAACACGATTTTAATGTACTGCACCATCCTCATGGTGGTGCTATAGAGCCATTTGGACAACATCAATTACCGTCAAACAGTCAGAACCAACAATCACTCGATTGCATCCCAGATGGTTTGCAACATCCAGCCCAGCAGGGTCTTGGTAACTTGGTTCGTTTTGATCCTTTTGACTTCACACGAAATTTTCACGATTAGATTATGAATCGATTTATGAGACGGAGCTAAAACAGGGACAAAGAAGCAACATCGACTAATCCAACAAGTATACTAGTGACGCAACAATTCAGAATAAGTGTTGCAGTTTTGAACTGGATAGTTCAAAACCGCGACAGTTATTTTGGATGGAATGTAGTAGACGAAACTTTGGGAAAGGCACATTTTACGTCGGCTGGGCAAATCGCAAGCCCAGTTTAGATACCTCACTGGCCGAAAGGCTTAAAAGTGCACGGGCACTTTTCCCTTTTCTCCGTTGCTGTCGAGCTTGATGCCCTTGTACCACATCGCGCAAGCCACGTACACGGCCAGATCGACGAGTGAGAGCGCCGCGAGGAGGAAGTAGAACCTGTCGAGGTGGCCGGAGTTGAGGTTTCCCGGGATCCATCCTGGCCTCCTGTCCCCGGCGGTGAGGCTGGTCACCACGCTGACCAGCATGATGCTCACGTAGTTCCCGAGCGAGATGGACGCCATGCACAGCGAGCTGCCGAAGCTCTTAACGCCGTCGGGAGCCTGACCATTGAAGAACTCCAGCTGCCCAACATACATGAACACCTCCGACGCCCCGATCAGCGCGTACTGCGGCACCTGCCACAGCACGCTCAGGGAGCTCGGCTGGTCCGGCGCGGACGCGGGCACCCGCTTCAGGCGCTCCACCTCCACCACGCCTGCCACCACCATCGCCGCCATGCCGATCACGAGCCCGACGCCCATGCGCTGCAGCTCCGTCAGCCCCTGAGGGTTCCCGGACAGCCTCGCCATGACCGGCACTAGCACGCGCCGGTAGATGCGATGAACGCTAGCACGCTGAGGATGTCGAACACCGACATGCTCGCCGCCGGGACATGGAACGACCCGATGTTTGTGTTCATGGTGGTGCCTTGCTCCACGAACAGGGAGGCCATCTGGGTAACACCACTGAGTAGACGATGGTGCACAGCCAGATGGGCAGCATCTTGAGGATACATTTCACCTCCTCCACCTGCGTCACCGTGCACAGCCTCCATGGGTTCTTCAAATTCTCCGGATCGCTGTACTCCTCCTCGGTCACCGTCGCCGCCTTGTCGAGATACCTGAGCTGGTCACTGTGTAGGATCTTCCTGATACCGGCTTCCTTGTAAGACTCGTCGCCTTCCAGCTCGTGGAGCAGCTCGCCGTGGGCCGGCGCGTCGGTGCGCCACTTGCGCGACGCGGCGACGAGAACCTGGGCGATGCGAGTCAGCGGGTTGCCACTGGGCTTGAAGTAGCGATAGTTGGGCGTGCCGAGCAGGAAGAGCACGAGCGCCAATGCCGCCGCGCCGGCCGAGACCCAGAAGCCCATGACCCATTGGCCGGCGTCCTCGTAGTAAACCAGCACCGTGTTGGAGAAGAGGGATCCCACGTTGAGCGCCAGGTAGAAGTAGCTGAAGAATGCCACCTTGGATCGCCTCTTCCGGGTCCGTCTCGTCGAACTGGTCGGAGCCCAGCGTCGCGATGGACGGCTGGTACCCGCCGTTTCCGAACGCAATCATGTACGTCGACAGGTAGAAGAGTGCGACGCCGGCCGTCGACGGCGGGTCGCAGTTCGTCTCCTCGTCGCCGCACCCGGTGGGCTTCACCAGGAGGAACCAGACGCGAGTGACAGTATCACCAGGCCCTGTTCAGAATTCATAAGTTCAGACCAACACATTTAAGCAGATAAAGTAAGTCTGTGCGATCAATGGATCGATAATTGTGAATTTAGATTGAGCGTACCGTGACGTAGATCATCTGGAAGACGGCGCAGGTGATGTAGCGGCCCCAGTAGGAGTCGCTCATGAAGGCGCCAATGAGGGAGAAGATGTAGACGGTGCCGTCCATTTGCTGATGCTGTTGGCAGCCTCGGCGTTGTCCTGGTGGAGCACCCTCCGGAGGAACACCACCAGGTTCACTCCGACGCCGAAGAAAGCGCACGTCACAAGTCCATAGTTCACTGCATCATTCAGGATCAGTAATCTCGATCCAGTTCGTTCATAACGGTTCGAAAAAAACAGAGGCCAGCTGAGCAAAATCGAATAATTATAGCGTGATTTTATTTCACATTTTCACCTAGCAGCAGGATGGAAGATCTCCATTTCCCAGTTTTTGCTTTGACTGCTGGGTTTCCACGTCTGTCCATTGAACCATCTTCAGTGATGGAAGATACGGTCTTCGAGTCGACGGTGTTTGGAGCCATCACACCTTCAGCGAGTTTCCAGAAACTTATGTTTTTTCTGCTTGATCAAGAATTCAGAAAATATATTAGAAAGTGTGCAAACATTGGCGCAATTAAGTTCCCAGTAATTAATATGTCCACACAATACCTTGTGGTTTTGTTCGCTAGCTCCTGCAGATCCTTCCAAAAGTTGTTCAGTTTTTTTATGTGCAAGCCTTGGAAGGCAGCAATATTGTTTCAACCTGCTAGTACAACCTTTGTCAGGGATGAATCAACCATATCCACTGCCACAAAAAGAAGAACCCTTCGACTTTTATTTGCAAACATATTGACTTAATATGATTATGTTTGCTTATAAATTGATTCCTAGTGTTCTAACATTAAATAAAATCTAACAAAATAGAGACGCAGGCGCGCTTATCGCCATACGCTGTCTGATCTTGGTATGTGTTACTGCTACATTTTCTCTTTTAAGAAAAACATATAGTATATCGAAGACTAAATCTTGGTGACAGACATATATTGGGGTCCTAAGTGTGGTACATGCATATGACCCCATGGAGTTTCTGGGTACTGATCGAACAGAGTTTTGTGTTTATGCAAGAGACGGCGATAGAACCATGCAAGAGCTGATGTCGCCCATGCATGGTGCTTGTAATTAATCACCGTATCATCACACGGACAGCATCAATTGCGCCCATGTGTATACAGCTACGGTCTACTGCTATATACCTTCGTTGATGAACCCTCCGGTGCAAGAGCGCAGCTTCTTCTCCGGCGACGGGAGGAGCACCGCTTCAAAAAGGAAACGAATAGCCGTGAAGACACCTCGACGAAACCGGGCAGGCCTCTTGACATTTACAGAGCAAAGCGCACTGAGTAGCTTGCTTGCGCTCACCGGCCGGCAACGGAGTTGGAGAAGGAAGTGGATGTGTTTATTGTGAGGTGAACCGGGGGTGGAGTGGCCGTGTATTTATGGAACTCGGGAGGCGCGCGGCGGCAGCGTTGCTGTGCTGGTACTGGATAGTGGATAGAGTCGCGCTCGCGGTGTTGGTAACTACTCCAACTCCGAATAGCTCACAATTTTAGTGGCCATATGTTTCATTTTAGTGCAGCCGAGTTGAAATATACGGGAAAGGAAAAACGATGAAACTTTGCAATTGTGTGTGTGTGTGGGGCTGCACGCCGTTTCTGAGAAAAAAACGTTCATAAATAAAAAGAGATAAACATACAGCTGGTCACTCAACTTATCCGAGAAGAGATTTGGTCACTGAACTCTCTGAAATATGTGAAAACCTGTCACTCAACTCACGTTTATGTGTGGTTTGATCTTCTTCAGAGTCGGAGCTACGCTGCCTTTGCGCTGTTGGGGGAGCTGTCGCAGCTCCCCGGAGGTTGTTCTTTGAGTTGTGCCGGGATTGTCCCCGTGGTTTCGGTGTTGTGGTGTGGCGGCGGCAGCTGCGGCTGTCTTTTAGGCCGGGGCGGCAGCCCCGGATGGTGGTGTGACGTCCGTGGTCTGCGAGCGGCTTTCCTGGTGCAGCTTGGGCTGTGGGTGGCCGTGTCGTGCGCGTCGTGTTTTCTCGAGATTGTGGGGCTTCGCCCCGTGGGTTGTGTTATGTTGTTGTATGGTTTTTGTTCGGTTTCTTCCATAATAAACCGGGCACCTTCTGCTTAATAAAAGGTGAGGCAAAGCTTTTGTCTCGGTTTCGGAAAAAAAAATGCATTCTTTTATGCCCACATGGCTCCCTGACTCAGCCCAAACTAAAGGACGGGATGTTTTTCTTCTTAAAAAAAACCCTAGCACGGATGATATTCTACTCGATCGGTCGTTGTACCTTTGGTTCACACTGTTAAAATAGGTCTAGCGTGTCATATACACGTATGTATACGTATGTAAATTGTATTTTGCTGATCATATATAAAAGGAAGACGTGGAGAGGCATTGCCCTACGGAAACCCTAAACCCTATTCTACCCCATCCCGCTTAGTCGCGCGTCGTCCACCTCCACTCGCCAGGCGTCTTCCAGCGTCAAAACCACCCCGTCCCAGTGGCATCAGCGTCTCGATCATCCCACCAATAATGTAGTTCAAAACATTGTTAGGAATAATGGTTTAGTGTGCTCTTCGGAGAATCAGACTTCCGTTTGTGATGCTTGTCCGCGTGCTAAGAGTCGACAATTGCCGTATAATTTGTCTCATCGTGTTTCTACTATGCCTCTTGAGTTAATCCATTCTGATGTTTGGGGCCTGCTATTGCCTCGTCTGGAGGTTATAAGTATTATGTTAGCTTTGTCGATGATTACTCTCGTTTTTGTTGGATATATCTCCTCAAGCACAAGTCTGATGTTGAGCAAGTGTTTTATGCCTTCCAGGCTCATGTTGAGCGTCTCCTTCACACTAAAATCATAGCCGTTCGGTCGGATTGGGGCGGCGAGTACCATAAACTGCATCGTTATTTTCAGCGCACGGGGATCTCTCACCGTGTTTCCTGTCCACACACATCTCAGCAAAACGGGGTAGCTGAACGCAAACATCGTCATCTAGTCGAAACGGGTCTTGCCTTGTTGGCTCATTCCTCTCTCCCATTGCGTTTTTGGGATGAAGCTTTTCTCGCTGCGTGTTATCTCATTAATCGCATGCCCACACCTGTTGTTCAACAGGATACACCCATGTATCGCCTTCTCAAGGTGAAACCCGACTACACTTTTCTCCGCACGTTTGGTTGTGCGTGTTGGCCGAGTTTGCGCAAGTATAACGCCCATAAGTTTGCTTTCCGTTCCACCATGTGTGTGTTCTTAGGGTATAGCCCCATGCATAAGGGATACAATTGCTTAGATCGCTCCACGGGAAGGATTTACATCTCTCGTGATGTTGCTTTCGATGAGTCTGTGTTTCCCTACTCCACACCCGGTGTCACCGTCGATGTCTCCACTCTAGCTGATGCGCTTTCATTTCCTTCCAATGAACCGGCTACGGGTGACAATATGCGTAAATATGACATGTCCTATTTGTCTACTGATTCGCCTGCTTAAGGCAGTTTACCTCCCGTGGAGGACACTCAGGTTGTGCGTGATGTTCCCCAACCACCCGCGATCGACGTACGTCCTCCTCCGGTTATCGACGTGCATGACGCATGCACGCCTCCCGCGCCTGGCTCGCCTGCGAATGGCTCGCCCGGCCCATCGCCGGCTCGCTCGCCCTGCTCCTCTGCTGATGACTCGCCCGGCCCATCACCGGCCTGCTCTCCTTCTCCGTCAACCGGCGATGCATCGCCGCCACCAGCTACTCAGCTCGCGTCGCCTTCTGTCGAGGGTGCCTCCTCGACCGCGACGCCCCCAGCTGCGCCTGGACACACGATGGTCACGCGTACACGTGATAATACATGACGTGAGAAGAAGATCACTGATGGGACTATGCGATATGATCCTCGCCGGCGTGCGTTTCTTGCGACGCATGTCTCCCATCATGATGCTCTCCGTGAGACTGCCTGGCGCGCAGCGATGACTGATGAGCTCGCTGCCCTTCATCACACAAAGACATGGGTTCTTGTGCCTCTTCGCCAGGTGTTAACATTGTGGGGAGTAAGTGGATATTCAAGACCAAGCATCGTCCAGATGGTTCATTGATAAGTATAAGACTCGTCTTGTCGCCCGTGGTTTCACTAGCAGCATGGCATTTACTATGGTGACACCTTCAGTCCGGTTGTTAAGCCTGCTACCGTCCGTCTGGTTCTCTCCCTTGCAGTGTCCAGAGGATGGAGTCTCCGGCAGATTGATGTCAGTAATGATTTCCTTCATGGTTTTCTGACTGAGGATGTTTATATGCAGCAGCCCCTGGTTTCGAGGATGTTCGGTATCCCTCTCATGTGTGCAAGCTGTAGCGGGATCTCTATGGTATCAAACAGTCTCCTCGTGCGTGGTATGCTCGGCTTAGTGCACGTCTCCTTGAGTTGGGTTTTGTCTCCTCCAAGGCCGATACGTCTCTGTTTTTCTTCTCCCAGCATGATGTTCAGATCTATATGGTTGTCTATGTGGATGATATCGTCATTGCAGGCTCTACTCAGGGTGTTGTTGATGGTCTTGTTCACTCCCTTGCGGCCAGTTTTCCAATCAAGGACCTTGGGTCGTTGGAGTACTTTCTTGGCCTGGAAGCGTCCTACAATTCAGGGGGGATGACATTGACTCAACGGAAGTATGCTTTGGATCTTTTGCACCGTGTGAGTATGGAGAATTGCAAGCCCACTTCCACACCGTTGTCTACAACGGATCGCCTTGCACGAGTGTCTGGTAATCCTCTCAGTACCGCTGATTCTTTCCGGTATCGCAGTGTTGTTGGTGGACTGCAGTATTTGACACTCACTCGCCCAGATATTTCGTTTGCGGTGAATAAGGTGTGTCAGTTCCTTTCGCAGCCCACAGATGTTCATTGGGAAGCAGTTAAGCGCATTCTGCGCTATGTCAAAGGGACATTGCGTACAGGTCTGAATTTTCAGAAGGCTGTATCCACCAGCATTAGTATTTTCACTGATGCGGATTGGGCAGGGTGCCCTGATGATCGCCGATCCACAGGAGGTTTTGCTATCTTTGTTGGACCAAATCTTATTACGTGGAGTTCGAAGAAACAGCCGACAGTTTCGAGATCCAGTACCGAGGCCGAGTACAAAGCTCTGGCCAACGGAGCTACTGAGGCCATCTGGGTAGAGTCACTACTCAAGGAGCTTGGTGTTGCACAACAGCGTGTTCCCATTTTATGGTGTGATAATTTAGGAGCCACATACCTGACTGCTAACCTAGTTTTTCATGCACGCACGAAGCACATTGAGATCGATTTCCATTTTGTGTGCGAGCGCGTTGCTTCTGGAGCCCTTGAGGTCAGGTTCATTTCTTTCGAAGATCAGCTGGCTAATGTGTTCACCAAAGCAGCCACCCGACAGATGCTAGACCGTTTTAGTACCAATCTAAACCTTGTACAGAGTAGAAGTTCAGATTGAGGGGGAGTGTTAAAATAGGTCTAGCGTGTCACGTACACATATGTATATATGTATGTAAATTGTATTGTGCTGATCATATATAAAAGGAAGATGTGGAGAGGCATTGCCCTACGGAAACCCTAAACCCTATTCTTCACTCACACAGAGAAGAAGTCGTACGTCTACGGTGCCGACATAGGTGAAGCTCGCACTGGCCCTCGCCAGCCGGCGTGGCCATGCGCAGGTCACGCCGCTACAATTTGCGATCCAGCGCGCTCCTTCTGCTCGATGTAGCTACAACTGCTTCTTGTGACGGGCGATGGCGCTGCATATAGGCTGCTCAGACATGCCTGTCGAGTCATTGGTGGGATGGCCCCGTTCTCCAGCTATTCGACGCCGGCAACACCATCACCACCGCACTCTACCTGTGGCAGGCACCGCCAGTGACGCCGACGAGGCCGAGAGGCCCAACCGGGTCGAGACGAGAACCTCGTGTACTCGCAGCATCTGCTACTTCACCAGCAATTAGTACCCGTGTGCGCGCAACCCCTAGCTTTTCGACATTCGCCACAGCGCCGCCATGGCACGAGCGTCGCCCATGGATCAGGCCTCGACGTCATCTAGCTCGTCATGACCAACCAGAAGATTGGATACAATGCGGAGATGGGGAACATGTGCAATGCTCTCGAGGTCTAACGCATTGATTCGTGTTCTGCTTGTTCCGTTTGATATGCCTATAAAACCCACTTGACCTAAAACTACGGGATGAAGAATCGTTTCGGTAAAATACGATACAGAGCCTCCGCAGTCGCAAGGACGAATCTCGAGCCTTGTTCCAGTAGTCCGACGGAGGGAAAATCATAACTCGAGGCCTCTACACCACCATTGGTGCCTCCACGATGATGTCTGAGTAGTCCACCCTTAAACTATGTTCCATAGTAGTAGCTAGATGACATCTTCTCTCCCATATTCTTCAAAACGAAAGTCTCGTGAGCTGCCTAACATGATCGAGATTCATATGATGTAATTGCTTGCTATGTTGTGTTTGTTGGAATATGATGAATTGTCAATTAGTTTGTGCATGTTATTATGATGCCATTATTATCATGATTGCTCTATTTCATATCCTACATCCTCTCTGATCTATTTGTTTACTTTGGACGAGTTTATGATTATATCTCCAAGAGTGAGTTTTGTGTTCGACGGTGGGTTCATACCTTGCAAAGTCATATACGCGAGTGAGAATAATTGGTTTCTTCTTATCTTTTGATCGGGGTGATGATGTTTACAGTTTACATTGTGTATGAAGTTTAAGACAATACTCTATTTTTAACTTAATACTTGGACATAAGCAAGTCGTTAAGTGGAGTATTAAATATATATGGTTCTTTAACGGTCTATATATGTTTGACGTAATTCCTATATGAAATATCGCCATGAACATCCTGTCATAATAGTTTAAGTACAATTCTGTCAATTGTCCAACTGTAATTTGTTTACCCAACATGTTTTTTATCTTTTGGAAAGATGCCGCTAGTGAGCCTATGGTTCTCGGTCCATATTTTTACATTGTTTACAACCTCATTCACTTCCTTTTCAACATCACTTGCTCCCTGATTTGTTTTTACTTTATTTGTTTTAATCAATTCTAACCACAATATTCGTTTGACCATTGTAACTAGCAGGACAAGAAGTTTGACAACCTTCTTGGACGTTGGAGACAAGTTGGTTTTGTGTTTTGTTTGTAGGTTCCATTAACTTATTTGAGGACATTGTATTTCTATGGGTTGGATATACTTGGTTTGCGATTGAGAAAATTATTTCTACTACTACATAACTCCTTCCACTTGGGACTCTCAACGGATTTCTTTAGAAGTATCACCTGCATTGGCTCGTTAGGAAAGCGTTCTCATTTGAGTGGTGTTTCTTTAAGGCGTCATCTTGGTGCTACTTGGATTGTTCAATGGATGTAGGTTTATGTTTGTAAGTATACATACAATTTGTGACACGATAGATAGCATGATTCCGAGCCTACATTGAGAATACAAGCTATAGTGTCTATTCAGACGCATAGACACACACATCACACTCACCCAGACCCCAACTCACACCCGGCTATACGCCTAACAAGTCCTACAACCTATACTCGACGATGCTCCATGAGAAACTTCCGAAGCCTTCGGAACCCGTGAACAACGGGCACGTAGTCCTCTCATGTGGCTTCTAGATGTGTCTGGAGCACCTATAAATTTTTGTTCGAGGTAAAGAACCCAGGTTAGACAGCACCAAAATTCTTCCCTACGTGAATCTAACCTGGGAGGGTGGAGTGCCCACCGACAACTTACACCACTGTGCTATGCAGTTCTCATATAGCATGATTCCTGATGTTATCCACCGTGTGGCATCTATTTTTCTTTTGTCGGCCTCAACGCTCCTTTCAATAATAAAATTGCGGTCATGCGACATCTCGCAAATGCAGATGCATAGAATATGATTCTTTCCATTGCATAACAACGGTAACAAGATATTTAACGGATTTAATGAATATTTCATAAGAGACCCTTGTGCTAATTTGTTTGATATAAATATAAGATACTAAAAGGTCATCTCCTAACTAATGGAAGACAATTTTTGTTTGCTTCTCCTTCAACTAAACAATTGTCCTACGTGGCATCATTAGGGTAGCACTCCGGCTGCGCGTTCGGTTAATATGATTAATTCGGTGCAGTTTATACGGTTTTTTTATTTATACGGTTTCAATACTTCGGTAAATATGGTTTTGTACGAGAATACGGTTCGGTTTTGGTAATAACCATTTAATTTCGGTTCGGTTTCGGTAATAACCAAATTAACCTAAGTTGACGCGAATTTTAAAATGACAATTTCTTTTGTGGCCATATATTACAAAATAACGGAATAGACTATAAAATTAATAGGCATATGATCCAAAATAACCAAATAACCCATAAAGTTAATAAAAGTCTATACAAGTAGCAAATCACATGCTACAAGTAACCCGTAAAGTTAATAAAAGTCAATAAACGTAGCAAAATAATAAAAGTTAATAGGCATTTCACTTTTTTTGGTTAACCATTCGGTTTTCGGTTATTAACCGTATTAACCGCAAGGCATATGGTTAGCTATTTTACTAACCGTAATCTTAACCAGAAACCAAAATAACCACAATTTCGGCTCGGTTTCGTTTTTTTCAGTTCGGTTTTCGGTTAACCGTGCACAGCCTTAGGTAGCACCACCATCGGATGGTTCGAGCTGATTTTTTTTTTTCTTCTGCGCAAAAAAAATAACTGCTTGAATTTGAATTTGCTTGGGTAGCTCCAAGACGGGAGTTGTCACTTGAGTACTGGAGTAACTGCTTGCGTATCTCGCTTATCTCAGTTCTCATGTGAAGAAAGTCAGAAAGCCAAAATTTAGCGCCAAGTTGACCACATACTTATCGTACACTCACACCATACGATCAGACAACAGTCAGCTTGGTCGTGTGACATCAACTTACAACGAATCTCGGAGCATATCCGAACTACGAAAACATGGTTCATCAGCACTACGGCAAGAACTGCCCCGGCAAGAGAGTGACACGCACAGGAGTAGTTTAGAGCAGAAATGTGGATGCGTCTCTTGGATGCAGCTTGCAGAAGTCAAATGACAGCTCTTCTTTACGATCGAGTTGCCAAAAATGAAGCTCTTCTTCATCCTTAAAAAACAGGAAGTGACAGCTCTTCTTCCTTGTCGCCGCCTGCCCTTCGTAAGCGCATATGCTTTGGGTTCCTTCGTCGCTCCCACCACCGTCGAAATGGTGAACGGAGCCAAATGTGATAAGCTATCACTGGATCCATGTGCGCCTCTCCGGGAGCCTGACTGGTCGTGGCGTCCTCAGGTAGCTCATGTCTAACCCTCGTTGCTCAAATAGAGCTTCCTTTAAGGCCTCCCTTCTTCTGAATCTTCCCTTTTACAAGTTGGAAGGAGGTGTATCGGAGCTAGGGTGTCAAGCGGAACATGCCTATATCCCACTTTTAGTTCATTTCAAGATCAAATTTATTTTAAAATTAAAATAGAAATTATCAAATAAACTAGAAGTTGGATATAAACTGGATCCCACTTGCATCCCTAATATTAGCTTTGTGGGCAGTTGGATATGCTACAACTGTTTAAGTAGAAACAAAGTCCAAAGGAAAAGGTTGAAAGACTGAAAGTGAACATGATGCTGACATTAGCGACATGCCATGGTCTAGTAGTGAGTATCATGAGCCGAGAATAATGGTCAAACAGCCAGGAAAGGAGGGGAAAAGCTGAGGGGCCGAATGGACATGTTGTTTAGAGCGTGTTACCGTCACGGATTAATTATCTATGATTACTTGATTAGTCATGTGTCGATATTTTTGGCACGAGGCTAGCTGTGCAAGTTGCAAGTTGTTTGTTGCGAGATTAATTAGCTGCAACTTGCAAGTTGTGGCGAAACAAAAATTATATGATAGATCTTGTTTCTCTGTTATATAAATAAATCAAGTTCAAATTGTGTTTCTCTGTCATCTAAATTATTCTCCCTGTTATTCTCCACATGCTTTCAAACATTATATGATAATCTTTGGAATCTGTTGGAATACCTAGATATGTCCTATGCAATATCCCTGCTCACATGTAAAAATATGTTCATAATGCTCATGACTATCTAAAGAAGCCCCGGAGCAAATAATTTCAGCTTTGTGAAAGGTAATTTTAAAACCAGACATTTTCTCAAAGTACACAAGATAAATTTCATATCTTCTGCATTTTCCTCCCAATCTTCTAGAACAAAGAGAGTGTCATCTTCATATTGGAGTATAGCACTTTCACAAGGATGAAAAGGAGAGGTCATTCATTCTACGGCTTGAGCTTTCTTCACTAAGTAGGAAAGGGCATTAACAACAATCTTAAAATGTATAGGGGAGGGTCCGCATGTCTCGCAGCTTTGTAAGTACTATATAAAAATAAGGACCTCATTCATCATTAACCTTCACACCAATTTCCTTCAGCCCTAAAGTTCAAGATTTAATCTATTATTGCATTAGAGAACTTTTAGTTTCATCACCTTAAGAGAAAAGCCAAAAAAATAATATCATCGTCGTGTTTGCTTTGGTGCCCCAAGTCGCCCTACCAAAAAATTGGCTGCCTATCAAAGTTTGGTCAATGTTTGGTATGTAGACAAAATTTTGGTAGCCAATGGTTGTCAACTCTTCCCTCTCACAGATTCTTGCCAAAAAGTTGGCCAAATGTGGGCGAAGGATTTCTTGGCCAAAAAGTTGGAAAGCCAATTCTTGCCAATAATTGGTAGGGCAAATGTGGGCACCAACCAAACACACCCCATATGCCGCCTTAATTAACTCTTAAGTATATTTTAAACAAAAAACACTGTTTTTTTATGTTCATGAACGTTATGTAGAGTTTCATGCAGAATATAGGACACCTTTATTATATATCATCCTCTCATGTAGACTGCCATGTTGTCCGCACAACCCCTCCCCCCCCCCCCCCCCCCCCCCCCCCCCTTTGTTATTTGTCTCTTTAAAGTTTATAAAACAAGCATTCAACATGCGATTGAGTACCACTAGTTCCTTGCTAATCTTGCTTACCCAGGTCTCAGCTCATGTGAGGAAATTCAAAAAAGGCTAAATTTTACGGCGAGCTAGCCCGTGAAATTTAGGTCCTCTCTCCTTTTAGGCTCGGGGTAATCAGACAGTTTACACGGAAGCACGACCCTGTTGGGTCCGAAATTCCTCTCTTTTGTCAATTTGAGTCGGACTCAGGCCTATATTTTCATTTTTGTTGGGCTCGGGCAGGGCTCGGGCCTGGGATTTGCATGTCGGGCTATTTCAAACTCTGTCTGTCCTGACGAATGCCCAGGTCTACATGGAAAGTTATTCTATGAGGCAAGTTTTTTTGAAAAGTTATCAAAATTCAAGTGGGGCATTTTTGTTGGCAACTAGTACCTATAACTGTAGCAAGGAATTACATATTTGAACACCTTTGGGGATATTCCATGTAATCGTACTTAATACATGAAAAGGATTTTTGGTGAATTTTGTAAACAACCCATCACAAACCTCTAGTTCAGATTTTAATTAGTTTTGGTAAACTTCTTAACATTCATTTAAATTGTTGAAAACAGGAAAAATAGTATATCCCAGTCCTGCGGCACAAGCCATGAAATGTTGTCTATTGTGGATGAAAAGTGCAAAGGTACCATTTTGCAACTTATGTTTTGTACTTGCTTCACGAGGTACCGCTTTTATAAATTAAAAAAAGGAGACGTTTTTAGAAAAAAAAATCAAAAAATCGCATAGTGTTGATTGTCGTGCTAGAATGCGTGTTGGTGTCAAATATCAATCCATCATCGTGAACAATAGGCAAAATGTCCATTAACTTAGTCCTTGGGTTAACAACGCATGACCGGCTTTTTTCGCAAGAAAGAAACGTACGTGGTTGCCTCCATCGCACGCTCTTTTTTATGTAAAAACCCTTCATACCTTTGCATAATTTTTTTACTTTTATCCGGTGTGATTTCTCCCTCCATCGCACACCCTTTTCCTTTACGTAAACTGTGTGCAAAGCTTTGCATACGATTTATATATTCTAGTGTGTGTGATTTGCCTTCTCCATTCGCATAACACTCTCCTTTTCCAAAACCGTGCCCAAATAAATCGCATAGTATTTTTTATTTTTTTCTGGTGATCGCACACGGCTTAAGCATTAAACCGTATGCGATGATTCTATTGCATACGTTTTTTACAATCCGTCTGCCATGTGGGGTTTAAATGGCCGATTAGTACTAGTGTACACCGGAAAAATGTGGATAAGTCTCAGCTTGCACAAGTCAGCTTTCCTTGTCGCTGACTAGCTTTGTATACGGATATGTCTCTGTTGCATCGTCGCTAGTGCCTACCACTGCCAAAAAGATAAGGCGAATAGGGCCAAAAGTGATAAGCTATCACTGGACCTGTTGTTTGGAGCGTGTTACGTACGGTCACGGATTATCTACGGGATTAGGCATATGCGTCAAGCTTTTGGCACCAAGCTGTGCAAGTTGCAAGTTCTTTGTTGCTGGAAAAGTATTAGCCACAACTTGCGAGCTATGGTGAAAAAAGTAATACGATGGATTTTGTTTCTGTATGCATTTGTATAATTTAACCAAGTTCAAGTTGTGTTTCTCCCACATAGTATAGAAGAAAATGACCGCAAAAAGAAATTTGTGTTTGGTTCCTTTGTGAAACTTGCTTAGCTGAGAAGAAGGGGCATAACGAGGAGCAAGGCTCACTGTTTGGTGGTGGAGCTCTGCAACTACAAGAAATGGCACTATGGGTTCTCATCCACGGTGTCGTTCAGGAGAGATGCTAGGCTCTAGATATGTGAGTGAGATACCGGCCCTCGGTCATGACCTGGGTTGAAGAAGGAATCTATGTTATTAGAAGCAAAGAAAGAACTCGGTATTTCGACCTTAGATTTTTGCTCAAAGAACGAATCAAACCCCTTGTCGAAGCCCTTTATGATAAGCTTCCCTTGGGAACGGCTTGTGTGTCATGTACTCACGTTCACGTGGACATGGCCTTAACCAAGAACTCCGCCCTTAGGCCGTCCCCTCCACATGACTGAGGGTCAGGGGACAAACTCTAGCCCACACTAGAAGAAATATGGCCTTTTACCACGGGGAAGATTCGTGGTAGAAAGGTCTTTTTCGTGGCTAAAGGTTTTTAGCAACGAGTGGGTACCGTGGTGGATGTTGCGTGGCTAAACTATTAACCACGGCGGCGGGATTTCGTGGTAGATGGTTCCATCATCAACCACGAACAGGTCGTCGTGGTAAAAGAATCTAGCGGACATGTGGCAAACGACGTTATCTCTTCTACCACGACGTGAAAACCGTGGTAGATGGCAGGCCCACCCAGGCCTGCTGCCATTAGGTGGGTCGGCTCGTTAAGGTTAGATGGACCCTGACACTACCTTAGGTGGGCCGGCCCATTAACTCAGGTGAGCCGGCCATTAAGGTTAGATGGACCAGGCCACTACCGGGGTTGGCCTGCTAAGCTAAGGCGGGCCGGCCTTTTATGTTTCGTGGGCCGGCCTGCCATATTTCGTGGGCCGGTTTGTTAGATGTAGTTGGGCCAGCCCACCTACATTGTCGGACGCTCTATTGGGCACGCCGGTGGAGATGCTCTAAACGGGGGACTGCCTAAGGGCCTTTGCAATGGGGAGAGGATGGTCGGCTAGAACCGAGTACTTGTCTTCTAAAATTGCATCGTAGATAATAAATGTCACCATACTCCTTGTACGAAGAATGGGAATAAATATGATGTCATACCCTAGGGTGGGCGATGATTTGCAGAGCTTGACCCGCACATGCCAAGCCCGCGGGGATCTTAAGGCAAAAAAAAGATGAGTTCGCATTTAAAAATATTTAATTAATAATCTCTGCATTGAATAAATAAATTCATTAGACCAAATTTTAAAATAGAACACATAAAATTACATGTTTTCGGCTTTCTGTCTGGGATTTGGATAGAAAAATGTAGCCCAACACTGGCTCAAATTTGTTGTGGTTTGTGACAAAGAAATAGGTCAAATCAAAAGTCAGACAACTTAATCGGCGACATTTACCATGACAAATACCTCTTACTGCAGCAAATGCCTTTTTTGTGGGAACAGATGTTTTGAAGCACTAGTAAGCCTGTACCAATCACAGCAATGTGCCTTGACCGTTGGTATTGTCGGCAACACTGACACTCGGGTGCCATGGGATTTTTTGTTTGAGGGTTAGCAGATGCAACTTTTTTGTAGGCGAAACAGCTGGCATCTGGGCTCTGGCAATCAGCAGGCCTGGCTGGAACTAGCTTAGGGTCCGCAGATCAATGAAAACTTCAGAGATCACTGACAAGCTAATAAACAAGAAGTCATTCGGCCTGCTCGAGCCAAAAAACAAACTAGACATACGCCTAAGAGCATCCACAGTGGGACGCTTAGAGTTGGGCGCTAGGATCAAAATCTCAGTGCATGAGCAGTTGCACCGTTGCGCCCGACGCATGAGTTGTCGCCTGCCGCTAATCGTTTTTTTCTTGCTCACAGCACGGAAACGGAAGGATCTGGACTAAATTAGCGCCTCAAATAAGCAATCAGCGTTGCCAGGCATGAGCGCTTGCTTTGTATCTTAGTTATTTTTACAGTTTTGCTAAGTCTCAGCTAGCTGAGACATAGCTTATGTCTCAGTCACCTTTTTGTCCGTCGGATCTGGTATATACTTTGCGATGCGTGCTGTGGTTGTTTCGGCCCGTTTTTGTGTGCTGTCTTCGGTTGTTGGGCTTTGTTTGTCGTGAGCTTTTGTTTTCTTTTCGGGGAGGTCCCCTCGGGTGTTAACGGGCTGGGCTGGGCTGGGATTTGTTGGGCTTCGGGGGCGGTTGCCTTCGTGGTGCTTTTTTATCTCGCCCGTGCGTGTGTAGTGGGTTGTTTTCCAGCGGGAGTGGAGATAGCGAGGAGGAGCCGAGGAGGCGAAGGTCCATCCGTTTCTCGTCGTCGCCGCCCGCCACCGCCGCCGCCGCTCGTAGGCTGGTCATCAGCTTCGTCGCCTCGGGAGGTTCGATTTAGATCTGACGCATCTTTTATTTTTATTAAATGGGGTTTTCATTGTTTGTTTAGATCTCGAATGTGAGAGAGAGATAGGTTGTTGCATGTGAAATTTGATGTTGTTTCTTATGTATGGTTGCTTTTTCTCTAATCTGTATGCTAGTGATTTTGTAGCCCGTTGTAATGTGTGTTCTAGGGTTTTTGGCGGTTCATTTTTGTAGATTTGCTTTTATATGATTGTTTCTATTTCCAAGTAGTAGTCTAGGAGGGGGCAAAATGTGTGGATTCATAGTACGGGATTGTAGTTTCTGTGGTAGCCATTTTTTTGTGTTGGTCTGTTCTAGGGTTTGGCGGTTTCATTTTGTAGAATGGTTTATTTGATTGTTTCTATTTCCCAGTATAGTCCAGGGGCAAAATGTACTTATTTCGTAGTATGTATTTTTGCAGGTTCTGTTGTCTATGTTTTTTCGAATGGAGTTTTTTGAATAAATGAAAAAGGACTGAACGCGACATATGTGTTGTTCCATTCCTCCTGAACTTTCTAGTATGAATAAATGAAATAGGTGGTGTTATGATGTTTGGTAAGTAGTTAAACTTTATTCATTCATGCATGCTACTTTGCTATAATCGGTGTTCTCTTGTTGCCATCATACCTATTCGGTTACTCTGTTTGGCCGGGGTTAGATGTGCTGCATAGGGGGGTTGCTTTCTATGAAGGGAATTTATTCCTAGTATGTATTTTGTAGTTTCTGTTGTCTATGTATTTGAATGGAGTTTTTTGATCTATCTGTTTTTATTCTTGATTCATCTGTTTATTCATAGTATGGATTGTAGTTCATGTTGTCTCTCTTGGCAAGAATGGTGTTTTTTTTGTTAAGTGATGGTTTTATTTCAACTAATTTATTTTTTGAACATTCGTATGTTGATATTCATCTGTTATTTTAATCTTTTTGTCCGATGGCCTTTTTTATGTTTTTCAGGAGTGGCGTCAATGTCTTGCCCAACATGCCTGCAACCTGCTGCCAATTGTGGCAGGTCAGACAGGCGAGCGATGTCTTGTGACATTTAGATGGTTCCTAATTTCACGCAGTGTGCGGTACGTTTTCCAAATTTCTTCCTTGTACTTTTTTGCAGAATTTTCTTCCTAATTTACTTGTACTGATTATTGGGAGGGGGTGGTGGCCATTTTATGTTGGTAATGCAGATTGTTCCATGCTACTTCAAAGAGAAGATCAATGAACTTGCAGACAAGTGGCTTGTAACGCAAACCAGTGGCCATCATCTGTTTGATTTTTTGTTCTTAAAGCAGAGGCTAGGACATTCTTGTGTGGCCCTTTCTGGAAGTCTTTCTTGGCGTACCACGACATTGGCTTGGGGGATGTTGTTAAGATGGAATGTTTTGAAGTTGATGAAATGGAAGAAGAGAATCATCAGAATGCATTGCATGCGAAGGTTTATGTGACTGTAACTGATAGTGCTGGCAACAACAAGCCCTATATCCCTCTGGGTGGTATAATTTTTGTACTATTTTGTTTTTGTTCTTTAAGGCTATGATTCACTCTCTTCTTTTTCATGTTTTCTTTGTCTTGTGTATTAATAAAGATTTTATCTATTGTTATAGGGTATCCTCTGTGGGAAGTTCCATGTTGTGTTAGAGCTACGCTACACAAGACTGTATTTGCTGACGCCTGGTCAGTTAATGTGCGGAGCATGAGGGATATTATATGGGAAATGTACAAGGAGGTTGGCAGGTTCTACGAAGGCGAGTTTTACCATGTTCCTGATCTGCAGTATTACGTGAAGAAGCTCTCAGCAGTCGATGTGGCTACACAGTTTTTGGTGAGAAACATATGTCCCCCCCTCTTACTGCTCTTATAGTCCTAACCCTAGAGTGCTTAATGGGGATGTCAAGATATATTCTGGGGACTAGAACGATGATATCGCAACTCCTCTTTTTTTTTGCTCCTGCTCATATTTGTATCCATGTGTTTGGTTAGTTTAATGACAACATGCTTGTGTTTTGTTTCGTCTTGTCCTTGTTCATTGTCACCTCAACTTCTCTTAGCGCATTGATCAACTTTGATGGAGTTAGGGGGGATCTTTGTTGCTTACATCACACCACATATAGGCACAAAATGCGTAGTTCTATATGTTTTAGTTGTGTGTTTTTTCATATATGTAATGTGTGGGAGTATCACATACTCAAGGTCATGTATTATTGTTCTTTTTGTATGTTGGTCATAGTTCTTCCGTGGATTCAGCTACCCTAGTCAGGGTGTTGTGCTATACTGGAACAAGATTATGGATGAACCTATTTGGGATAACTATCGCCTTCACCGTTCAAGGATTGAACTGTCGACTGGTTTCCACGACTTGTGCAACAAGCTCGAGTTAGCACGTGGCGATGTTATCCTTGTGAAGATTGAAGTCAGGGAGGTGGGCATTGCACTGGAGGTAGAGAAGCTCGAAGTCTGATTAGTTCCCTGTTGGTTAGTTGTCTGTAGGAAGGTAGATTTTGTAGGATGAACTCTGTAGGTTTAAGGTTGGGCTGGGATATATCTGAACTGGTTACCCATTTTGAAACACATTCTCACTGTGTTTTGTTTTATGATGATCAAGATGAAACATTTGAATCCAGGTTTAGTTCACCCTCTTTTGCCTGTGGTGGTCCCATATTTTTGTAAAATGGGTATGTAAGTAGTTAATCGTATGTGTAAGACTGGCAGTCGTGTATGTCTGGATAATGTGATGTAATTATGTGTTAGTCCGATGGCTAGTGTGTCTTCACCTTGCCCGTGCGTGTAATATAGTTGTCTCTTTGGTGTATTTTCAATTTTTCTCTATGATTTTTCTGGTGATTTTACTGTTATTGCTTTCATAAACATATTAGCTAAATATCCCCATTGTGTTACATCAGGTAAGTATATTGTATAATAGTTCGGTTTTTCCGCGATTTTTTTATTCCTCTGTGTAAATAGCCTAATCTGGGTTCACAATCAATAACATCTTCACCACCGAGAGTAACAATTAGTCATGTAAGTAATGTAGTGTTTACTCTTTTATCTTTTTTTGTGTAAATGGCTAAGAGCATTGCTTTTTTTGACAGTGTGTGCTTGCATCACATCCTTTTTACCCTTTTTGGTCTTATTTGATATATAGTATATTTTTAAAATTTGGAGTAGTTTCAAAAGATGGGCTTTTTAGTGGAATGAGCCTAGGATGTCTTGTGTGTCAGATGGGCCAGTTTTTTTTTCAAGGTGTGATAAGTGGAATGGGCTGGATTGGTTTCTTTAGCAACTGATCTTTTTCCAGAGCTAGTTCCAACTGAGTTTTCTCCAAGCCATTTTTTGCAAATATTATTATTTTAATTATCTCTCGAGCCAGTTGCAACCGTAGTTGAAACTGAGTTTTAGTATTTTTTTTGTAGCCATTTGCAACTGCAGTTGAAACTGAGTTTTTTCTCGAGCTAGTTGCAACTGGAGTTGAAACTATAGTTGAAATCGGGGTTTTTTCTCCCGATCAAGTTGCAAATGCAGTTGAAACTGAGTTTTTCCCGAGCTAGTTTGCAACTGCAGTTGAAACTGAGTTTTATCTCCCGAGCCAGTTTTCAACCGCAGTTTGAAACTGAGTTTTATTCATAACCATTTGCAATTCTTATCATTTTAATAGTTTATATCTTTTTTATTTTTCTCAGTGTTTTATTTTTATTTTCATTTTTTGTAATTGTGTTTTTGGTTTTAGTCTTTATTATAGCCAGTTGCAACTGCAGCTGAAACTGAGTTTTTTTTGCTGAGCTAGTTACAACTGGAGGTCAAACTGCAGTTCAAATTGGGCTTTTTTTTTTTCTTCTGATCCAGTTGCAACTGCAGTTGAAACTGAGTTTTATCACACGAGCCGGTAGCAACCGCAAATTGAAACTGAGTTTTATTCAAAACCATTTGCAATTCTTATCAATTTAATAATTTGTATCTATTATTTTTCTTGGCGATTTTTTTAATTTTGTTCTTGTGCTTTAAAAAAAATTAGCCAGTTGCAACTGCAGTTGAATCTGAGTTGTTTTTTTCTCTCGATCCAGTTGCAACTGCAGTTGAATCTGAGTTGGTTTTTTAGTCTTGTTTCCCGATCCAGTTGCAACTGCAGTTGAAACTAAGTTGATTTTAGTGTTTTTTGTAGCCAGTTGCAACTGCAGTTGAAACTGAGTTGGTTTTTTTCTCCCGATCCAGTTGCAACTAAAGTTGAAACTGAGTTTTTTTCCCGAGCTAGTTACAACTGGAGGTCAAACTGCAGTTCAAATTGGTCTTTTTTCTGATCTCAGTTGCAACTGCAGTTGAAACTGAGTTTTATGCAACGAGCCAGTTGCAACCGCAGTTGAAACTGAGTTTTAGTAATTAATATCTATTACTTTTTCTTAGTGATTTTTTTTTTCATTTTGTTGTTGTGTTTCTTGGTTTTTACTTTTTTTTGTAGCAAGTTGCAACTGCAGTTGAAACTGAGTTGGTTTTTTTCTCCCAATCCAGTTGCAACTGCAATTGAAACTGAGTTTTTTTCCCGAACTAGTGTTCTTAGTTTTTTTTCCCGATACAGTTGCAACTGCAGTTGAAACTGAGTTGATTTTAGTGTTTTTTGTAGCTAGTTACAACTGCATTTGAAACTGAGTTTGTTTTTTTTAGTGTTTTTCCCGATCCAGTTGCAACTGCAGTTTAAACTAAGTTGGTTTTAGTGTGGTTTTGTAGCAACTTGCAACTGCAGTTGAAACTGTGTTGGTTTTTTTCTCCTGATCCAGTTGCAACTGCAGTTGAAACTGAGTTTTTTTTTCTCGAGCTAGTTTTTTCTTACAGTTTTGCAAAGTCTCAGCTAGCAACTGTAGTTGAAACTGAGTTGGTTTCTTACTGCACCTGAAACTGAGTTTTTTAATTATTATTTTTTGTTATTTTTTTAATTTTAATTATTATTTATTTTTGTTTTTTTGGAAGCCATCTGCAACTACGCTTGCAACTGAGTGATTTTCTCGAGATAGGGCCAGTTGCAACTGGGATTTTATTATTATTTTTGTTATTTTTTCTTTATTAATTTTAATTATTTTTGTTTTTATTTTTGGAAGCCAGTTGTAACTGCGCTAGCAACTGAGTGTTTTCTCGATATAGGGGCCAGTTTCAACTGCGCTTGCAACTGAGTGTTTTCTCGATATAGGGCTAGTTGCAACTGTGCTTTACAATTGAGTGTTTTCTCGAGACAAGCCAGCTGCAACTGAGCTTGCAACTCGGATTTTATTATTATTTTTGTTTTTTTATTAATTTAATTATTATTGTTTTTTGCTTTTTGGAAGCTAGTTGCAACTGGGGCTTGCAACTGAGTGTTTTCTCGAGATAGGGGCCAATTTCAAATGCAGTTGCAACTGAGTGTTTTCTCGAGATAGGGGCCAGTTGCAACTTCGCATGCAACTGGAATATTATTATTTTGTTATTTTTGCTTTATTAATTTTAATTATTATTATTTTTTGTTTTTTGGAAGCCAGCTGCAACTGCGTTTGTAACTGAGTGTTTTCTCGAGATAGGGGCCAGCTGCAACTGAGCTTGCAACTGGGATGTTATTATTATTTTGTTATTTTTTCTTTATTAATTTTAATTTTTATTGTTTTCTGTTTTTTGGAAGCCAGCTGCAACTGCGTTTGCAACTGAGTGTTTTTCTCGAGATATGGGGCTTGTTTGCAACTGCGCTTGCAACTGGGATTTTATTATTTTTTCTTTTATTAATTTTTTAAGCCAGCTGCAACTTTGTTTGCAACTGAGTGTTTTCTCAAGATAGGGCCAGTTTTCTACTGCTTTTATAACCGAGTGTTTTTCTCGAGATATGGCCAGCTGCAACTGCGCTTACAACTGGGATTTTATTATTTTGTTATTTTTCTTTATTATCTTTAATTTTTTTAAGCCAGTTGCAACTGCGTTTGCAACTGAGTGTTTTCTCAGTTGCAACTGTGCTTGCAACTGAGTGTTTTTTCTCGAGACAGGCCAGTTGCAACTGCGCTTGTAACTGGAATTTTTTTTTTGTTATGTTTTCTTTTTTAATTTCAATTATTATTTATTTTTGTTTTTTCGAAGCCAGCTGCAACTGCGCTTGCAACTGAGTGATTTTCTCGAGATAGGGCCAGTTGCAACTGCGTTTGCAACTGGGATTTTATTATTATTATTGTTATTTTTTCTTTATTAATTTTAATTATTTTTGTTTTTATTTTTTTGAATCCAGTTGCAACTGCGCTAGCAACTGAGTGTTTTCTCGATATATGGGCCAGTTTCAACGGCGCTTGCAACTGAGTGTTTTCTCGATATAGGGCCAGTTGCAACTATGCTTTTGCAATTGAGTGTTTTCTCGAGACAAGCCAGCAGCAACTGAGCTTGCAACTCGGATTTTATTATTATTTTGTTTTTTTATTAATTTAATTATTATTGTTTTTTGTTTTTTTGGAACCTAGTTGCAACTGGGCTTGCAACTGAGTGTTTTCTCGAGATAGGGGCCAATTTCAAATGCAGTTGCAACTGAGTGTTTTCTTGAGATAGGAGGCCAGTTGCAACTGTGCTTGCAACTGGGATATTATTATTATTTTGTTATTTTTTCTTTATTAATTTTAATTATTTTTTATTTTATTTTTTGGAAGCCAGCCGCAACTGCGTTTGAAACTGTGTTTTGTCGAGATAGGGGCTAGCTACAACTGCACTTACAACTTAGTGTTTTATCGAGATAGGGGCCAGCTGCAACTGCGCTTGCAACAGAGTGTTTTTCTCAAGACATGCCAGTTTGCAACTGCGCTTGCAATTGAGATTTTTTTTATTTTTCTTTTATTATTATTTTTTGAATCCAGCTGCAACTACGCTTGCAATTGAGTGTTTTCTCGAGATAGGTCCAGTTTTCAACTGCTTTTTGCAACCGAGTGTTTTTCTCGAGATATGGCCAGCTGCAACTGCGCTTACAACTAGGATTTTATTATTATTTTGTTATTTTTCTTTATTATTTTTAAAAAAATTAAGCCAGATACAACTGTGCTTGCAACTGAGTGTTATCTCAGTTGCAACTGTGCTTGCAACTGAGTGTTTTTTCTCGAGACATGCCAGTTGCAACTGCGCTTGTAACTGGGATTTTTTATTATTATTATTATTATTATTATTTTAATTTTTAAATTTTTTTATTTTGGAAGCCAGTTTTCAACTGTTTTTTTTTCAACCGAGTATTTTTCCTGAGATATGGCCAGCTGCAACTACGCTTACAACTGGGATTTTATTATTATTTTTGTTATTTTTCTTTATTTATTTTATTTATTTTTATTTTTTGAAAGCCAGTTGCAACGGCGCTAGGAACTGAGTGTTTTCTCGATATAGGGGCCAGTTTCAACTGCGCTTGCAACTGAGTGTTTTCTCGAGATAGGGGTCAGCTGCAACTAAGCTTGCAACTGGGATATTATTATTATTTTGTTATTTTTTCTTTATTAATTTTAATTATTATTGTTTTTTGTTTTTTGGAAGCCAGCTGCAACTGCGTTTGCAACTGAGTGTTTTCTCGAGATAGGGGCCAGATGCAACTGCGTTTGCAACTGAGTGTTTTCTCGAGATAGGGGCCAGCTGCAACTGCGCTTGCAACTGAGTGTTTTTCTCGAGATAGGGGCCAGTTTTCAACCGCGCTTGCAACTGGGATTTTATTAATTTTTTTATGCCAGCTGCAACTGTGCTTGCAACTTAGTGTTTTCTCGAGATAGGGTCAGTTTTCAACTGCTTTTGCAACCGAGTGTTTCTCTCGAGATATGGCCAGCTGCAACTGCGCTTAAAACTGGGATTTTATTATTATTTTGTTATTTTTCTTTATTTTTATTTTTTTAAACCAGTTGCAACTGCGCTTACAACTGAGTGTTTTCTCAGTTGCAACTATGCTTGCAACCGACTGTTTTTTCTCGAGACAGGCCAGTTGCAACTGCGCTTGTAACTGGGATTTTATTATAATTTTTGTTATTTTTTAATTTTAATTATTATTTATTTTGTTTTTTTAAGCCAGCTGCAACTGCGCTTGCAACTGAGTGATTTTCTCGAGATAGGGCCAGTTGCAACTGCGCTTGCAACTAGGGTTTTATTATTATTTCTGTTATTATTATTTATTATTTCTGTTTTTATTTTTTGGAAGCCAGTTGCAACTGCGCTAGCAACTGAGTGTTTTCTCGATATTGGGGCCAGTTTCAACTGCGCTTGCAACTGAGTGTTTTCTCGATATAGGGCCAGTTCCAACTACGCTTGCAACTGGGTGTTTTCTCGAGACAAGCCAGCTGCAACTGAGCTTGCAACTCGGATTTTATTATTATTATTATTTAATTTAATTATTTTTATTTTTATTTTTTGGAAGCTAGTTGCAACTGGGCTTGCAACTGAGTGTTTTCTCGAGATAGGGGCCAGTTTCAAATGCAGTTGCAACTGAGTGTTCTCTCGAGATAGGGGTCAGCTGCAACTGAGCTTACTACTGGGATATTATTATTATTTTGTTATTTTTTCTTTATTAATTTTAATTTTTTTTAAGCCAGCTGCAAGTGCGTTTGCAACTGAGTGTTTTTCTCGAGATAGGGCCAGCTGCAACTGCGCTTGCAACTTAGTGTTTTATCGAGATAGGGGCCAGCTGCAACTGCGCCTGCAACTGAGTGTTTTTCTCGAGATAGGGGCCAGTTTTCAACTGCGCTTGCAACTAGGATTTTTTTTCTTTTATTAACTTATTTTAAGCCAGCTGCAACTGCGCTTGCAACTGAGTGTTTTCTCGAGATAGGGCCAGTTTTCAACTGCTTTTGCAACCGAGTGTTTTTCTCGAGATATGGCCAGCTGCAACTGCGCTTACAACTGGGATTTTATTATTGTTTTGTTATTTTTCTTTATTATTTTAAAAAATTAAGCCAGTTGCAACTACGCTTGCAACTGAGTGTTTTCTCAGTTGCAACTGTGTTTGCAACTGACTGTTTTTTCTCGAGACATGCCAGTTGCAACTGCGGTTGTAACTGGGATTTTATTATTTTTTTTGTTATTTTTTAATTTTAATTATTATTATTTTTTGTTTTTTTTTTGAAAGCCAGTTGCTGTTTTATGAACTATGCTTTCCATTGTTTGATGTTGTCTCGACCATCAGGATCTGAACTATCGTTTTTTGAATGTGCTATTTTATATTCATGAACCATCAGGAGCATACAGTATGATTCATGGAGAAGGTAATGCACAATGTGTACCTGGTTATAATGTGTGTTGTTGGTTTGTAGACTGAAGAAGTTGCCTGGGTGTGCAACATTTTGCATAAAATGATCCTGATGGTTCATATCTCCTCTTGCAGATGCCTGCAAGCAGTTTGTGACCAATTGGTTATCATCATATAATAAACTTTCCAGAATTTCACAATCATATTAATGATTTTTGTTTACTGATTGTTAGTGTATACCTGATTGCTGCCATTGTAGCTTGACTGTAACACCGAAGGTTGTCTACTTTGGTCTGTCTAGTTAGGTATTTCCACATGGTACCTCTGGTCTGTGCAGTTGGGCATCTGCACATGGTACCTCTGGTAAGTAACAACTTGTTTTTTTGGCAACAATTTTTCTTGCAGCTTGCGTACACATAAGCACATATGTCACATTTTTTTACTCACAAACCTGAGTCCCAATGATGATGGGAGGGAGAGTATATTTGCATGTTTTGTGCCCCTAGTTATAACTTGTGTTGCTGTTGTGTGCACTGAAGAAATTGCCAGGTTGCACATCATGCTGCTGATGGTTGATATATCCTCTTGTAGATGCCTGCTTTTCAATTTTTTGTATTCATCATCAGTGGGCTAAAAAATCGATATAATTCCCCTTGCTATACATAGTTTTGTAGTGTTTCTACCTGATTGTTGCAATCGTGGCTTGATTGCAATCCTGAAGATTGTCCCATTATATACCTCAGGTCTGTGGAATATGGTATCTGCACATATAAGGATTTTTGTCATCTATTTTTCTCAGTGATAAGCCTGTAGATTTTTGTCACTGTATTTTTTCAGCACTGTCAGTTTTGCACAAACCTGAGTCCCAATGATGCTGTCATCTTCCCAAGGATTTCCTGAAATTTTTTAATTGCACACTAGTTAATGTGGTTTCTGCATATTCAGATCATTGTACCAGAACAAGAAGTTTGTGAGGAAAATAAGATGCTTCTTGATGTACAAGAACAAGCAGATCGTGAGGAACAAGCAGACTTGAGCAGATCGTCTATAGGAGAGGATCGTGAGGGACAAGCAGATCGTGAAGAACAAGTAGATTGTCTGGGAGGAGAGGATCGATGGAACTACTCACGCTGGTAAGTTTCCTTGAACAAGCAGAGATGATTGTTGGCAGTTCCTCCTTGATTTGTTGCTTCCATCTTCTCCTTCCTTTTCTCCATCGTTTTCTCCACCGTAGTAGGAGATTTCAGCTCGATTTGTTTTGCTTCTCATGGATTTGGATCTTCGATTGCAGGATCGGACATGTTCGATCAGAGAAGAAGAGGGGATGAAGCTGCCGACGCGTTATGTGGGAGCAGGTAAACTGTGCCTAGGGGCTTTATTTTAATTGTCCTTTTATCCAGGTCTTTTTGTAAAGTTTCATTCAATTCGTTCCTTTGATACCCAGGTTAGGGATTTTATTTTAGTTTCTATTTTCATCGAGGTTTTTTTTGCAATTTTGTTTTTCTTGATTGTCAAGTTGGGCTTTTGTTCTCTTAGCGTTCTCTTGATCCTCAAGTTGGGCTTTTGTTCAACACAGACAACACAAACAGAAGCCCAACAGCAGCCCAAACAACATGAGGTCAGCACGGGACAAAAAAACAGTCAAACAAGCCCAACAACGACTGAAAGAGCAAAGCGGGCCGAATTTGTCAAAGATGGACAAGGGTGACGTCAGTTGACTGAGACATAACTTATGTCTCAGTCGACTGAGTCGTAGACACACCCTTATGCCCAGTGATAGCTTATCACTTTTATGCCTAGTAATAAATCCACAATCGGGAGCGCTTAGGGAGGCGCTTAACTACAAAAAATAAATACCAAAAAATCAAATTATGTGTTAGCGCCCCTGGTCTACAACGTTGAGCGCTAAATTAGTGTCGTTGCATGCAAACAAACTCATATATTCTAGTTGCATGCAGTCACGCGCGAGCAGAAAAAAAGGAGAAACGTCGGGCGAAAGTTGTTGCGTCCGGCGCCCAGGATTCGCTAGAAGAAACATAAACAAGGACTGATCCAACAGCTGAATCATTTCTTAGAAGATTAATGGATGGAAAATAAGGAACTGACCTGCCATAAAGCTTGACTCTACTCCAAGCAGCATCAATATCTCCGCAGAAAGATGGTATTCCGCTGGTGCTAGAGGAAAATAGACGATGGATCGGCGACAATTTTTTGTTTGCGATGCCGGAAGTACAGCAGATCGAGAGGTAACAAGCTGATGACCGTTATGTTGACCGAGCTCTCGCGACGCGCCGCTCCGGCGCCCGCGCCCACCTCCGCCGTCGCCCAGCCAGCTCGGTCGCCGGAGTCACAGCCCAGCACCCCACAGCCATCCCCCAGCTTCCCACCGGGCTTCCCCTCGCCCAGTTTTGCGAGCAGAGCCCTCGCCCTCGAGCTTTTCCCGCAGCTTCGCGACGTCCCAGATCCGGATTCGTCGCCGGCTAGATCGGCCCGCTCTGGTTCGTCCTTTGTCCCGGATTCGTTGGAAGAGGTGCTGGAGACCTCGTCCGCGTCCGATGGTCACGGCAAAAAGGTGAGTTTTGCCCCGTCCGTGCAGGCCGCTGCTCTGCCTCAGGCCGGCATTCATGGTGCGTTGCGGCCATGCCTCAAGTCTGCTCCCAGGTCTGCAGCACTCAATGCTGCTTCTGCCGACAGGCCGGGGTTGCGCGCGGCGCCATGCCCTGCCCCGAGTCACCCCGCTGCTGAGCCAAGATCTTCCCCTGCTCGCGAATCCCCTGCCTTCAATGCGGGAAGAAGTTCTGCACTCCATCCCGGTGCACAGAGTTCAAGCGGCTCTTCGGATGATAGCTGGCAGCCGGTGCGTGCTCCGTACTGGTGGAGAAGTCCTAGCCATGGTCAGAGGCATTCAAGGCGAAGCAACAGGCAGGCCACCTACCGGCCTTCAATTCGAAGCTCAAGTCAGTCGCCTTCAATTTCCCCGGCCGCTCGCAGGCCATATGTCAAGCCAAGCAAGAGAGAGTGTCACCGTTGTCTAGCTCGCGGCCACCATCCTGTCTCGGAGTGCCGAGACCCAATACGGTGCTCCAACTGCCGTGGCTGGCGGCATCGGGCACGGGACTGCAAGCAGCCTTCCTCATCCTCTGGTCCGGCCGAGAGCTCCTCTTGGACACGAAGCCCGCCATCGACCTCGCCCTCGCCCTCGCCTCTGCCTCGACAACCTGCGGCTGCTCCCGCCACGACCTTGACGCCAGCCATGCCGCGCATCGGAGACGCGTCGCTGCGGCCGGCGGTGGGTCACGTCATCATCCCTTCCACGCCAATGATGGAGGCCCAGGCTGCTAAGCTCGCCAACCAAGGCGCGTTCATCTGGCTCGGAGGGCGGCGCCCCTCGGTGTGTGCTGCTGATATCAAGGAGGCGCTCGCAGCGCAGGCCCGCACCGACCCCAGCCTCATCAAGGTGGTGCCGCACTACCCGCAGGACTTCTTCGCGCTGTTCGAGCACAAGCACCACAGGGACATCATCACGGCGCTTCCAGGGCGCTTCCTCCACGGGAACCTCGACATCCATGCCGCGAACTGGAGCGAGTTGGCTCAGGCTGTGCAGGTGGACATGTTTCACCATGTACATTTGTGTATCGAAGGCATGTCCTTGCAGGCTTGGACGGACGACAACGCGGCCCGCGTGCTGGGGCCGAACACGATGGTGCACTACTTCGACATCGCCACCTTGCAAAAGGAGGATGTGACGGTGTTCAGCCTGTGGGCGTGGGCGGCAAACCCCTCCGACATCCCCAAGGTGCAGATGGTGACGCTGGGGGCCACTCCGGGCTCGGTGGAGGCTATTGGGCGACGTGGGCTGGAGAGGAAGGTGCTCGTCCACCTGGACATCCACGAAGACTACACCCCAGGAGCGGATGGCCAGGTGCCACGCCGGCCGCACTACTCTCACCGCTTCGACTGGAAGCTGGGAGTTGTGGACGGCGAGCGGGAGCTGACGGACAGGGCCAAGACCCCGGCAAGAAGAGCCGAGGATGATGACCATGGCCAGCACCGCCGTGGTGGAGATCGAGGCCATGACAGGAGACGGGATGACGACGACGATGATCGGCGTGGTCGGAAGGACGACCGCTCATGGACGCAGCGCATGTTCCGCAGCCGCTCGAGGGCTCCGGAAAGAAGGGGAGACGACCGCTCGGACAAGCGCCGTGATGATCGCGACAGGCGCAGCTACAGAGATGATAGAAGAGACGGCCGTGACTACCGTGGAGAGGGGCGGCGTTACGCCGCTGCTGCGATGGAGTGCAGTAGGGCTCCTGACTTGTCCCGTGTGCAGGTGCTGCGGGGAGGTGGTGTCATCCCCTCTGGTAGAAGGAGGCGTGAGGCCTCGCCGGAGAGCTCCCGGAGGCCGCGAGAGAAGAGCGGCAGAAGCGAGGAGGGCCGTGGGCGGTCTCCCCCCACCTCTGCGGCTGGGCTAGCTCGCTACAGCCTGGGAGAGATGCATCTTCCGAGGGCGGCCACGCGGGGAGCGCTCTGGTTCAAGTCGTTGGCCTGCTTCGGCTCGCCCGTCAACGCTGTCATCGACAGCTCTGACGACGAGGTGCTGCCGCCGCCGCCGCCTCTGCCCACTGGCGGCCCTTCTCCGACGCGGCTCTTCATTCCGCAGGCCTCGCCCATGCCGGTGCCCTCTCCTGCAGGGGAGGCCGGGTCGGGCTCCACGGTGGCCTCTCCTCGCCGTGGTCTGTCTCCTGAGCCCGTGACACCAGTTCATGGCTCTGGCATGCAGCCAACTCCGGTGGTGGACCGTGCCGATGCCACGCCTACGACGACTACCACGCCTACGACGACTACCACGCCTACGATGACTACCACGCCTCTCTTCGTCCCAGTGCAAGCACCTCTGCTCCAGGGACCGGGTTCGACGCCGCCGAGACGCCCGCGTCCGCGCCGCAAGACGCTGGCAGGGGTCTCCGGCTTCGCGGGCTTCCCGGTTCAGCGTTCGAGTTCCCGTCTCAAGGCTAAGAAGCGCAGCATGCCGATCGCGAAGCTGGCGGAGCAGGTCTTGTGCCACCGCCTGGGGATTGTTAGCGAGGGAGAGCCAGTCACAGAGGCGGCCATCGCCAAGTTCATCCAGATGTTCAAAGGACAGCTGCCGGACATCGCCATCGCGGCGCTGCGTGCCCTGTTCCGTTTGGACTGTGATCTTGCCACGGCCGTGGAGGATGCGCTCGTGGCCCATGGTGGTGCCGCGGCTGTGGAGCTGACCGGGGACACGGCCACTGGGGTCGAGGCCCAGGCCTAAGCTGCTGCCGTTGCTGCCCCTTGCTGCTACCGGTGTGTGCTGCCTTCCAATGTTAGAAAACCAGAAGATGATCAAGTTCCAGGGGTCGTTGTTGTTGCTAGCTACGATGTTGCTGTTGTTTGTGTCCATGTCTGTCTGTAGCCTGTTTACAGCTCGTGAGAGCTGGGATCACTTGCCTTGGCTGGGCACCTGTTTGTGCCGTTTAAAGTTGTACTCATGTTCCCAATGTTAGACATCAGTTTCAGCTGTGTTAACTGGAACCCCAGAGGGTTAAATGATGCTAAACGTCGTGATGTTGTTTGTGAGCTCGTGCAGTCTACTCCCTGTCATATTGTGTGCCTTCAAGAGACCAAGATGCAACATGTTGATGTGATTACCGCCTCTCATCTGGGAGGCTACAGGCTCCAGAATTTTGCCCAGAGGCCAGCGATCGGCACCAAGGGAGGCATCCTCATGCTGTGGGATGAAAATGCCGTGCAAGTGTCCAACATCACCATTGCCACCTACTCTATTTCAGCGACCATTCTCCTTGTTGAATCGGGCATTACCTTCAAGTTTACCACCGTCTATGGACCGACCCGCTCCAATCTCAAAGCTGAGTTTTATAACGAGATCATCGCTTCCAAGCCGGCTACGGGCACGAAATGGCTAATTACGGGCGACTTTAACCAAATTTACAAGGCAAGTGACAAAAACCGTGGAAACGTCAATAGAGGAAGGATTGTCCGCTTCCGGAATGCTCTAAATTCTTGCGAGCTAAAGCCTATTCACCTCCAAAACCGGAAATTTACTTGGAGCAACGGCCAACATGAGCCTACGATGAGCAAGCTAGATGGCTTCTATTGCAATGAGGAGTGGGACATTGCCTTCTCGGATCATATACTCCATGCCCTCTCCTCCGCGCAATCCGACCATTGTCCTCTTCTACTTGCCAACGGGCGGGGGCCTAAGAGGCCCAAGTCATTCCGGTTTGAGAATTTTTGGATAAAAATGCCGGGCTTTAAGGACGTCGTGACCAAGGCGTGGTCGGGGCATACTAACCACATGGAGCCTTGCCACCGTTTATTTCACAAGCTAAAGAAAACGGGCCATGACTTGAGACGTTGGAGCAAAACTCTCTTCTCCAAAGCCAAGGTGGAGCTACATATGGCGCTTGAGGTTATTCTTCGTCTTGATACCGCACAAGAGACAAGAGCTCTTAGCTTTGAGGAGAGTGAGATTAGAGCAAGGTTGAAAAGACGAATCGTTGGTTTGGTCGCTTTGGAAAGGTCGAGGAAGCGGCAATGCTCGAGGATAACGAAGCTCAAGGAGGGAGATGCCAACACTAAGTATTTCCACCTCCGTATCAATGCGAGAAGAAGGAAAAACTTCATTCATAGGTTGAAGCATAACAATGGGTGGGTCACGGCGCATGAACAAAAGAGCGACATCATCCATGACCACTTCAAAGGAATCATTAAAAAAGGTCCTCCCCGTTCCATCAACTTCAATTGGAATGCCATCCCTAGGCCGGTGTGTGACCTCTCCAACATTGGCATGCCTTTTTCGGAGAAGGAGGTGAAGGCCGCGGTGGACAATACCGCTTGTGATAAGGCCCCGGGTCCGGATGGCTTCACGGGTGCTTTCTTCAAATCTTGTTGGGACATTGTGAAGTCCGACGTAATGGCCGTCATAAATCAATTCTCAACACTCCATGTTGACAACCTTCATTGGCTCAACTCCGCAAACATCGTCTTATTGCCCAAGAAGGATGGAGCCGAGGAGGTGACCGACTTTAGACCCATTAGTCTCATCCACGCCATCGCCAAGCTCATATCCAAGATGTTGGCAACCCGTCTTGCCCCTCATATGCACAAGCTTGTCTCCAACGCCCAAAGCGCTTTTATCAAGAAGCGTAGCATCCATGACAACTTTCTCTATGTCAAGAGCCTAGCCCGGAAACTTCACAAGACTAAAACTCCGACACTCCTTCTCAAGCTTGATATTAAGAAAGCGTTTGACTCGGTGAGATGGGACTATTTGATGGAGTTGCTACAACACCTTGGCTTCCCTTGCATTTTTAGAGATTGGGTCTCCGCGCTCCTATCCACTTCCTCATCTAGGGTGCTTCTCAATGGCATTGCCGGGGCTCCGATCAAGCATGGGAGGGGATTGCGGCAAGGGGACCCCCTCTCCCCTCTTCTCTTTGTGTTGGCCATTGATCCTCTACACCATATCCTCCGCAAAGCGACCGCCCAAGGCCACCTACAAGAGATTAGGGGGAGGGCTCCTACTATTCGCACCTCCCTCTATGCCGATGATGCCGCCATCTTCGTTGCTCCGAGAAAAGAGGACATTGACTTTCTTGCCTCTACGCTTGGCCACTTTGGCATGGTCACCGGCCTCGTCACAAATTGCAACAAAAGTCAAGTGGCTCCCATTAGATGCGATGGGCTTGATCTAGACGGCATTTTACAATCATTCCCGGCTTCACGTACTTCATTTCCTATGAAATATCTTGGTCTCCCCTTATCGGTCACACGCCTAAAAAGAATCCACTTTCAACAATTGGAGGATAGGGTCGCCGGAAAGCTCCGTCCATGGGAAGGGAAGCATACCACTATGGCCGGAAGAGCGGTCCTTGTCAAGTCGGTTCTTACAAGTGTGGTCATCTACTTCATCACCGTCCTTGATGTGCCTTTGGAGTCCCTCATGAAGATTGATGGCATTAGACGTGCTTTCCTATGGGCGGCTTGTGAGAAGGTTACCGGTGGAAAATGCAAAGTTAATTGGGAGCAAGTATGTAAGCCCAAAAGTTGGGGAGGGCTCGGAATTCTCAACCTCAAGAAGTTTGCCGCTGCTCTTCGTCTTCGTTGGCTTTGGTTTGAATGGGAGGAGGTGCCCAAACCATGGGTAGGCCTTGGGAATCCTTGCACCCCAAGCGATGTCAACATGTTCGCCGCCGCAACTAAGGTAGTCGTGGGAAATGGAGATAAGGCGAGCTTTTGGAGCTCTTCTTGGCTTGAGGGGATGCGGCCCATGGACTTGGCCCCTCTCATCTTCGGCATCTCCAAGAGGAAAAAATTTACGGTTCGCAAGGGCATGGAAAACGATTTTTGGGTCTCACACCTAAACTTGCAAGATGGTCTCTCCGTTGAACATATTTCTCAATTCGTCACCCTTTGGAGAGCGCTTCAAGATATCCAACTTGACCCGTCTACACCGGACAAAATAACTTGGAAGTTCTCCAAGGATGGCAATTATTCCTCTTCTTCGGCCTACAACATGCAATTCTTGGGGCAAACTTCCTCCACGATGCCTTCTTTGGTTTGGAAGCCATGGGCGCCTCCCAAGTGCAAAATCTTCTCGTGGTTGATCCTTCAAAACCGAGTTTGGACGGCGGATAGGCTTGAGCGGAGGGGGTGGCAAAATTGTGGGCAATGCAAGCTTTGCAACCAAGTGCAAGAAACGGCGGCGCACCTCTTCTTTAAATGTCGGTTCACCAAAAGGATTTGGTCCTCCTTGAAAGCTTGGCTTGGGCTCAATGCTATAGATCCTTTGGAGTGGGACTCTTGGGGAAGCGTCAAGGATTGGTGGGTTCATGTCATCCACAAGAGAGGCGCCAATCGGAAGGCCTTAACTTCGCTTGCCATGCTTGTCTCTTGGGAAATTTGGTTGGAGAGAAATGCTCGGGTATTTCAAAATAGGTCGGCCACCGCTTCTATGATCCTTCAAAAGATTAAAGATGAAATGGGTTTGTGGTCGCACGCTGGGGCCAAAGCGTTGTGTAATATTATGCCGCGAGAGTAGACTATATTTGTGTATGCCTTGCCCCTTTGGCGGGCAAGGCTTGGCTTGTAACACTTCTAAAACTCCTTCCTTAATTAATTAAAATGGCAAATCTTTTGCCTCGTTTCAAAAAAAAAGATCGAGAGGTAACAGCAAAGATTGATATGTGGTGTGTAGGAAGTAGGAGGGCTCTTATCAATGCGCTGCTAGTGCTATGGGCTTCTGGATGGCTGAGGGAGAGAGAGGGAGATTTGGTTCCTTTCTTGAGGCCTTCTGAATATATCGTTGAGGGGACATTTGCTCTGTTTGTTTATGTTTTTACTAGCAGTGTACCAACCGTTGAAAAGCGTGTGTGTGAGAGAGAGGGCGAAGTTCTGTGCTTCTTAGCAATTTCCAGAATTAAAAAGTAAATCAACGTGATCCCTAGGAACGTGGTTTACCTTTACCATGATGGTATTTTTGTTCAGTGTTGGCGGATGTTTAACATCAGTAGCAGTACTGCTTAGTTACTTAACCCAACACCTGACAGTCCTGTTCTACTACGATTTACCACACAGTGGTAGTCTTGTACTGAGTTTTCTGCTCGCCATGCTACCACTGTAATTAGTAAGCAGCAGTATCTTTGCGCGGTCAACGATGTTAACTCCCTACGGTAAAAGGGCTTCAACGCTTAGCAGACAGTAATTAGACAGAGCCAAGCCCCCACTTCAGCTCCTGCAACAAGTGGCTCCATTCAATTATTATGAAATCCTGACACAGTACTGCACCATGATTTGTTTTTCCTCTTTATTTGAATTCGTATTCATCTGATATTTTTTACAATTACTAACTTGGATTCGGATCAAGGTGAATTTTCTTTCTAGATCAACTACCGAACTGTGATGTGTACTCATGGTTCGTGCAATGGCACCACCGTATATCTTGAGACGGGGGGTTCTTCAAGCATCAAACGAAGGTGTACTTGTTGCTCTTGATGTCAGGTCCTTGCTGAGTTACTGTCCTTCAATTCGCACCCCTAACTTGTGAACCGGCATGCTTGGTGCGAGAACAGCAATTTAATAAACAAATTGATGGACAATCGCAAAAAAAAGATGGTCATACGTACATCTACAGTATTTAGTAAAAGAAGTTAGAAATTTGAGGATTTTCGAATGAAAAAACCAAGATATTTCCCGCTACTATCGGAGTCTTGGTTTTTCCATATATGCTTTAGAAAAAGTAGTGAATGGCTTCTGCAAGTTTGGACATCTTTTCTCATCCAATATGCAAATTGTAGGATTTTGTGTCTTGCAATATTTTATATACATACTACATTGTCCGGAATTAAACTTCAGTGTGAAAGTATCATGAATAACAGGAAATTAATGATGTGAAATTGTACTTAAGGAAACCGGTTACTGATATACCGGAACACAATACTATAGATGTTGGAATTACGTATTATATAATTCCCGAGCACGGTATTATCAGCAGATTGTTCATATGTTGGCTATATGAATTGATTAAATGCTATGAATTGGAATTTAGATTCAAATTTGGCACGTGACCCACACACGTGTGCTCGTGGGAGTAACTGCAGACTGAGACTCCTAGATGGTTACTAATGAGCGTGATTGGTTTGGTTAAACTATAATCTCTTTTTAAACAGTTTATTTGGAATAATTATCTGTGAATTACTGTTAAAATAAAAGCGGAATTAACACTATTTAAACATCTCTAGACTCAAATTATACGGATAAGACCGTAGTAGTGCCCATGACCCAACACAAATACTAGCATGCACCCCGGTCCAGGATGCACGAGATGGAGAAGGAAAACCTTGTGTGTCTCATCGCCATCGGTGGATCTGCATGTGCGTTTTCATCAGCACCGCATCAGCTGGGGCACGGTTTACACTGAGGAAGGTTGAGATGCAGATTTTGCAAATAAAGCGAGGCAGATTAGGACCACGACCTTGATGACGCTTGCCGCAGATCCACACAATCTGCAGCAGACACACACACACAAAAAAAAAGGGCTGGAGAATGGTCTAGGTGCAGACCAGATTACGGGAGGATCAGACCTACGGACGCCGAGCTAGGCCCCCTCTTGTTTCAACTCAAATCCACCACGTTTCCTTTTCAGAGCTCAATTCTCAAGTGGAGCCTCAGCAAGTTGCAAGCCGCACATAATTCCTGGGCAGGTAGCTAACAGCTAGTACTTGGGCTCAAGAACAGCAGGAAAGGTTGTAGTAACAGTTGCATTCTTTCAACCTCCAGTATGCTAATCAAACAGGTTTATGGAGCTAATGAAATCCCTCAGAACCAAATATCTGTCGAACCGAGTTTAATGTTCCTTCGAGATGGATCAACAACGTTACGTTCGTCTCAAGTTTCTAGTCTCCATTCGTAGTCATGACGGCCACTTGCCACCAACCTGACAACAAAGGACATGACATAAGATCAACATCAGTCATATATACACCTACGACAAAGTTACCGCTTAAGAAACAATTTAAACAGAAAGAGACGGAAACTATACCTGAATCACTGAAGATACTGTGTTTCATTATAATGATGTCAGTGAGATTTTTGGATTATAAGAATTACTACCACTCACAAGTCACAAGTTGAAGCATGAGTGTACAGACATATGAGTGCAAATCAGAAGTCGATGACCGTTCATGAAGGCAATAAGATTTTCCATACAGCTTGCATTGTTGCATCTGAACCTCATATTACAGCAGGCTTACAATAAAATGGATTAGTATTTAGAGCACTACACCAGTGTACATATGTTCAAGAAAAACGCACACGCAATGTACACATACAACATGAGAATTGAGAAAATACAAACCATGACGGCACTATCCAAATAGTATGGTTTGTTCATCGGTCCTTTTGCACACTTCCACGCAATTACAGTACCTATTTGGGCAAAGATTTGATGAAATTGGCAATAAGATCTACCATCTCGGCATCGAAAGCAGGACCTTCCATTTGAAAGTGACCAGCTCCTTCAATCAAGTGTGTATCAACCCGCCCAGCTGCGGATTTGAGCTTGTTTTGCAGCTGCTTTACACTTGTAAAACCATCTTTAGTTCCCATTATGAATAACTTTGGTTTCTCAGACTTGAGGATAGCATCATGGTGTCTGCCAAATAGGACCGAGGCCATTAGACCAAATGGGTACCCGATGCTGACATAACCAACCACCTGGTCAACCTTATCAACCGCCGATCCTGCAATTGGTGCCCCTGTAACAGGAAATTAGAGTGAGATACATGACCAAACACAATTCAATAGCTTCACAAACGCATGAAGACATTCTGTTGGCAGAATGGTTTCAACATCATCCTGATACAATATTTTATTTTGTGCAACAACACAAATTCTCTAACCTGTACTGAATTGCAACTGTGTTGCTCAAGAGTTCAGGGAGCTATATTGTGTCTAGCTAGGGGTAAGTAGAGTGGGTTTGAATAACAAGATATAGAGCATACCTTTTTACTATCAAGTCAATATTAATCTTTAGGATACATAAGAATGGCCAAAAATAGGTACAAATGTACGTATGTCACAAAATGTCCAGGAACCCTATATTGCCTACACTAAGGATTGGCTAAAAATAGTGGTAATAATCAAGCAAAAAAGATCACTGCTGAGAAGACTGGGGTTGCCGGAGTTGCCCTAACAGAAGGAAAAACTTTGCAATAAAAGGTGTGTGCATCACTGTGATGCAGAGACTGGGTGTCCCCCCTATTCAAAAACTACAACTGCCCCAAGCACAAATCAGCGAGTAATAAATACCAAAAAAAAAATCCAGTTATTTTTATGCCCAGTGATAGCTTATCACTTTTATGCCCAGTAATAAATCCACAATCGGGAGCGCTTAGGGAGGCGCTTAACTACAAAAAATAAATACCAAAAATCAAATTATGTGTAAGCGCCCCAGGTCTACAACGCTGAGCGCTAAATTAGTGCCGTTGCATGCAAACAAACTCCTATATTCTAGTTGCATGCAGTCACGCGCGAGCAGAAAAAAAGGAGAAGCGTCGGGCGAAAGTTGTTGCGTCCGGCGCCCAGGATTCGCTAGCCTAACCGTCGCTTGGCCGGGATTTGGATCCTAGCGTCGGCATATTAGCGCCGCGCTGTGGATGCTCTTAAGAGCATCTCTAACAGAGCCCTCAAACGCGACGAAACCGTAAATAACTGCCAAAGATGGTTTCGGAACCTTAAAAACGGACATAGCAGTCCCCTTAAACTTCGCGGACCCTTAAAAAATTTAGAGGGCGCCCGGCAAATCGGCCCGCGGGCCTGTGAAAGTATGGGTTTGGACGCCGCCCCGTAGGGCAAACCCTATCGCTTCATTCCGTTGGCGGGAGGGAAAATTCAGCCCGCGCATCCACCACCCTCCTTCCGCCGCCGCCGCTGCCGACGAATCTTCTTCCCCTACTCCGGCGAATTCGTCCAAGCGCCGGCATGATTTCCGCCGATTCGTCCCTAGTCACTGTCCTTGTTGCGGCGGCCGATGCGGCAGATCTAGCTGACACGGGAGGAGCCCAGCCGGTGCCGCCGCCGCCGCGCTCCCGCGTCAGCGGCCGATGCGGCCTTGAAGAAGCGCAGGCGACTCGGAACCGCCAGCGCGGCCCAAGCCTTGGCCGCTGGCGCCGCCGCTGCCGCTGCTATGGGCCCGACGGCCGATTCCCCATCCGCGCCCTCCGGAGCAGGGAAGAAGAGAGCGGCCATGCGGAAGGTGAGGGTGCCCTCCGCCTCGGCTCGTCCGGACTCGGCCGCCATGGCTCCGCCGTGTGCAACCTTGAGGTATGGAACTGTCCACTCTTTTCCAGCGCATTTTGCTCCAATTTGTAGCATATATGAACACATTGCTCCAATTTGTAGCATCCCACCTGTCGATGCTTCCAATTCATTTGTTGAAATGATGAATGAAGCGTCGACAAACATTGATAACCCGCCTCTCGGTAATTTCTCTTACGACGACACCGACGGAGGAGTTGAAGGTGGTGCCGGCGACGATGATGAGGTTGAGGAGGTCGATGCGGCGTCGGTTAAACAACACGGTTTGAACTACACAGTTGTGGAAGATGAGACCTTGATCCGGATTCAGAACTATGTTATTTGACGTCTACTATCCTTTAAAACTATGTTATTTGCTAAACCAGTGTCGAAATTCTGAACAATTTGATATATTTTGAATACTATATGGTTTTAGGTTTAGCGGTTGGGAAATAGCGCGACATAGCAGAACCCGTAAAGCAGAACCTTAAAACAGTTCTGCTATGTCGCGCCTCGATTTTGCCCAAAAAACACGAGTTCCGTGAACCTTAAAACGTGTTTGAGGTTTCGCGTTTTAAGTGCTTGTTATAGATGCTCTAAGCGTCTCGATAAGCGCTCTCCACTGTGGATGCTCTCATTCCATCAGAACGCGGCCCATTAGAGAGACTGGACTCAGATGATAGGATACAGGCCGTATCACTGGCTCACAGGCTTACGGCCCATAGAGCAATAACTAAGGCAACTACCCAACAAAATCGAAACCAACGAAGTTATGCTACAAGCCAGATCAAATCGAGACCGGAAGTAGCTTCAGCTCGGCTCCCCGGAGTAGACTGGCCGGACTCTCGGACGGGATGGAGTGGACGACGGTGGAGGCGGCGGACGGGGCCAAGCTGAGCGTACGGCTGTTCAAGCCAGCGGCGCCGGTGGAGGAGGCGGAGGACGTGGCGGTGGTGCTGGTGCACCCCTACACGATCCTCGGCGGCGTGCAGGGCCTGCTCCGCGGCATGGCCCACGGCCTCGCGCAGCGGGGGTACCGCGCCGTCACCTTCGACATGCGCGGCGCCGGCCGGTCCACCGGCCGCGCCTCGCTCACCGGCTTCAGCGAGGTCGCGGACGTCGTCGCCGTCTGCCGTTGGGTCGCCGACACCCTCAAGCCCCGCGCCGTCCTCCTCGTCGGCTCCTCCGCTGGTAGGTTAATTCTCCGATACCTTCCTTTCTTGGTCGACTCCCCTGTAGTGTGCAGTTTTCCTTGCTGCGAGATTCAGTGATGCCGGTGATCAAATTGACCACACAAGTAGCTCTACTGAATATGAACAGACGGAATACGCAATTGACGATTAATCACTTTTCGTGACCTGCGACTAAATAGGAATAGGCCATGTGTAGAACTGTTGCATCAAATTTGAAACGTCAAACTTATTGGCCTCATGGAATTTGCCTTCATACATACTCATAGCATTTTCTTATCATTTTCAGTGGCACCAAAATCCAAAGATTCGACTAACAGCTGGGTATTACTCGCTGATTTGTGCTTGGGGCAGTTGTAGTTTTTGAATAGGGGGGACACCCAGCCTCTGCATCACAGTGATGCACACACCTTTTATTGCAAAGTTTTTCCTTCTGTTAGGGCAACTCCGGCAACCCCAGTCTTCTCAACAGTGATCTTTTTTGCTTGATTATTACCACTATTTTTAGCCAATCCTTAGTGTAGGCAATGTAGGGTTCCTGGACATTTTGTGACATACGTACATTTGTACCTATTTTTGGCCATTCTTATGTATCCTAAAGATTAATATTGACTTGATAGTAAAAAGGTATGCTCTACATCTTGTTATTCAAACCCACTCTACTTACCCCTAGCTAGACACAATATAGCTCCCTGAACTCTTGAGCAACACAGTTGCAATTCAGTACAGGTTAGAGAATTTGTGTTGTTGCACAAAATAAAATATTGTATCAGGATGATGTTGAAACCATTCTGCCAACAGAATGTCTTCATGCGTTTGTGAAGCTATTGAATTGTGTTTGGTCATGTATCTCACTCTAATTTCCTGTTACAGGGGCACCAATTGCAGGATCGGCGGTTGATAAGGTTGACCAGGTGGTTGGTTATGTCAGCATCGGGTACCCATTTGGTCTAATGGCCTCGGTCCTATTTGGCAGACACCATGATGCTATCCTCAAATCTGAGAAACCAAAGTTATTCATAATGGGAACTAAAGATGGTTTTACAAGTGTAAAGCAGCTGCAAAACAAGCTCAAATCCGCAGCTGGGCGGGTTGATACACACTTGATTGAAGGGGCTGGTCACTTTCAAATGGAAGGTCCTGCTTTCGATGCCGAGATGGTAGATCTTATTGCCAATTTCATCAAATCTTTGCCCAAATAGGTACTGTAATTGCGTGGAAGTGTGCAAAAGGACCGATGAACAAACCATACTATTTGGATAGTGCCGTCATGGTTTGTATTTTCTCAATTCTCATGTTGTATGTGTACATTGCGTGTGCGTTTTTCTTGAACATATGTACACTGGTGTAGTGCTCTAAATACTAATCCATTTTATTGTAAGCCTGCTGTAATATGAGGTTCAGATGCAACAATGCAAGCTGTATGGAAAATCTTATTGCCTTCATGAACGGTCATCGTGGTGCATGCTTCGGTGAGACGACGACGATGGCGGCTTTGTGACCGTGGTGGCGCATGTTGGTGGGCGGAGAGGTTGGTGGCACCAAGGATTCGTTCTCGTGGGGCTCCTATGCTACGGTCGTCCGGGGGTAGTGGACTGGGTTTTTCGGGAGAAATCCTTGTCGGCTTGCCCGACACCGACACGGTGCCGCCCCTGGGTGGCACCTCTCCTTCCTGAAGGGCGTCGTGGCTTCTCGTAGTCCGCTCCCTCCGTGTGCCGGGGGAAACCCTAGGACCTATGGTCCGGGCAGCAGCACGCGCTTTCCTTCTTGAAGGTGCTGCTTGGTACTCGACGGTTCGGCGCTAGGAGTGTGGTGTTTTGTCGTGGAGAGGGCGCAGCGGTTACGGGTCTCCGTCGTTTAGTCAATCCGCATTTGTCTCCTTTTGTTTTTCTTGTTTTTTCTCTTCCCCTTTCTTTGGGTGTATGTTTGCTGCCGCCCCAGCATCTCAAAACTGTCGGTTGTATCGGGTGGTTGCTATATTTATTTATATAACGGGGCTACGGCCTATTTCGTCATGAACGGTCATCGACTTCTGATTTGCACTCATATGTCTGTACACTCATGCTTCCACTTGTGACTTGTGAGTGGTAGTTATTCTTATAATCTAAAAATCTCACTGACATCATTATAATGGAACCCAGTATCTTCAGTGATCCAGGTATAGTTTCCGTCTCTTTCTGTTTAAATTGTTTCTTAAGCGGTAACTTTGTCGTAGGTGTATATATGACTGATGTTGATCTTATGTCTTGTCCTTTGTTGTCAGGTTGGTGGCAAGTGGCCGTCATGACTACGAATGGAGACTAGAAACTTGAGACGAACGTAACGTTGTTGATCCATCTCGAAGGAACATTAAACTCGGTTCGACAGATATTTGGTTCTGAGGGATTTCATTAGCTCCATAAACCTGTTTGATTAGCATACTGGAGGTTGAAAGAATGCAGCTGTTACTACAACCTTTCCTGCTGTTCTTGAGCCCAAGTACTAGCTGTTAGCTACCTGCCCAGGAATTATGTGCGGCTTGCAACTTGCTGAGGCTCAACTTGAGAATTCAGCTCTGAAAAGGAAACGTGGTGGATTTGAGTTGAAACAAGAGGGGGCCTAGCTCGGCGTCCGTAGGTCTGATCCTCCGTAATCTGGTCTGCACCTAGACCATTCTCCAGCCCTTGTGGATCTGCGGCAAGCGTCATCAAGGTCGTGGTCCTAATCTGCCTCGCTTTATTTGCAAAATCTGCATCTCAACCTTCCTCAGTGTAAACCGTGCCCCAGCTGATGCGGTGCTGATGAAAACGCACATGCAGATCCACCGATGGCGATGAGACACACAAGGTTTTCCTTCTCCATCTCGTGCATCCTGGACCGGGGTGCATGCTAGTATTTGTGTTGGGTCATGGGCACTACTACGGTCTTATCCGTATAATTTGAGTCTAGAGATGTTTAAATAGTGTTAATTCCGCTTTTATTTTAACAGTAATTCACAGATAATTATTCCAAATAAACTGTTTAAAACGAGATTATAGTTTAACCAAACCAATCGAAATCATTAATAACCATCTAGGAGTCTCAGTCTGCAGTTAATCCCACGAGCACACGTGTGTGAGTCACGTGCCAAATTTGAATCTAAATTCCAATTCATAGCATTTAATCAATTCATATAGCCAACATATGAACAATCTGCTGATAATAACGTGCTCGGGAATTATACAATATGTAATTCCAACATCTATAGTATTGTGTTCCGGTATATCAGTAACCGGTTTCCTTAAGTACAATTTCACATCATTAATTTCATGTTATTCATGATACTTTCACACTGAAGTTCAATTCCGGACAATGTAGTATGTATATAAAATATTGCAAGACACAAAATTCTACAATTTGCATATTGGATGAGAAAAGATGTCCAAACTTGCAGAAGCCATTCACTACTTTTTCTAAAGCATATATGGAAAAACCAAGACTTCGATAGTAGCGGGAAATATCTTGGTTTTTTCATTCGAAAATCCTCAAATTTCTAACTTCTTTTACTAAATACTGTAGATGTACGTACGACCATCTTTTTTTTTTGCGATTGTCCATCAATTTGTTTATTAAATTGCTGTTCTCGCACCAAACATGCCGGTTCACAAGTTAGCGGTGCGAATTGAAGGACAGTAACTCAGCAAGGACCTGACATCAAGAGCAACAAGTACACCTTCGTTCGATGCTTGAAGAACCCCCGTCTCAAGATATACGGTGGTGTGACTGCTCATCATCTCCGGTGGTGCCCGAGCGCTCTCGCAACTCCCGAAGTAACCCTAGCCGCGCCGCTGGCCCGCCGCCGGCCGGCCAGCGCCGCTCCACCCTCCCCCTACCCTCCGCCTCCCCCCTTCTTCTTCCCGCGTCTGCGCCGCCTCCGCGGCGGCCGGGCACGGCCTCGTTCCCCTTGTTCGAGCGTAACCTCCGGCAGCTCCTCTCCCGCCGCTGTCGGCGTGAGCCCCCGAGCGTGGCTCGGGTGGTGCCGGCGGCGGCGGTGCTCCTCTACCCGCGCACGAGGGAGGCCGCGCGGGGCGGCACCTCTCCTGGCGGCGGTGCGGCTTAGGGCAACGGCGGCCCGACGACCCGGGTGGTGCTCGTCGGCGGCGACTTCGGCGCGGTGGCGAGCTCTTCCTGGTGCAGCGCGGGTGGCCAAGGTGGTGGGGTGCTGCCGTTGGTGGCTGGGGCAGCGGTGGTGAATCCGACCCTGCAGGCCCAGATCTGGGCCCTTTGGGCCCGATCTGGGTTAGGGCGGGTTTGCCTCGTTGCCCCCGGTTTGGCCTGATGCGTGGCTCGCGACGGAGATGACAGCGGTGACGCCACCCTTGCTGCAGCGTGGCGGTGGGAGCTTCACGGGCCTAGCTGGGTCCGGCTGAGCCTAGGAACCGAGTGGGTAGCGGCGGTGGCGGCCTACATGCAGCAGCATGGCGGCGGGGACTTTACGAGCCCTCGGGCTCGGCCGGGCCTGCTTGGCCTGGTGTGTCCCTGCTGCCGTGTCCGGCCAGCACCCGCCGATGGCGGTGGAGGACGCCCTCCAGGTGGTTGCGCTGCTGCCGCCCTCTAGTTCCAATGTGGCTCGGTGTGCTCTTGTCGTAGCGTCCGGTCGGCTATCGTCTTTGACGGTGGAGGTTGTTCCCTCCCGCGTGGTTGTGACTCTGTCGGACCTTGTCTACGGCTGCTTCGTCTCGGGCTGACCGCCCCTGCTATGTTTGCCATGGTGAGACGACGTTGGTGACTTCAAGACCGTGGTGGCGTTTGTTGGTGGGCGGCAAGATGGGTGGAGCGCTACGGATTGTCCGAGACGTGGTTTTTTGGGGGTTGGGAGAAATCCCTGCCGTTGGCACCGACGTGGTGACGCTTGCGAGTGTCACCCTTCCTTCTTGAGGGGCGTCGGGTGTACCTCTTCCCCATTCCTCAGAGCGTACCGGGGGAAACCCTAGGTCTGTCCGGGCAGCAGCGTCGTCGTCGTCGCTTTCCTTCTTGGAGGTGCTGTTTGGTACGCGGTGATTTAGAGTGCTAGGTTTGTGGTGGGACTTCGCCGGAGAGGGCACAGCGGTTGCGGGCTACTTTCGTTTTCGTTGATCCGCCGGTGTCGGCTTTGTTTTCTTTTCTGTTTCTCTTCCTTTTCTTTTGGGCGTGTTTGTGTTGTTTGCCCCAGCGGCGTTCTCAATGTTGTATCGGGTGGTTGCTATATCAATATAGCGGGGCGAAAGCCTATTTCTTCAGATATACGGTGGTGCCATTGCCCGAACCATGAGTACACATCACAGTTCGGTAGTTGATCTAGAAAGAAAATTCACCTTGATCCAAATCCAAGTTAGTAATTGTAAAAAAATATCAGACGAATACGAATTCAAATAAAGAGGAAAAACAAATCATGGTGCAGTACTGTGTCAGGATTTCATAATAATTGAATGGAGCCACTTGCTGCAGGAGCTGAAGTGGGGGCTTGGCTCTGTCTAATTACCGAGATTTCTGCAGCATCGCGGGTGCTCCACCTTGTGTCGTGTGGGCGACAAGGTTGCTCACAGTGTTGATCGTTGTCGGGACTCCTGGTGGGTTCGTCGCTTTCGTCTATGTTGGAGCGTCCCGTATCTGCTCCTCCCTTAGCAGTTACGGCTTCTTCTCTCCGGTATGGGTGGATGTCTGACCGGCTCGTTGCGGAGTGGTGTTTGGAGCTTGGCTCTAGTTGATCTCGAGGTTGTGAGTGGGGTTGTGTTGTTGTATGATTTTCGCCCGGTTTCTTCCGATAATAAACCGGGCACTTTCTGCTTAATTAATATAAGAGGCAAAGCTTTTGCCCTGTTTCAAAAAAATTACTGTCTGCTAAGCGTTGAAGCCATTTTACCGTAGGGAATTAACATCGTTGACCGCGCAAAGATACTGCTGCTTACTAATTACAGTGGTAGCATGGCGAGCAGAAAACTCAGTACAAGACTACCACTGTGTGGTAAATAGTAGTAGAACAGGACTGTCAGGTGTTGGGGTAAGTAACTAAGCAGTACTGCTACTGATGTTAAACATCCGCCAACACTGAAAAATACCATCATGGTAAAGGTAAACCACGTTCCTGGGGATCCACGTTGATTTACTTTTTAATTCTGGAAATTGCTAAGAAGCACAGAACTGCGCCCTCTCTCACACACACGCTTTTCAACGGTTGGTACACTGCTAGTAAAAACATAAACAAACAGAGCAAATGTCCCCTCAACGATATATTCAGAAGGCCTCAAGAAAGGAACCAAATCTCCCTCTCTCTCCCTTCCTCTTGCTCTCTCCAGCCGCTGCCTGCTTTCACTGCTTTGCCTCAGCAGCTATTAGAGCTCAGCCATCCAGAAGCCCATAGCACTAGCAGCTCATTGATAAGAGCCCTCCTACTTCCTACGCACCACATATCAATCTTTGCTGTTACCTCTCGATCTGCTGTACTTCCGGCATCGCAAACAAAAAATTGTCGCCGATCCATCGTCTATTTTCCTCTAGCACCAGCGGAATACCATCTTTCTGCGGAGATATTGATGCTGCTTGGAGTAGAGTCAAGCTTTATGGCAGGTCAGTTCCTTATTTTCCATCCATTAATCTTCTAAGAAATGATTCAGCTGTTGGATCAGTCCTTGTTTATGTTTCTTTTTCGGATTCTTCCATACATTATTTCGTGAGAGATTTTAGTTTCTGTTCATCAGATGCGTATTGCTTGCTGTTTCGTATAGCTTCCATCTGGATATTTATGGTGCTTGATCTGAATCTGCATCTTCTTGATTGCCATGGATCTCAATAAGAATCATAGTCCATTTCTCACCTCCACACGCCAAGAACTCGATAGAACATTTAGTGATGTAATAGCTTGTTATATATATTTTTTGGATAAAGAGTAGCTTTGCTTGTTATATAACGTCATGTAGATCGGTTCAGTTTACATCAATTTATATTAATGCAAATCGGAGGCTTCTCGCCTCTTGCTCAAAAGTAGAGATTTATAACCGCTGTATCCTTAATACTTCTACTGCAGATTTGTAGCACAACTTTGGCTGGATAATCTTAGCACAAGGTCATTCGCAAAATAAATAAATAAAATCTTTGCAAGAGGTATCTCTGTGAAACACTCCAGTCTCTGCAAGCAATCTGATAAACAGAAGCAGCAGCTTTGGTGATTGCCCAATCCAATAGTATCGTGCTACCGCTGAGTTGAATCAACTAATGGGTCGAGGAAGAGGTAGAGGAAGGAAGTTGACCATTGCCAGGAGCCATGAAGAGAAAGGAAGCAGCGGCGAAGAGGTTGTGCCTGCAAGAAAGAGGAGGGGAAGGCCGCAGAAGCGCTTCGCCGAAAATAAGATAGAGCAAGTCGATGTCGAGAATTTCGTAGAAGACGTCGATGGCGGCGATGAAGATGCGAAGCTGAAAGCAGGTTCTGGTGTGAAGAGAGGCAGGCCACTGAAAGAGAGCCCCAATACTGTCCTAGAGGAGAACAGCAATTCCAGCGTTCGATCAAGCAGCGACGAATCGGCTAGGACCAATGGGTTCAGGCAGACTGGGAACCGGAGGAAGAGCACGCCCCGTCGAGCAGCGGAGGCGGGCGTAGAATGCAAGTGAGCACCACTGATCCATACAATTTTCGGTACTACCAGGTAGTCTTCAATCAAAATTTGCCATTTCTGACCTTTATTTGTAGTTTCTCGATGATGCGGAATGTAAACAGAGCACGCACAGAGTGCTGAGACTCAATGTTTATGTTGGTGCAAAAATGTATGAACTAATGGGGAATCATCTACCTTGTTCGGCTGCTGTAGGCCGTGTACTATTTTGGTCTGCTTTGTAGCAAAGTTTTAATTTCAGGAACAGCTAGAGATCGATACGAGTATTGCAGTTTTGATCGTGCGGTGCACCTTCTTGTTTGCCCTCTTATTATACCATGATGATGTTCCTGGTCCGCCCAACCGTTTAGAGGTGAAGCTTGGGAATCAGATTATTGAATCTTAATTAGAAGTTCTTTTCTTCTGAATATGAGTGATCTGAGTAGCAATCTTATGTCCATTGCCTGTCGTACACTGATTCGCCAATCATATCCAAATCCAGGGCAAACAAAATAATTAGACTAAACTCCTATGCAGGAACCATCGTGGGGAAAACGAATCCTTTATCGGTAGGAACCATCGTGCAAACTTGATGCTGGAAATGGATCCATCGTGTATGTGACGTGATGTAGCATCTGGTCATTTCTTTTTCTAGTATCAGCTAGTATATATATACCCCAAACTACCAACCAAGCCCTTGACAAAATTCAATTCGGATCACATGAGATGCAGAGGTGGTGTCGCTGTAGCGACAGAAACCGAGGGCGCGTCGGGGGGTTTCGTTCCGGACACGCGGGGCGCAGGGGCATGGCCGGCAGCGGCTTTCCTTTCCGCAAAGCCAAAGCTGCGCCACTTTGCGACCCGGGTGTGGGCCGGCATGGCATGGCCGGTGGTGGTGGCCTGCCTGCTCCGCCGGTCCAGCGGGCATGTGCTGCGGTGGTCGGCGAGACGGCAGAGGCGTTAGCGAAGCTCGTTTCTACGTACGGGCGGGCAGTGAGTGCTGCTGGCGACACCATCATAGCCGCGCGCTGCCGCTGCCTGCCGCTGCCGGGTTCCGTCCGCTCTTCGCTTCCGGCGCGCCATCATGAGGCACTCTGCGCCTGGCGACGAGCGGGGTGACGGCGCTTCGCTCTGGAACAGAACGGGTGGTCGCGGCTGGGAGCTCAGGATGGGCCGGCGAGGACGTGTCGGCGTGGCTTTCCTGCTACTGCTCTGCTGCGTAGGTAGTAATTGTACTGTGAGTACTGACGTGAAGGCCGGTCAAGTTTGACCGCCGCAGATTTGATTTTTTTACTATTTTCTTCGAATTTTGTAATCATGCGGGATCATATATGCTCGGGAGCAAAACCCTCGTCCAATAATGTACTACCTTTTCTTCCATTCTTCATTTTCCATGTCGCAACACATTGTTCATGCGTTGCTACAAGATAACAAAATTCATATTATCCAATACTCCCTCTGTCCCAAAGGAGGTGGCGTATAAATTAGTAAAAGGTCAGTATTTTTAAGTTTGATCATATATATATATATACAAAAATATAAGGATTTAGTATAATACAATACCAATATCAATAGATTCACCATTAGATGTATGTTCATAATGTTGACTTATTTACTCAATGTATAAGCCACCTATTTGGAGCGGAGGGAGTACATCACAATATTTGTTGAGAAAGAACTTGGGGTTAGGGATTCGTAAGTTCTCTGAGTCGTCGGAAGAAGTGCAAAGACTACACTGTCTCACGCGCTACATAAAGACTACATCTTCTTTCGTATCTGCACGTTCAGTGGTAAAACCGTGACCTAATTTCTAAGCATAAAAAAAGATCTTGGTGATGAGCGGTAGAAAACTTCAATTTTAACCAACACCGTTCGTAGACCATAGCCGTTGCACAACATCTAGTGTTGCCATTCCGACATAATGTCAGACCATCCCTTATGAGATGCATCAACCGAAGAATCACCCAACCACACCAGCGACAAAAGATTGCCATCCAAAGCCATGGAAAACAGGTGACCTGCCTCGTAGATTCGTTATCCGCATAGCTTCTTGAGGCTCCCACCTCGATATAAAAATGTCAACCACCCGGGGCCGTTGCGTCCGACATCTACCAAATGTGATGAAAAAAATTCCCGTGCAAGCAATCGAATGTCGACCATCCAAGACGAACCTCTAAGGAGGCAGCGAAATAGTTGTCGCATACCCCTACAATTAAAGGTAGGTAGAGATTTCATCCTTAGAGCTCAAACCTCCACGATGTGGGTGAAATCATATCTCCATTACAATGCTTCCAAGGTGGAAAAGATGCTGGGTGGTATCGCCATTGCCGGCATGAACCAAAGGTCAATGATAGAATTTTGCAAGGAGCTCTTCAATGCCACCAAGAATGGAGGAAATCTAGAAAATTCTAGAAAAACATAAGTGCCAAGATCTTGGGAGCACTGCATGCTGAAATATTTAGGGTGGACTTTGGGCCCATCTAATAATTCCCGAAAAATCACTAAAGGCCCGGCAAGTGGTGGGAGTTTAGTCTCACATGGCTAGTTGGAGAGATGTACACCAACTTATAAGTTGAGCTCTTCTCCCACAGGTATGAGGTGTTGGTTGTGAAGAGAAGGGAGGTACTCCATACGCGCGCTCCTCCTCCGCCGCCCGCCTCGCCTCGCCTCGTCACGATACGGCGCGTCGCGTCACGCCGCGGGTTGCGGGAATCTCGCCGAGCCGATCTTATCGAGAGGTTGCTCCTCTCCAGCAGATATACCAGATCACATCCGCTCGCGCCGCCACCATCGTTCCTCTCTCTGTTGCTGCCACCGGTGATCCCATCCCGTCCACCGCGTACACGGCTGGCGGGAGAGCAGGCCTCCGAAACCCCGCCTCTCGAAATCCTATACGGGAGAGGGGCGATTAGGTTTTTGGGGAGCGTCTTCTACGCGACTGCTCGTCTCTATTCATCTGCATCAACTACGTCCGCGCCGCCTTCCTCATCGCCATGGCCACCGACGCTGACATCGAGAAGGCTGCTGCTGACAAGAGGATCGCTGACGAGGCTACTGCCTCCGCTGTTGCGGCCAACTGGCCTACTGGAGGGCATAATATGCTTATCCCTCTCTTGATTATTTCCTTGTCTGCCGTACTAGTGATTTGTGTAGATGTTTCTACTATCTGTCTAGTACATGGTTTTATCATCAAGTTTCAGTATGTCTTTAGCACTGCTCACGTCATGTTCATGATTTATTCTTGCATTAATTTAATCGAACAATTGCTTAAATACTCAACAATTCAAAAACCTAATATGTGTAGGCAATTTTTGATCCAAGGTTTTGCTGCTGCACTGAAACCAGCCCCGTTTACGGGGACATATTTTAAGCGTTGGCAAACCAAAACCACCTTATGGCTCACTGCGATGAACGTGTTCTGGGTCGCTGGTGTTAGTCCCACTGGAACGATTGCTCCTGAATAGGAGAAGGCGTTCGGGAAGCCACCGTCGTCTTTGTTGGAGCCGTTCTGAGCGTGATCGGAGATAAGTTGGTTGATGCATATTTACATGTGCGGGTTGCCAAGGACTTGACACTATAGAGCAGTTACACGGAGATCGGGAGGCGCTCAAATCTAAATTCGGCGCAACCAATACTGGAAGCGAGATGTACACTATAGAGCAGTTACACGATTACAAGATGGTTGAAAACCGTTCTGTATTGGAACAAGCTCATGAGATATAGTGCATCGCTAAGGAGCTTGAGCTTCTCAAGTGTGTGGTACCGGGCAAATTTGTCGCGGTATGCATAATCGCTAAGCTGCCTAATTCTGGAGGAACTTTGCTACTACTCTGAAACACCAGAGGCGTGAATTCTCAGTTGAGGATGTCATCGGCCATCTGAGTGTTGAGCAGAATTCGAGAGCAAAGGACTCGCACGGAAAAGGGAACGAGGGAACTTTTGTTGCCAATTTTGTACAGAAGAACTCCAACTTCCAAAGCCCAAGGAGAAACCTGGTGTCCAACAGAATACCGACTTCAAGAAGAAGGGTAAGAAGCCCTTCAACAAGGAAAAGAAGAAAGGAGCCTGCTTCACATGTGGTTCAGAGGAACATTGGGCTCCCAAGTGCCCAAAGAAGTTCAAGAAACCAGGACAGGACTCCAAGTCCGTCAACATGATTGTGAGCAACAATGAGAATGGTGCATCTGGGTACGGTAATTTTTTACTATATTTTCTGTTTGTCAGTCTAACGATTGGTGGATTGACACAGGTGCAAATATTCATGTATGTTCTGACATCTCATTGTTTTCTTCTTATCAGGTCACAGGGAACGGATCCGTACTGATGGGGAATGGCGCAAGTGCTTCTGTTCTTGGTGTTGGCACGGTCGATCTGAAGTTTACTTCGGGAAGGATCGTGCAGCTCAAGAACGTGCAGCATGTCCCCGCCATCAAGAAGAATCTCGTTAGTGGCTCCCTTCTATGTAGAGAAGGGTTTAAGTTGGTATTGAGTCTAATAAATAGTTGTTACGAAATATGGACTATTTGTTGGAAAAGGTTATGAATGCGGAGGCTTGTTCCGCTTTTCCCTCGCTGATTTTTGTAATAAAGTCGTGAACAATATTCATTCGAATGTTAATGAAACAGAAGTTTGGCATTCACGTCTTTGTCACATTGGTTTCGGTTGTATGACGCGGTAGTAAAATCGAATTTAATCCCGAGTTTCACTTTAGCCAAAGGTTCTAAGTGTCATTTTGTGTGTAAGCAAAGCAACCTCGCAAGCCCCATAAGGCTGCGGAGGAAGACACTTGGCACCGTTAGAACTTATACATTCTGATCTTTGTGAGATGAATGGTGTGTTGACTAAAGGTGGAAAGAGATATTTCATGACACTGATAGATGATTCCACTAGATATTGCTATGTATATTTGTTAAGCACCAAAGATGAGGCTCTACACTACTTTAAAATCTATAAGGCAGAAGTTGAGAATCAACTTGAAAAGAAAATTAAGCGATTCCGGTCAGATCGTGGTGGAGAGTACTTCTCTAATGAGTTTGATTCTTTCTGTGCGGAACATGGTATTATTCATGAGAGGACGCCTCCCTATTCACCCAGTCAAATGGGGTTGCCGAACGGAAAAACCGTACTCTAACAGATTTGGTTAACGCCATGTTAGATACATCGGGTTTATCCAAGGCATGGTGGGGGAGGCTATATTGACGTCATGTCATGTCCTGAATAAAGTTCCGACAAAAGACAATGAAATCACTCCCTATGAGAAATGGGAGAAGAGAAGACGACTCTCATACTTACGTACTTGGGGCTGTTGGCGAAAGTCAATGTGCCGATCCCCAAAAAGCGTAAGCTTGGACCAAAGACCGTGGACTGTGTTAATTTGGGCTACGCTAAGAATAGCGTCGGCTATAGATTTCTAGTAGTGAAATCTGAGGTACCTGACGTGAAGGTCGGTACAATTATGGAGTCTAAAGATGCTACATTCTTTGAGGATATTTTTCCTATGAAGATATGCAAGCACTTCTAGACAGAATCTGATGAGACTCCTGAACCTGCCATTCCTATGGAATATTATGAACAAACACATGATGAAAATCCTGAGAAGGATGACGAGGAAACCCTTGGTAGGGGCAAGAGACAGAGGACTGCAAAGTCCTTTGGTGATGATTTCCTTGTGTACCTTGTGGATGATACTCCCACTTCTATTTCAGAGGCTTATGCGTCTCCGGATGCTGATTACTGGAAAGAACGGTCGTAGCGAGATGGACTCCATCATGGCTAACGGAACATGGGAAATTACTGAACGTCCCTATGGCTGTAAACCATTGGGATGTAAGTGGGTGTTCAAAAAGAAGCTTAGGGATGGTACGATTGAAAAGTACAAGGCTAGGCTTGTGGCCAAGGGTTATTCCCAGAAAGAAGAGGAAGATTTCTTCGATACTTATTCACCTGTGGCCAGACTGACCACCATACGAGTATTACTCTCGTTGGCGGCCTCGCATGGTCTTCTCGTCCACCAGATGGATGTTAAGACGGTTTCCTGAATGGAGAGCTAGACGAGGAAATCTACATGCAACAGCCAGATGGCTTTGTATTAGATGGTCAGGAAGGAAAAGTATGTAAGTTACTGAAATCTTTATATGGCCTGAAACAAGCACCTAAGCAATGGCATGAGAAGTTCAATACAACTTTAACCTCTGCTGGTTTTGTTGTTAATGAAGCTGACAAATGCGTATATCGCCATGGTGGGGGCGAAGGAGTTATACTGTGCTTGTATGTTGATGACATACTGATATTTGGGACCAACCTCAAAGTTATTGAGGAGGTTAAGTCATTTTTTATCTCAGAACTTTGAGATGAAGGACCTTGGTGTGGCTGATGTTATTTTGAACATCAAGCTACTGAGAGATAATGAGGGTGGGATTACACTTTTGCAATCCCATATGTTGAGAAATTTTGAGTCGTTTTGGATATTCGGACTGCAAAATTCTCCAACACCATATGATCCTAGTGTGCAGATTCGAAAATTCAAAGGCACAGCTAAGGATCAACTGAGATACTCTCAAGTAATTGGTTCACTCATGTACCTAGCTAGCACTACAAGGCCTGACATCATGTTTGTTGTATGCAAACTGAGCCGGTTTGTTTCCAATCCGGGTGATGTGCATTGGCATGCTGTCGAAAGAATTATGCGTTATCTAAAGGTACTGTGAACTATGGACTTCACTATACTGGAAACCCATCAGTGCTTGAAGGTATTGTGATGCGAATTGGATCTCTGATGCTGATGAGATGAAAGCCACAACGGGTTATGTGTTTACCCTTGGAGGTGGTGTTGTTTCCTGAAGTCTTGCAAGCAAACGATCCTGACGAGATCGACAATGGAAGCAGAATTAACAGCATTGGACACATCTGGTGTCGAAGCAGGATGGCTTCGAGATCTTTGATGGACTTGCCAGTGGTTGAAAAGCCAGTTCCGGCTATCCTTATGAACTGTGACAATCAGACAGTGATTACCAAGGTCAAGAGTTCAAAGGACAACATGCAGTCCAACAAACATATAAGAATGAGATTAAAAGCTGTCAGACATTTGAGAAACTCCGGAGTAATAGCGTTGGATTATATCCAGTCGGCTAAGAATCTGGCAGATCCCTTTACTAAAGGGCTATCACGTGTTGTGATAGAAAATGCATCGAGGGAGATGGGATGAAACCCACATGAGTTGCCATGGTAGTAACCCAACCTATGTGATCGGAGATCCCGTGAAGTAGGACCTGGGAAAACAAGCTAGTGGTTAACTAAGGAGAGTAACTTTACTAACCCACTCCGTTGGAGATGCACTACTCTCGGTAACTGTATGGCAGGTTGACATTTGTCTTAATGTGTTCCAAGGCTTTGTGCAAGATGCTATCCTACAGAGCAATCTTTGGAGGAACACACCTATATGAGCCTGACTGCTGGTCACAGTCTATGAGATTGGGTTGATCTCTAGTAAGTTCATGAATAGGTCAGGGTGTTAATATGCTCCACCCGAGGGGTCAGCCTTCGGCAGCCTAGTACTAGTAAGACATTTGGTGAAACTATTATACGCCAAATTGACAATTCAAGGCATAGTCCATTGTCAGTTGTGAAGGAGTGTAGCTATTTGTTCTAGGTGGATGTTCAACCTTAACGGGTCTCCACTGAAAATACTGGTATATCAAAACAGTGTTTGGAACAGGACAACATCATGGGTCTTTGGGATCTGGTGGGGGATTGCTGAAATATTTAGGGTGGCCTTTGGGCCCATCTAATAATTTCCGAAAAATCCCTAAAGGCCCATGCTTCCATGGCAAGTGGTGGGAGTTTAGTCCCACTATTTGGGAGAGATGTACACCAACTTATAAGGTGAGCTCTTCTCCCACAGGTATGAGGTGTTGGTTGTGAAGAGAAGGGAAGTGCTCCACACACGCGCTCCTCCTCCTCCGCCGCCCGCCTCGCCACGCCTTGCCTCGCCTCGTCACGACACGGTGTGTCGCGTCGCGCCACGCCGCGCCGCGGGTTGCGGGAATCTCGCCGAGCCGATCTTATCTTTTTATCACGCAGGAAAAATATGAGCGGCAACGGAAACATTTTGCCTTAATGGTGTTAATTGAGAATGAATTGTGAGCTAACATGTTTTGTCTTAAGTGCTCTTAAGTACGTCCATTTCCGGTCTCTTAATTCTCCCTAAATTGCGTGCGTTTCCGTTGGCCTTCCGCCTGCGTGTGTGTCTATATGAGAGAGGTCGCTCCTCTCCAGCAGATACACCAGATCACATATGCTCGCGCCGCCACCATCGTTCCGCTCTCTGTTGCTGCCACCAGGATCCCATCCCGTCTACCGCGTACACGGCTGGCGGGAGAGCAGGCCTTCGAAACCCCGCCTCTCGAAATCCTGTACGGGAGAGGGGCGATTAGTTTTTTGGGGAGTGTCTTCTACGCGACTGCTCGCCTCTGTTCGTCTGCATCAACTACGTCCGCGCCGCCTTCCTCATCGCCATGGCCACCAACGCCGACATCAAGAAGGTTGCTGCTGACAAGAGGATCGCCGACGAGGCTACTGCCTCCGCTGCTGCGGCCAACTGGCCTACTGGAGGGTATAATATGCTTATCCCTCTCTTGATTATTTCCTTGACTGTCGTACTAGTGATTTGTGTATATGTTTCTATATCTGTTTAGTACATGGTTTTATCATCAAGTTTCAGTATGTCTTTAGCACTGCTCACATCATGTTCATGATTTATTCTTGGATTAATTAATCGAACAATTGCTTAAATACTCAACTCTGCACACGACACATCATCTCTTATCAACGTCCACCAAACTCCACTGTAACAGCCCCAAAATTTGAGTACCAAATTTTCACTTTTGTGTTCAATGCATCATGGCATCCATGCATAAACGAGTCTCTTCTGTGTAATACAACATTGATATCGAAATGATATTGAGTTGCTAAAACAAAATGCCCAAAGTGCTCGAGCAAAACTTCCACACGATGATGGCACTCAAGGTTGCAAAACAAAATTTTCTTGACATCTTATATTTGTCAAGGAAGTTCCAAGAGCTCCAAACAAATATTTTGCTTTTGCTTCAAATTGTAAAGGAGCAACATCTTTGAATTTAGCAAAAATGCCCTAAGTCAACCCTATTACCAAAAGTGGTCCAAACGATTTTATTTTGCCACACCAAAATTTGGGGTACTTCTACATAATATGAGGAGCCTCCCCAAATTTTCCCAGAATTTTTGGAAGTGTTCAAATACCTGCTTTAATTCAAATACAGCTGCTGGTTCTAATTTTAAAACAGAAAAGGACCCGTTTGTAAATATCGGAGGACCTGTCCGTGATGGAAATAGAAGTTGCAGGGGGTTTCCGCGAACATCCTTTCTTCTTCCTCTGTAGCGACCCAGGAGCACCGTTCTGGCCGCACCCCGTCGCCCCTGCCGAGCTCGAGCATGCCGCGCCGTGGCCCCCCTCTGCCCTCTCTCCATGCGAAGGAGAGCCACACGAGTCGCTGCACCTGCTCCCTATCCATTCACCCCTCTGCTCGATCCCCTTTCCCTCTCCACGAGCCGCCGTGGCCGTCGAGGTCGCCGCGCCCATCGCCGCTGATTGACGAGCCCCCGTTCAAATCGGAGCAGCCCAGCGGCTCCGCCGTGTCTCCAGCTCCGTCCTCGCCAAAGGAATCAAGCCCGAAGGCCGTAGAACGCCGCCGCCGTCCACCTCCTTGCCGCGGCCGTCCGCCGCTCTGCTGCCCGATTCCGGCGACGTCGAGCTTGCTCCGGCCTCGCCGTCTGCTTCCCCGCGTAGAGGGTGAGTCCCTGCACCTCTCCGTGCCCTTCCCCTCGACCTCACTGCGCCGTAGCCGTCGCGCCATCGCCGAAGTTCCCGACGCCGTGGCCACTGCCCCCGTGCAGTTGCTGTTCCTTCAGTTTCGGCAGTTGGACCGGAAACTCCGGCCCAACTCCGGGCTCACTCCGGACCCGATACAGAAGCTGCCGTTTTGGGCTGAAATTTGCTGCACCGGAGACTCCGGCCCATGAGCCCACTCAGACCAGAGACTCCGGCCCAAACAGAAAAACAGCAAACTTTTACTTTTCCCTGGCGGATTAATTTGTTGACCCCTCTTGCCTGCGATTCCCGCACCCCTCTCTCGCGCAACTCCGGACATCGAACCTCTTCGAATCACACGATCCCTCCCTCTCTCTCGAGTTCGAGGAATCAATTCCTATTATCGTCGTTTATAAATTGTTAAAAGCACATATTTAAACGATCGATAAATGTAATAACTTTTTACCGGTGCAACCGAAAATTGCGAGCGAGGTACCGAAACGCTCGGAATAACGATAGCTATCTCGATTCATCATCATCATGCATATTTGCTCACATGCATAACGCTGTACTCCTAGTTGTAACAATGTCATTAAGATAAATATGGGGCGTCTTCCTCTCCGGTTGACGCAAATATTCTTGCACCCCATTTAATTTGCTCGAATGCTGTTAATAAGTACCGTGCATGTAAAATTGGCATGTCATCATGTGTTTGCGCATTGCATTGTGAAACATGTGTGGTGGTTGATTGTTTTTCCCGTGTGTTGTGCTTCGTTAGATCCTGTAGTCGGGGTTCCACCGCAGTACCCTGACGATCCATACTACCAGCACCCGGATCAAGGCAAGCGTAATCCCCCCTCTGAGCATATCTTATCCTATTTTCCGCAATTATTTCTCCACTATAATATTGCATGCGGTTCTAAATGTCTTTTGCCTGGATTAGAGTATCCTACTAGTTGCATTAGAATCCTGTTGCCAATACCTGTTTTACCTTCCTATTACCATAGGTTTGTATTGTTGGCCATGGAATACTTACTATGCTATGCAAGTGCTTAGCCATGCTTAGTGAAATGCCTAGTTGTACTAGGGATGGTGAATGCTGGAAACAGGTGTTAACTTGTGACAGTGATGTTGATGGTGGAGAATTGTGGAGTGGATAATAAAATGCTAAGAAGGTGGGGATGAGAGGCCACATGGAATGTGGTGGGTTGTCTCGTTCTTGCCGCCTAGGTGCGAGTTCTGTACCTCCTGAACCAAGACTGAGCGTGCAACCATGCGTGAGGCCTATGCAATTGCAGGAACCCTCATAGACTAAATAACTCGAGCGGGGCTAGCCAGGGTCCTCTAGTTTGGCTTTCCATTTGCGCGTGCGTGATGGTGTTGAACGAGATGAGGATGGTGGTGTTAGGAAAATAAGTGGCCGTGGGGCGGGGTGTTGTGATCCTGGCAGCCCTACTGCCACTGATGATCCTGGAAAGTCCTTAACGAGGGAGAAGTCGACACCGCTCCCACCCAGCCGGCTTTCCAAGGAAGAGAGCTAATGCGCAGGTAATGGGCCGGACGGTACGCGTGGCAAACATTTGTACACCCCTGCAGGGTTAAATCTTTTCGAAAAGCCGTGTCCACGGTTAGGACGACTTGGGAATGGACGATGATCATAGAATAACTTAAACGGAATGATTAAAACTGGGTACTAGAGGTACCAATTCACGAATGTAAGGTTGACTTCCTCGAGGGTGATTCGGGGAGGTGCCTTTGATGAACAGGTACAATGGTGATGTTGGTGATGTTTGAGAAAGGTGATCTCAAAGAAAAGAGTTACTTCTTACCCCTCTTTGAAAATGTTCTAATAGTCGATGCCATGAGTTATGTTTTATAAATAAAATCAGCTTTATGCAAAAGAGCCATAAAACCTTGAAAGCTCATCGAGCATATATTAGCTCTTAATCTTGCGAGTTCGTCGAACTCAACGTCTTTGCTTTTGTTTCAGAGGAGGACTTCACCGACCTCGAAGGTGGGTTCTTTGTGGACGTCGACGAGTAGTCTGGGGTTCCCAGGTGGCAGCTTGGGACATCCTGGACAGCTGGCGTTGTGATGTTTATCTGTAGGCCTCTTAGGCCATATGTTGGATCTTGTTGTTTAGAACAACCTTTTCGCTTCCGCTTGATGTAATGTTGGGTCTGTGACCTCTGGTTGTCATTTGCTATCTTTCTCTGTATAAGAGTTGAACTATATGATTTGTGTCGTAGAGTCTGTGATGTGCCAGTTGTTCCACAAGTCTTGATCTTACTATTATGCTTTGATAGTTGTGCCTGTGTTAAGGCATCAATCGGGGTGTTGCGTTGTCTGGAGTGAGGTGTACCCAGCAACGCCTGCCAAAGGTTTTGGCCGGGGATTGGTAAACCCGTAACCTCCGGTTGTATCGCTTAACCGGTGACACACAGCATCACTGTATAGCAGTCGGGTCGGGGCGCCACAAGTTGGTATCAGAGCAGTACTGCCTGTAGGAAACCCTTCTACTGGTCGATGTTGAGTCTAGTGTTTGTGAAAATATTTTAACCTAAAAATGAGTTGTGAAAACCATCTTAGGATTCTTTTTACTCCTTATCTGGTTACCCTCTAATCTCGGAGCAATCTTACCTCGATTTGATTAAAGGTTTTACTTCTCACCTGTTACTTCAAAATTAGGAGAAACGGGGTGGGTTCGACCTTTAGTGTTATGTGTCACGTTGCTCCCGCTGCGTTGCAATCCCAAATCAACTCAGATGTTTCTACCGATCAATCTTTGATCCTTTCTTTGGGTTTAACCCAGGACTTGAACATAAGGTCCCGGATTGTGCCAACTAGAGTGTGTTAAGTTGTGATTTCTTAACTCTCACTAGTAGCACATGATGCTGATCTTCGACCCAAGTTCTATCTTGTTGTTTCCTTCTCGCAAAGTATTATCGTCCCTAGTCTGTGTACTTGTGTAGACGCTAATGCTATTGTTCGACCATTCGGAGAAAGATACTAACTGTGTCATTGTCAAATCTCCAGAATGGCTCGAGGAGGTCGTGGAGGCCGTGGTGGTCGCGGTAACCACAATGATGATGAGGATGATCTGCCGCCACCACCCTCGATGGCTCAAGTCTTGATGGCCATTGAGGAGAACCGTGGGCGCAATGAGCGCTTGCTTGAGCAGTTGGTGCAGCAGAATGCACGGAGGAACGAGTGCAACACTCTCACTGAGTTCCTGCTCCAGCCACCCACCTTTGCTGATGCTAAGGAGCCACTGGAAGCTGATGATTGGCTTCGTGCTTTGGAGCGCAAGTTCTCCGCGCTGCATGTCCCATTGGCGGAGCAAGTCAACTTTGCCACCTACTCTTGGTTGGTGCTGCTGGCTGTTGGTGGGAAAGCCATGTGGCTTTTTTCCAGCCAACCATGTCTTCACCTGGGCTGAATTCCGCACTGCCTTCCGAGCGGAGTACATTCCCAGCCTATCATGGACTTGAAGAGGAGGGAGTTCCTGGATTGCAACAGGGACGGATGGACCTCCGCACTTATGGTCGTGAGTTCAACCATCTTTCTCGTTACGCCCCAAGGGACGTGACCAATGATGCTGACAAGCAAGAGCTGTTCCGCAAGGGTCTGATCCGCAGCTCGCTATGAGTTGCCCTTCAGGTTCCAGACCTATCAGGAGCTGTTCAACCAGGCTTTCACCTTGAGCAAGGAAGAAAAGAACTTGAAGCTTCCAAGAGGCCCGCACATGGGGATCACCAGAGTTCCTCGGGTTCTGAGAGCAAGAAGCGCAGGGTGTTTGTCCCTACAGCGCCGTACCTCGTGCTCCCTTCATGCCGAGGGCACAGGATATAGGCCACCTCCTCCGCGTCCCACTACTTCGACACTTGGGATAGGCGGAAGTGGGTACCGTCCTATGCTACCTGCTCCACCTGGACTCACTTGCTACACCTGTGGCCAGGCTGGTCACTACTCCAGGGAGTGCCCCCAGAAGGCACCTCTCGCTATAACTCCTGCACGAGCCCCTGCCACTCCAACTGGCAAGGCTGGACCTTGGTGCGTGGTCGCCTGAACCACGTCTCTGCTGAAGAAGCTGAAGAGGATCCTGGCGTCCTTATGGGTGAGCTTCGAATCAACAACCATCTTGCTACCGTTTTGTTTGATTCTGGAGCATCGCATTCATTCATCTCTATTGCGTTTGCAAAAGATCACCAAATACCGTTTGAGAAGATGAGCAGTCCCTTGATGATCTCTACCCCTGGCTCCAAATGGCAAACCGATGGCGTTACTCCTGAGGTCCAGATTATCATAGCATCCCTGTCCTTCCCTTTCCCGTTGATAGCCTTGAGGTCGAAGGGCCTTGATGCCATACTGGGCATGGACTGGTTAGCAAGATACCATGCTAATCTCGACTGTGCTGCTAAGTCCATCACCGTGACCCACCCTTCCGGTTACGATGTGCAGTTTTGGGCTACATATTCAGGACCTCCATCATCAGACAATCCCCTCTCCCCGGAGATCGCCCTATGTTTCATGGAAGGCTTGTCCCCTCCTGAAATCCAGGACATACACGTGGTGTGTGACTTCCCGGATGTGTTCCCAGAAGAATTGCCTGGCATGCCACCTGATCGAAGTGTGGAGTTTGTCATAGACTTGCTTCCCGGTACTGCTCCAATTTCCAAGAAGCCCTACCGTATGCCGGTGGAAGAGTTGGCTCTGTTGAAGGAGCAAATTGATGAGCTGTTGCGAAGGATTTATTCAGCCTAGCAGTTCACCTTGGGGTTGTCCGGTACTCTTTGTCAAGAAGAGGGATTCTACCGTGCCTCGTCTTGTCTCTGACTATCGACCGTTGAATGCGGTGACAATCAAGAACAAGTATCCTATCCCTCGTATCAATGATCTGTTGGATCAGTTAGCTGGTGCAAGAGTATTCTCCAAGATGGATCTGAGGTCAGGGTACCATCAAATAAAGATCAGAAAGGAGGATATCCCAAAGACGGCATTTGTTACTCGCTATGGCTCATATGAGTATACCGTCATGTCCTTTGGTCTCACAAATGCTCCAGCTACTTTCATGAGGCTCATGAATTCCATTTTCATGGATTATCTTGATAAGTTTGTCGTCATTTACATCGATGACATCCTCATCTATTCTAAAACCGACGAAGAGCATGATGAACACCTTCGGTTGGTTCTGACACGGCTTCGTGAACACCGTCTCTATGCCAAGTTCTCCAAGTGTGAGTTTTGGTTGGATAAACTTGTCTTCCTTGGACATGTAATATCTGCCAATGGTGTGGAAGTCATCCCCGACAAAATTCAAGCTATTCTAGACTGGAAAACTCCAATGTCAGTCAAGGACATTCGTAGCTTTCTCGGATTGGCGGGTTACTACCGCCGATTCATCGAAGCTTTCTCCAAAATAGCCAAGGCATTGACTGACCTTCTCAAGAAGGATAGAAGTTCGTATGGACGGCCGAAGCTGAAGAAGTTTCCAACTGAAAGCAAAGCTCACTCCGCTCCTGTGCTTGTCCTGCCGGACACGAGCAAGGATTTCGTCGTCTTCTGTGACGCCTCTCTACAAGGCTTGGGCTGTGTGCTAATGCAAGAGGCCATGTTGTGGCCTATGCTTCTCGTCAGTTGAAGCCACATGAGCTCAATTACCCAACTCATGATCTAGAGCTTGCCGCTGTGGTCTATGCTTTGAAGCAATGGAGACCATACCTGTTTGGTAACCGTTGTGAGATCTTCTCGGATCACAAGAGTCTGAAGTACCTCTTCACCCAGCCGGATTTAAATCTCAGGCAAAGGCGTTGGTTGGAGTTAATCACGGACTATAATGTGAGTCTGAACTATCAACCCGGCAAAGCAAACGTCGTGGCTGACGCGCTAAGTCGGAAGTCTATTGCAACAATCTGATGATTGAACAAGCCCAACCTTCCCTTCATGAAGAATTCTCCCGTTTGAACTTGGAAATGGTTCCCTCCGGCTATCTAGCAAATCTGGAGATCAAATCTACTCTTGTAGACCAGATTAAGGATGCTCAAACTCGTGACAAGGGTATTCTCAAAATCAAGGACAATATTGCTAGTGGCAAGGCCAAGTGCTTTTCTGTCAATGATTCTGGAGTTGTTTATTTTGGTGACCGCTTGGTAGTGCCAAAGAAACGAAAATTGAGGGAGTTGATCCTCCAAGAAGCTCATGATCTCCTCTCTCTATTCATCCCGGTAGTACCAAGATGTACCAAGACCTTCGACCACTATTCTGGTGGACTCGTATGAAACGGGAAATTGCCAAGTATGTTGCTGAATGCGACACATGTCGACGGGTAAAAGCTGAACATCAAAGACCTGCCGGCACTCTTCGCCCTATTGCAGTCCCGAGTGGAAATGGGATGAAATTGGTATGGACTTCATCACCGGGTTTCCCAGATCTCAAAAGGGCAACAATGCTATTTGGGTAATCATTGATCGTCTTTCCAAGGTTGCTCACTTCCTACCAGTCCGTGATGATATACGTGCAAGTCAACTTGCTGACTTATATTTGGCTCGTATTGTTCCATTGCATGGGGTCCCTCTGAGGATCATATCGGACCGTGGAAGTATCTTTGTCTCCAAGTTTTGGCAGAGTTTCCAAACTGCTATGGGGTCCCGTCTCAACTTCAGTACCGCTTACCATCCCAAACTGATGGTCAGACCGAAAGAGTGAACCAAGTATTGGAAGACATGCTTCGGGCATGTGTGATCTCTTTTGGCAAGGGTTGGGAAAAGTATCTCCCTTTCGCGGAGTTCTCCTACAACAATAGCTATCAAGCTAGTCTGGGCATGGCTCCATTCGAGGCTCTATATGGAAGAAAATGCCGCACTCCTCTGAATTGGTCCGAGACCGGAGAGAGGGCACTCTTTGGTCCTGATGTGATCAATGAAGCTGAGGAGAAGGTTCGAATCATAAGAGAGAATCTGAAGATTGCTCAGTCTAGGCAGAAGAGCTACTATGATAAGCATCATCAGGAGATTCACTATGAAATTGGTGATAAAGCTTATCTCCGTGTCTCTCCCCTTCGTGGCGTTCGCCGCTTCGGAATCAAAGGGAAATTGGCACCTCGCTATGTTGGTCCTTTCACCGTCTAGAAAAGCGAGGAGATCTTTCTATAAGTTGGAGTTACCGATCAAATTCCCAAATGTACATGATGTGTTTCATGTCTCCCAACTCCGCCGGTGCTTCAAGGATCCTATCCATGGGTCAATCATGAAGAGCTAGATCTACAAGAAGACCTCACTTATCGTGAGCATCCTATCCGTGTCTTGGATGAAGCTGAAAGAAAGACCCGGAACAAGACTACCAAGTTCCTCAAAGTTCAATGGTCACATCATTCCGAGGAAGAAGCAACTTGGGAACGAGAGTCTAGTCTTCGTGAGGAGTATCCCGACTTCTTCTCGCAATCTTAGAATCTCGGGACGAGATTCCTGTAAGGAGGGTAGAATTGTAACAGCCCCAAAATTTGAGTACCAAATTTTCACTTTTGTGTTCAATGCATCATGGCATCCATGCATAAACGAGTCTCTTCTGTGTAATACAACATTGATATCGAAATGATATTGAGTTGCTAAAACAAAATGCCCAAAGTGCTCGAGCAAAACTTCCACACGATGATGGCACTCAAGGTTGCAAAACAAAATTTTCTTGACATCTTATATTTGTCAAGGAAGTTCCAAGAGCTCCAAACAAATATTTTGCTTTTGCTTCAAATTGTAAAGGAGCAACATCTTTGAATTTAGCAAAAATGCCCTAAGTCAACCCTATTACCAAAAGTGGTCCAAACGATTTTATTTTGCCACACCAAAATTTGGGGTACTTCTACATAATATGAGGAGCCTCCCCAAATTTTCCCAGAATTTTTGGAAGTGTTCAAATACCTGCTTTAATTCAAATACAGCTGCTGGTTCTAATTTTAAAACAGAAAAGGACCCGTTTGTAAATATCGGAGGACCTGTCCGTGATGGAAATAGAAGTTGCAGGGGGTTTCCGTGAACATCCTTTCTTCTTCCTCTGTAGCGACCCAGGAGCACCGTTCTGGCCGCACCCCGTCGCCCCTGCCGAGCTCGAGCATGCCGCGCCGTGGCCCCCCCTCTGCCCTCTCTCCACGCGAAGGAGAGCCACACGAGTCGCTGCACCTGCTCCCTATCCATTCACCCCTCTGCTCGATCCCCTTTCCCTCTCCACGAGCCACCGTGGCCGTCGAGGTCGCCGCGCCCGTCGCCGCCGATTGACGAGCCCCCGTTCAAATCGGAGCAGCCCAGCGGCTCCGCCGCGTCTCCAGCTCCGTCCTCGCCAAAGGAATCAAGCCGAAGGCCGTAGAACGCCGCCGCCGTCCACCTCCTTGCCGCGGCCGTCCGCCGCTCTGCCGCCCGATTCCGGCGACGTCGAGCTCGCTCCGGCCTCGCCGTCTGCTTCCCCGCGTAGAGGGTGAGTCCCTGCACCTCTCCGTGCCCTTCCCCTCGACCTCACCGCGCCGTAGCCGTCGCGCCGTCGCCGAAGTTCCCGACGCCGTGGCCACTGCCCCCGTGCAGTTGCTGTTCCTTCAGTTTCGGCAGTTGGACCGGAAACTCCGGCCCAACTCTGGGCTCACTCCGGACCCGATACAGAAGCTGCCGTTTTGGGCTGAAATTTGCTGCACCGGAGACTCCAGCCCATGAGCCCACTCAGACCAGAGACTCCGGCCCAAACAGAAAAACAGCAAACTTTTACTTTTCCCTGGCGGATTAATTTGTTGACCCCTCTTGCCTGCGATTCCCGCACCCCTCTCTCGCGCAACTCCGGACATCAAACCTGTTCGAATCACACGATCCCTCCCTCTCTCTCGAGTTCGAGGAATCAATTCCTATTATCGTCGTTTATAAATTGTTAAAAGCACATATTTAAACGATCGATAAATGTAATAACTTTTTACCGGTGCAACCGAAAATTGCGAGCGAGGTACCGAAACGCTCGGAATAACGATAGCTATCTCGATTCATCATCATCATGCATATTTGCTCACATGCATAACGCTGTACTCCTAGTTGTAACAATGTCATTAAGATAAATATGGGGCGTCTTCCTCTCCGGTTGACGCAAATATTCTTGCACCCCATTTAATTTGCTCGAATACTGTTAATAAGTACCGTGCATGTAAAATTGGCATGTCATCATGTGTTTGCGCATTGCATTGTGAAACATGTGTGGTGGTTGATTGTTTTTCCCGTGTGTTGTGCTTCGTTAGATCCTGTAGTCGGGGTTCCACCGCAGTACCCTGACGATCCATACTACCAGCACCCGGATCAAGGCAAGCGTAATCCCCCCTCTGAGCATATCTTATCCTATTTTCCGCAATTATTTCTCCACTATAATATTGCATGCGGTTCTAAATGTCTTTTGCCTGGATTAGAGTATCCTACTAGTTGCATTAGAATCCTGTTGCCAATACCTGTTTTACCTTCCTATTACCATAGGTTTGTATTGTTGGCCATGAAATACTTACTATGCTATGCAAGTGCTTAGCCATGCCTAGTGAAATGCCTAGTTGTACTAGGGATGGTGAATGCTGGAAACAGGTGTTAACTTGTGACAGTGATGTTGATGGTGGAGAATTGTGGAGGTGGATAATAAAATGCTAAGAAGGTGTGGATGAGAGGCCACATGGAATGTGGTGGTTTGTCTCGTTCTTGCCGCCTAGGTGCGAGTTCTGTACCTCCTGAACCAAGACTGAGCGTGCAACCATGCGTGAGGCCTATGCAATTGCAGGAACCCTCATAGACTAAATAACTCGAGCGGGGCTAGCCAGGGTCCTCTAGTTTGGCTTTCCATTTGCGCGTGCGTGATGGTGTTGAACCGGGATGAGGATGGTGTTGTTAGGAAAATAAGTGGCCGTGGGGCGGGGTGTTGTGATCCTGGCAGCCCTACTGCCACTGATGATCCTGGAAAGTCCTTAACGAGGGAGAAGTCGACACCGCTCCCACCCAGCCGGCTTTCCAAGGAAGAGAGCTAATGCGCAGGTAATGGGCCGGACGGTACGCGTGGCAAACATTTGTACACCCCTGCAGGGTTAAATCTTTTCGAAAAGCCGTGTCCACGGTTAAGGACGACTTGGGAATGGACGATGATCATAGAATAACTTAAACGGAATGACTAAAACCTGGGTACTAGAGGTACCAATTCCACGAATGTAAGGTTGACTTCCTCGAGGGTGATTCGGGGAGGTGCCTTTGCTAAACAGGTACAACAGTGATGTTGGTGATGATTTGAGAAAGGTGATCTCAAAGAAAAGAGTTACCTCTTACCCCTCTTTGAAAATATTCTGATTAGTCGTTGCCATAGAGTCATGTTTTATTAAATAAAATCAGCTTTATGCAAAGGAGCCATAAAACTTTGAAAGCCTCATCGAGCATATATTAGCTCTTAATCTTGCGAGTTCGTCGAACTCAACGTCTTTGCTTTTGTTTCAGAGGAGGACATCACCGACCTCGAAGGTGGGTTCTTTGTGGACATCGACGAGTAGTCTGGGGTTCCCAGGTGGCAGCTTGGGACATCCTGGAGCAGCTGGCGTTGTGATGTTTATCTGTAGGCCTCTTAGGCCATATGTTGGATCTTGTTGTTTAGAACAACCTATTTCGCTTCCGCTTGATGTAATGTTGGGTCTATGACCTCTGGTTGTCATTTGCTATCTTTCTCTGTATAAGAGTTGAACTATATGATTTGTGTCGTAGAGTTTGTGATGTGCCAGTTGTTCCACAAGTCTTGATCTTACTATTATGCTTTGATAGTTGTGCCTGTGTTAAGGCATCAATCGGGGTGTTGCGTTGTCTGGAGTGAGGTGTACCCAGCAACGCCTGCCAAAGGTTTTGGCCGGGGATTGGTAAACCCGTAACCTTCGGTTGTATCGCTTAACCGGTGACACACAGCATCACTGTATAGCAGTCGGGTCGGGGCGCCACATCCACCCCATGAGATGCCCGCCATAGCATCTCCCTCTTTCAAGGATATCATAGCATCTCCCTCTGCGATGGCCGAAATCCCAATGTATGAACAAAATTTCTGCGCGATTGAGGATAGATCCGCGGACCACCTCGGGTCCACCTCGCCGACAAAAACACCAAACTCATCCCGCGAGCAAGGAAACATGACCGTGTAACAAACGAAGAGACGTGCCCAAAACCGCCACACCTAATCCGCCAGATCTAGATCGCGGCACATCACGAGTTTGTGAGCCATTCTCGCCGTCATGTCATTATATTCCGGATTCCGCTCATCCAACCTCTCCTGTACTTTCTGGTGCACCTTGCCAAACTGCATATGTATGCCTCAGCACCCGAGTTGTCCTAGCATGCTCTCCCCCGCCACCGTTAGGGTAGGGGGGTCACCATCGAGTCAGCACACACAACAAATATGGCGGACCGAGGCGAGATAGGAGAGGAGGTCTCCCCAATGTTGTCCCTGGAGCAACAAGGCAGCGAGTTGTTCGAAAATTCGCGGGCGATACTACCTTTTCACTTGTCGTGGTGCCTAATAAAAACGACAAGCACACCACCATTACAAGTATCAACAATAATTAGATCCATTCTAGATAGAATGCATTTCTCTAGAGAGTTGTGACATCTAATTTAAATTTGAATTTTAAAAAGGAAAATGTGAAAAGACATTTCTCATCGAAACAGGGCTTAAGAGCATCTCCAACCGAGGCCCTCAAACCTCTCCCTAACGTCCGGGCGGACAGCGCGGACAAGTTTTGGGCCGAAAACCATCACCCAACCATCCTCCCCAAAATCAGCCAAATGTCCGGGCAGTCCGGCAAACCCCAAAGCCAGCCCATATGTGGGGAGGGTTTGGGGCCGCCCGGATGCTCCGCCACGTCGGACCTAGCAACGCGGACCTACACATTTCCCCCTAAATCAGACAGAAACCCTTGCTACTCTCTTCTTCCTCCGCTCTGTCCACTTTGGCCGCACCTCTATGCTCCGCCGTCGTCCCACCACCGACGCCCCCAAGCTCCTCCACGTCAGCAGCCAAGTCCTCCGCGGCCGTCGGAAACCGCAGACGGAAGAACCTCGTATTGGGTTGCGGGTAAAACTTTTAAAATTTTCGTAACCTTGCTGCCAAGATCAATTCTATGAAGATATGCTGCACCCCATAATGCTAGATCTAGAATACTTACAAACACTATTGCGGAAGATCTTGTGTTTATCGAAGTAGATGTCGGTGAAGCTTGATGAAGAATCTCACGTCCACGCCGGGAGGTGAGATTATTGCCGATTCGTCATCGAGGGACTACTTGCGCAGCCCCGCTCTAGCAGTACCACACGTACACCGCGCCAACCCGCCAGTTGCGTTCGCTGCCTATAGCTACTAGCACCGACGAAGAGAGACAGCCTTTCGGCGTAGTTTAGGTGGTAGATCTAATCAACTTGGTTAGATCTATATGAGATGATTAGAGATGTCTAATTCTCAACACATGAGATCTACTAGAGAGAGTTTGGATCAATGTCCAATTAGAGCGCCATCTAATTAGAGCATCGTCTAATTGCACAATATCTAGAGAGAGGAACTTATGCAAGTCAATTCGATTCATTGTTTCTCCCATGGGGGAGAAGTATATATAGTGGGTCAAGGGGAGGAGGTGCTTGGGGAAGGGGTAAACCCCAACCCCTTGGTACGTCGGCCCTAGAAGGGCCAGCCGCCCCCTCCTCCAAGTCGGATGGGGAGGGGAGTCCTTGTCCAACAAGGACTCCCTCCCTTTCCTTTTTATCTTTTCGCCTTTTTCCTTTATTCTTTCCTTTTCCAATTCGGACTCTTTTAAATCTCCAAATCAAACAAGGAAAGAGAGGGGGAGGAGTTGGTGCGTCGGCCAGGAGGATGGGGCCTAGCCGGCTGACCCACACTAGGTGCAGTTCGGCCCCTGGGGCTCCCCCTTCTTCCTCCGGCACTTCCCCCTTCATGGCAAACCTTCGACACTCGTCCGGAACCATATATACTCTTTAGATAAAATCATCGACTCTATCCACTGATGTTGGAAATACTTCCCGGCGTCCCGAAACATCTCATGTTCGCCTTATTTCTCTCTTGGGAAATTCTGCCCTAATCGGGCATTATTTCCCTCTCATGATAACTTCACCGGAACACCTCCGAATTACTCCGGAGTTGTTCCTGTGACATCGGAGGGACTCCGACCTTTTCTCATAACCACAAAACTACAACTTTATTCTCTCAATAAAAGATTGACTCACAGCTTAAGTGTGTGACCTGAAAGGTTCGGTAAACACAAAGACATGTCCAGGAGCTTACCAGACAATAACCAGCATTGGGACCTAGACGGACGTACTGGCTCCCATGTGTTCACGAGTGAACGACAGAACCTGTGTGTTACTCATTATGCTAATTCCCTTACGTACACGATACCAATGATATCTCGAGATTTGAGACAATGTGCTCTAGTGTGATTAAACCCTTTAATCATAACACATATAATTCTCGTACCAATATCATTCTCTTTTCTCATTCCGTATTTTCATTGTCCCGTGATTAATCACGCTGTGTCTGGCCAGACGATTGGGTGACAACGATAATACTGAGATGGCCTAGAGGATGTATCTCTCCATCGTCTGGAGGAGTAAGTGCCATTCTTGAATGATCTCTGTTCCAATACGTTATTCTAGTCCACACCCAAAAGCCACCGTTATGGTCCCCAGTTAAGGCAAGACGTTAGGTGACAATCAAAGCATGAGTGTCGAATAAGCGGTCACCAGATATTCTCAGGGCATAGGAATACAGCTAATGAAAACTAAACATATGATCAATTGCTATCTTCGTCGTTGACGATTAGTCTCATAGCAAGATCATACAATGGGTCGGTTCAGTACTATTAGCATTCCGATAATAAACTCCTATAGGTGTGTGACTTATATAAAGTCCATGACCAGGAAAACATGATCATCAAACAACAAGATAGGCTAGTCTTAGAGGCAAGACCATGAACGCTTTTACTTGTTCGTATCTCTACACCTGTATTGGAGGTTTTCCTGTTGAACACGTTGTATTTGCTATTCAAGTGCCCAATACAGTTATAACATAAAGATATAAACATTAATAATAAACTTGGAGATAAATAATAACTAAATTATTATTGTCTCTAGGGCATATCTCTAACACCTTGGCTGGACGGTCCGCTTCTGGTACGTTTTTGCATCGGCCGACATCCACCTTTCTCTCAAAGTGTTTGTGTAAATGCCGCAGCCGGTTTTTGATTGAGTGTTCATATATGTAGCCATGGATTCTTTGTTCGACGATGAGTACGATTACTCGGCCGTGGATGAGTCCATTTACAACGAGTTCATCGACGGGTCTAGTGACGATAACATGTTTGAGGACGTAGACGAGGTGGCCGCAATGTCGATGTTGAGCATTCAAGAGGAGATGGAGAAGAAGGAGGAGTATGTTCTCAACTTCTGAGGATCGATCAAGGGGAGGATCGTGATGGCCCGTGACTGGCTCAAAGGCGCTCGAGATCTCTATGACGATTATTTCCTCCGTCCTAAGCCGGTCTTTCATGAGGGGTTGTCGTTGGTTCCGGATGAGCTCAATAATGTATGCGCTTACAGGAGGAAGTAACTAAGTATGATGATTACTTCAAGTTGAAGTATGATTGCTGCGGAAAACTATCTTTCTCCCCTATGTTGGTTCAGTTGACTGCATGCATTGGCAATGGAAAAACGGTCCAACGGGGTTGAGTGGGCAGTACCAAGGTCACAACAAAGAGGTAAAAATTGTACTTGAAGCTGTGGCATCTCAGGACTTGTGGATTTGGCATGCGTTTTTTTGGCATGTTTGGTTCCCACAACGACATCAATGTGCTTCAATAGACCATGTGATGGGGATGCTCCGCCATGCAACTACACCGTCAACGGGCACGACTACACCCTGGGATATTATCTTGCAGATGATATCTATCCTCAGTGGGCGGCATTTGTGAAAACTATAAGCAGCCCTACTAGTAACAAAAAATGCCAATTTGCAGCTGCACATGAGGTTGTTAGGAAAGATGTTTAGAGGGCATTTGGAGTGCTGCAGGCTCGTTGGGGTATAGTCCGTGGAGCCGCACTGATGTGGATCTGAAGACATTATGGCACATCATGACTTGTTGTATAATTTTGCACAACATGATTGTGGAGAATGAGAGAGAAGGGGCAGCTCGCACAAATAATTTTGAGAAGCCAGGAGTGCATGTCCACCTACCTGAACAAGAAGCGCAACATGTTATGAACTTCCTTGAGATGCATCGGCAGGTTCGAGATGAACAAGTGCACACCCAACTACTCAATGATCTGGTGAAGCATATGTATGTCTTCATGGGAAACCAGTGAATTTTAATTTGCATTATGCATTCTGAATTATTTGAACTATTTGGATTTTTAGCTACAATTTTGTGTTGTAATAAGTTGATTCAGACTATTTATTGAATTCAAACTAGTTGTATGATCGACGTGCATGGCTTGCATGTATTTGGGTTCAAGATTTGAACATAGTGGTTGTAGCACACCTCTTTTGGGTTTGCTCGGGCTGTGTCCGTGGACATGTCCAGACACTTTGAGAGCCGATTTTGAGGGTTGCGGTTGGAAACGCTCTAAGAGCAACTCTAGCAGATACCGGATAAGATGGTACCGGATATCTCATATCCGGTTGAGCTGGAAAAGTTTTGCAGTACCAAAATTTGCTCTCGCGGAACAGATGCAAGAAATTGGTACTGGATATTTGAACTGAAGAACATATACTATTTCGCGCGTTAATTTTACAGAGGAAGTTTATCGAAACTAAACTAGAACTAAAATTAAACATAACTAAAAACGTTAATGAAACTAAACTAGAACGGAAATGGAACCATAGATCTACTCCGGCGGCGACATCGTTCTTTTCCCTGGTGATGCGACGGCGTTCTTCTCCCCGGCGTCGATGTCGACCTACGGGTCGAGCTCGAGCTCGTCGTTCTCGACGATGTCGCGCAGCGCCACCGCCAGCTTGAGCTCGTCCGCCTGGAAGCCGGCAGTAGCACCTCCTGGAAGCGGTCGAAGGCGATGATGGCGGAGCCCCGCCAGCCTTCGTGGGTCAATAGGATGTGCCCGACCGGAATGGGGTCGCCGACGAACTCCTCCTCCAGCTCCTTCGCCGACTCCTGCCGCTTCCGCCTCCGGCTGCCGCTCGAGCTCCCCGCCTCCGTGTCGTGATGCCGCGGCGTCCGCGGTGTCATGAGGCCCGCCCACCGGCGGTCCTTGTAGGAGCCGCGGAGGCGCGCGCATTCGAGCGGTTGACCGCGGCCTGCCGCGCCTTTGCCTCTGCCGCCCTCCTCGCTGCTTCGTCCTCCGGCGGCTCTCGGCCTCGTCCGCACCCGCCGGAGCTGCGCATGCTCAATCCCGCCATGGATCTGGTGGTGGGGAGGGGAGAGGACCTGCGAGGCGGAGTAGATTTCTCGCCGGAGTTGGGAGCGGGATGCGGCGGAGGGGTGCTGGAAGCGCCGGAGCGGTGCGGTATTGGTACCGCATCGAGCCCTCCGTCCCCTTCATATAGCGATCGAGGCGCCGCTTATCCGGCTCACCGGATAAACTTTTCTGGGCTGTGGGCTTATCCAGTTTCTGATTGGGCCAAAAAATTGGCTCATACCCCAAATCGGCCGGACTTTTCCGGGCCAATGGGCTTATTCCGCATCTGCTAGAGTTGCTCTAAGAAAGCCCAGCAAATGCTCGACGCAGTGAAAACGGTCGGCCGAGCGACCGGGCCCAAACCCTCACCAACGCCGCGGCCGAGCATCGCCGCTTCTCCCGTGTCCCGTACTCCCGTCCCACTCTCACCAGCACCGCACTCCCACGACGCGATCCGCTCTCCGTTTCCACCCCCAACTCCTCCCTTCCATTCCACCCCAACCATTTCTCCGCCTCCGCACGCGGCCGCCGGCACACGCTGCGCAGGTTCCCCCAGGTAAGCCTCGCCTCTCCTACCCACTCCCCCCAAACCGGACGCCTGCAGCTCGCCTCTCACCGGCCACCGACCAAATCGAGCACACGCGCTCTTCTCCTGCCAGATCCCGATCTCGCGCTTGTTTTTTGGTTCTCGTGTAGGGAGCGGGGGAGGGAGCGATGGAGGAGGACTCGCCGGCGCTGAAGACGGCCAAGGGCGCGCTGACCGGGCTGGCCGCGGGCACCATCTGGGGCACCGTCGTCGCCACCTGGTACGATGTGCCCCGGGTGGAGCGCCACGTCGCGCTCCCGGGCCTCATCCGGACCCTCAAGATGTGCGGCAGCTACGGGGTCACGTTCGCCGCCGTCGGAGGGCTCTACATCGGCGTGGAGCAGCTCGTGGAGAGCCAGCGCAAGAAGCGTGACTTCGTCAACGGGGCCATCGGCGCCTTCGTCTCCGGCGCCACTGTCTACGGCTGGAGAGGTTAGATACATGGCCTTGCTGTATCCGACATGTGTGCATACGACTTGGTTTGTTAGTTCTGGCCACCAAGTACACATTGGGATAGTGCTAATAGTAGATAGTGCTCTACTGGGGGCTGTGACACTTCTCGATGCACTTATGTGCATATCGTACTCTGCTCGACTGAAACTTGCCATGATATTATGTTGATCCACTTCACATGAATTGGGCTAGAACTGATCGTTCGGTTTAGTTAGGTTTGAAGGATTTTTCTATGATTAAAGGCGATAGAAGAGGAGAGGCACTAGGATTCATTGATTCGACAGCATGTCAGCATTACTTGCTCTCTGATATCACCGCCATTAAGGCATAGGTCAATATCACTTAAACTTACCTGTTATAAATGCAGTTGTACTGTAAGAATAGTTTCATTTGGCGCCTTGTGGAAACGATCTTCATCAAGTCCTTGTATAAACAGAAATTCTATTTAGCCTGTGCGAAGAAGCACATACATTTCTTGTTATCTTTTAGGAGTAGACACAGCTTCTTTCGGGAGAACTATTTCCATGCATAATAATGAAGTTTGTGGATTAAGCTGAGTAAAATGGTGGCACTCATACGTCTATAGGATGTTTGTTGAAATCTCGAATAACTTGAAAGTGTTCCTGCCTTTGCCAATAGTTTCTAGAGAACCACATTAAAGTAACGAATGATTCTCTTATTTGACGAACCATTTCTTAGATATCTCAGATCTGGAGCATTTCCGTTTGGTCCATCCTAATATTGGATGATGCCATAGTTTATGCTCCTATATTCGTTGGCTTCTGGTGACTACACAGTAAGAGTTATTGTGTGGACAGATACGGGTCAGACATATATAGTGTATTTCACAATTCACATAGACATACTATGTTTGTTTTCTCAAAATGAGTTCCTGACCTTGGTATGATCAAATTAACCTCGTTGCATAAACAGTATTATTGGGGATTCCGGGATTGTACGCTAAGATTCACTGAGAGTAGTATTTGTATTCAGTTTGGTCATGTAGTATTGTTGGAGTGTCTAGATGCTACTATGGCTTGATTGGCTTCCAAAGATATAAACTATTCAAAATTTTGAGGGGTTTGGGTACAACAAACTGCAGAGTTTTGTGAAACCAAAGTGTGGTAAATAATAATAATATTTAATGATATGTGGAAGTATGTTAAACACCTCTGTTTTTCTTTTCCAAAACAGAAGTTAAGCCTCCAAAGTCACGGACGTCTCTGGATGGTCATGTTTGCATCCAGTTCTGTTTTATCTTGTTTTCTTCATTAATAAGCCTAAAGAACAGGAAAAGAGCCTATTCTCGATGTTAGATATGTTAATTGTATTTAACTTAAAAATATATGTGCATAAAATTAACTATGTAATGACTTGTATGTGCATGGTTTTGTGTACGAACCTTTATCGATCTTGAAGGTATTATTGAAGCATGAATGTAGATATGGTTTTCAACATTGGCTTTTAATCAAATTAGCATCAGATAGTTAACCTAGCTACATTTTTTGACACAACCTTTGTTCATATGAACCACAGTATGTTGGCTAGCAAGACTCATAACAGTGGAATTTGACAGGAAAGAGCATCAAGTCTGCCCTCATTGGTGGTTCTGCTCTGGCATTCACATCTGCTGCGCTGGACGTTGGTGGTAATACTACCAGAGTGGATAATGGCAAAGCATACCATGCGTACACAACGGAGAAGAAGCCTGCGCATTGAAGAAGGTTGTACTTGTAGCAGAAATCTTGCAAACCATCAGCTCGGTGAATTTTTAGCTGATGCGTGTTGTTATCTTTGTTTTGCTGATGCACCTAGTTTCTTTCGCAAATTCATGGCAACTTGATTTGCTAGAGGGCAATACAACAGGCTTGGAATAAACATTTGATATTACTTTGCTTCATCATGGGCCACAATAATCACCTGTGGCGCACGCAATAGTGTTACCCCAACCCTTGAAGTTGCGGGTTTACGGAACTTATTCTATTGCTTCAAGCGTAAAACCAAGAGTCAAAAAGTCTGTATCTCAGTTTGTAGGTTCTGAACCATGCTGTGTTACCTACTTTTGTGATAATGATAATGTTGAGACAGCCATGTATCAGCTTTGACATATATCTGCAATAGTTGACTACACCTACACCAGTATGTTCATAGCAACCATTTACTCTATTTCCCCTCTTGGCTCGGGCTCTCTTAAATCGGCTTCCATTTGATGTTGTGCTTAGAGTTTTTTTTGAAATTGTTCAATTAAGTGGCAGAGGTCATGCGAATGCGTACCCCCACTACCACAAATTATGATGTCCATTCTCCCACTAAGGAAGATGGTGGACTAGTGCTTCTCCCTAGAGCAGTGGAGGCCACTAATCCAGGCCATGGGTCTTCTTGATCATCCATTGACCCCATCCAGGTAACTATGTTTAAAGGTCGCACCAGGTGCTATATATTATTATATAATAACGCCTCGTCCGATGTGTCTCGCTACATTATAGTAAGCAAAAGTATGGGACTAATTAATTGCCCAACTTGATCGCCCTGCCGACCGACGGGCTGAAGCCTCAAAGAACGTTCGGGAGTTGGGCTTTCTTGGGCCAAAAGTGGTAGTATAGCACCTTTTTTTTTGTGTATAATTACGCCATAGGCGTACCATATTTTTATAGAAGCCAGAAAAACGAGTATATGACGACTACAACTCAATGTGAACCACGAGAGCAGTTCAAACTCCACACCGGCTAGTCCGAGAGGACAGCCACCATCGACATTACAACTCCAATGCAAAAGAGCCTATCCTAAGCTAAGCAACAAAGCCGCGTCTCGACCGACATCAGGCACCTCCGAAAAACAACAGCTTCACCTGAACTCCCCTGGTCGACGCACCATCCATCCTTGATGCCAGGAAGGAGATGGCTAAGTGGATGGCGGGACTTCATCAGTCCCGAGAAAGACATCATCTTGGACTTCCTGCCGACGACGTACATTGCGCCCCCGAGGATCAACCTTGGACAACGTCGGACCAGAGGAAAGCAACAAAGAAACTCCAAGCCATGTCTCCAAATGTGATGCTCCAAACGGAGGAACAACGTCGAGGACTCCGCATCTCGCCGATCCAACTCCGGACCTAGGTTGTCGCCCGGAGACATCAACCAAACCGAAGTGATAGCAAGGGAAATTCCAACGCACCTCGGCGACGCCTCCAAGGAGGGAAACAACACCCACAGGCGCCGGCGCCGCCAGCATGTCCGTAGATGCGCGAGACTTTCGTTCGTATCACCAAGCACCTCTCTCCATGCTCATCGGAATGGGGAAAATTTTCCATGTTGTTCACACCGCCGCTACCGCAGCACCTTGCAATCATCGTCGGAATATCATGGTCCACACTGTGACCCGCACCGACGAGAGCCCACCAATCTTCCATCTCTGACATGGCCAACAACCAGCGGCGTCCACCTTCCACCACCTCTTGTATGGTCGAGGACCTACTGAGCCCAAAAACCTAGATCGGGCCCAAATCTGGCCCGCACCGTCATCACCATGGCGACCGGCGTCTGCTCCTCCGCAGCTTCCTTGCCGCCTACAGAAACCACCACCGACGGACACGGCGCTGCCAGCTCCACCTCCGTGGTCCCAGCAGGCCTCGTGGACACAGACCACGCGCGGCGCCTCAGCACCCTCGCCTCCAAGTCTGCGCTGCCACCTCCATTCCCGCACCTCGCCATGAGCTGCAGGTTCTTCGGCGTGCCACCATCCAGCACCGCCGTAACACGCCTCCGGCCGAGGGCCGCCGCTAAACATCATTATTGTGCGCCACCCGCTTGAAGACCTCCGTCGCGCATCGTTAGCTAGGGTTTCGTCCTCGGGGTTCGCCCGCGCGTGCGAACCGGGAGGGGAAGGGGTTGGTAGGATAGAGCGGGAAATGTGGAGGAGCATATCATAGCACTGGTCCAACGGTATCGAAGCATATCAGTTTATCAACGGAGCCGGCTGCGAGGCAGTGTTTGTTCTCCATGATTGATACCATGAAGGAAGAGGACCTTACTAGAATTCTAGTCACTTTGTGGGCAATCTGGCATGCGAGGAGAAAGGCAATCCACAAGGAGATATTCCGGAGAACGATGGCTACTTTGGTTTTTGTGGATAATTTCATCCATAATCTAGGGTATGTGCCTACAGGGAAGAAGAAAGTGCAGGGGGTATACGCAGAGAGCTGCTATGCTGAAATTGGTAGCACCACCTATGGGTTCTTATAAGATAAATGTCGATGGAGTTGTTGCTAAGACATCGAATTGAGGGGCAGTCAGTACAGTGTGTCGATCAAATGAAGGAGTCTACATTGGAGCGTCAGCGGTGGCCTTCGATGGGATCACCAACCCTGCTTGTCCGAAGCTATGGCATGCCGAGAGGCGTTAGCATTGGCTGTGGATGTTTATGTGAAGGATATCATGATTGCAACCGATTGCCTGGAGGTAGTTCAAGGGTTTCCTGACACAAACTTGGGTCCATACAGCAGTGTGCTCAAGGAAACCACTACGGAGGCAAGGGAGCGAGGTGATGTTTCTTTCGGCCATGAGGGTCAGGCATCAAATACAGAAGCTCATTCTGTAGCACGACTAGTTACATCGCTGCCTACCGGTCGCCATGTTTGGTTTTCCAACCCCCCAGAAGGTTTAAACTTTCTTGTAACCATCAGTAACACTTAAGCTATGAGGGGGGAGAGTTCTAAAAAATCACTGAGGGGCTCATCGAGGCTCAAAGAAAATAACCCTTAGTCACATATCTAAAGATATAAACAGTGAGACCCCTTGGAGGCTCCTCAGCGATTTCTTGGTGTGTATATTCCGATAGTCTGATACGAGGTGTAAACTTTTCTTGGTTTGCGTTGGGACTATGCTCTACTTAACTCGGCCTAATTGCTCTTAGTCACATATCTAAAGATATAAACGGTGAGACCCCTTGGAGGCTCCTCAGCGATTTGGGCTTTCTGGCCATCCGATCCTCCCCGCTCCGTGCCTCCGCTCCGTCCGATCCCTGCCGGCTCCTTGAGTCGGAATGAATAGGGACGTGCAAAGTCGCTAACCGTACCAAGCTTCATGCACCCACTCTCGCTGACATCCTACGTGGATTAGTATCACCGCTGTAGCCCGAGGGCCCGCCCGTCAGCCTCACGGTTCGTGTTTAATCGGTGTGGCGGATGGCCCTGCGCGGTGCAGATTCGCACTGCATTCCTCCCATTGGTCGATTATGTTCGTTTACCGTAATGGGTTTTAGCGGTGCCCCTATGGGATAGTTTTCTTCGCACGTGTTTCCTTCCCCTTGCTCTCGCTGATCATGGGCCCATCCCCTCCCGTGGTCCACATGTCGGTTGCCCTACACGTTTGTGTCGCCGATCTCTCCCGTGCGTGGGTTCTCGGTGTGTATTTTCTACAGTAGGTCGGGGCACGCTGGGTATTTCATGTACGTTGCACTGTTCATGATGTCAGGGAGAATTCGGGCCCGATTTCTCCGTCCGAGGTGGCCTCCCTCTATTCGTCGGCGGGTACGTGGCACTGTGCTGGTAGTCAGAAGGCCCGATTTCACGTCTCGCGGGCGGCTTTCCATTGGTTGCGAGTGGTTACCGACCTAAATACAGTGCTTCAGGGAACAGGGTATATAGGCTCCGTTCTGGATTGGATGGTTACTGCAGCTCTCATTCCCCCCCCCTTTTCTTCTTCCTTGCTGTTCTTGCTCCGCCGTGCTTTTCTTGATCTCTGCCGTGTTTCCGTGGAATCCGTTTGTTGTTCTTCTGGTCACGTTTGTTCCAGGTCAGGTTGGGTTTTCTTACCGTCGTTTACTCTCTTTTATTGGTCGTTTCCGTGTGCTGGATCCGTGTTCGTTTGTTGTTTATTGGTTATATGTGTATGTTCTTCTCTGTTCTATCCGTTTATAACATCTCTTTTTTGTTTGTTCCTCTGTTTTTTCGCAGGTCACCGGCTAACTGGTTTCCCGTTCATCACTTTAAGGTCAGTTTTGTTGAGATGCTTCCGTTTACTTATTTTGTTCTGTTTGCACGGTTTGTTTTCTTATTGATTTGCGTTTTTCCGGGTTTCCTTTTGTTTGGGGAGGCGTTTTTTGTTTTTTGTATTTCTGGGTTTCCTTCTGTATGGGGACGGTATCTTATTTTCCTTCTTTTATTTATTCTAATGGTTTATCTTATATATTTTCTTTGTTGGTTTCTATAAATATTTTCAGTTCGTCGGCTTATTGATCTGCTGTTCTTCCGGTTAAGGTTAGTTCCGCTGAGATTAGGTTGTGATTTCTTGGTGTGTATATTTGTTGGTTATTTTTTCTTTTCGGATTTTCTTATTTGTTTGTGGTTTATTTTTTGCTGATTGTTGCAGGTTGCCGTCTTACTTGGGAGCGTCTCGCTCGTCGTTGTTCTTGCTGTTGTTCAGTTATGTGTGGTGAGTTTTCCTCGTCGTTGGTCGTCATTGTCTCCTGTTTGATTTTCGTGTCTTAGATCCATCGATGTGACCTACTTTGTTTATATGTGTGGTCGTATTCTTTTTTTTCTTTTTTAGAGGTCGCTGTGTTATCTCTGTTTGTTCTACCTAATTGGTTATTATTATTTTTTGTTATTTTGCATTTTTCGTTTGTTTCTGTAGTTTTTCCTCCGTACTTAATAGTGTTTTTTCGTTTCTTCACCCCTCCGTGTACTAGATAGGATTTTTTTCCTTTTCGGCTCTTTGTTTTCGATAGAGTACTTCTGTTTTGCAGTTTTGTTGGCTTGTGTCTTCGATAGAATTTGTTTTGCATCACCGGCTCTGTCGTATCCTGGAAATAGGGGGCTCCCGTGATCCTCCTCATGCCCCGCAGCCTGCCACGTTCGAGGTAACTGCACCCAAAGGATGGTAACACTCCCTGTGGACAGGGTCCCGCAAGGATCGAGACAGGTAGACCCGGGAAGACTCTGAAGGACCCCGCCAACGTCTGGGATGATGACAACCAAGGAGGTGAGGAAAGCGTGTGCGACGGGTAAAAGAGGACAGCCAGAGAAAAGGTGTCAGAAGTTTCGGTCACCCATGTGACGGGCTGCAGGCTCCCCACCTAACCTTTGTGGTTCCCCTTAGTCATATAAAAGGAGGAACGGGTGAGGAGAGAAGGGGGCGAAGGCTAGCTAGGTAAATCAGATCGAGAGAACCCATCTCAGAGAGAGTGTCCGGGAACACTTCCTTGTAGCCCGGATACGCATATCACCACCATATATCCAGACAAGCAGGAGTAGGGTGTTACGCTTCCGAGCGGCCTAAACCTAGGTAAACTGCCTATGTGTTCTACTTTCTGCATCGGTTACTCCCTCGCCTAGATCCATTTCGCGCCCCTCACCGAATCTCTAAAAGGGGGTCTCGCGACCTCCGGTGTTCTTGACTTCAAGCACGACATCTGGCGCGCCAGGTAGGGGGCGCAAGTGCTCTGGCGAGTCCCGCCTTGCGTGTGTGGGCCAGGCGGATCTCCTCCAGCCGGAGGAGGTGGAGATCTCAAGATCTTCGACAAGGAAGGCGAACCTTGCTGAGACAACGAGACAATTAGGCCTGGTCGGGATCCACAAAGGCTACGCCGACTGTACCCACGAGATCCTCAGGCCCTGCTGCGAGCCATTCTGCATCATGCTCGCCTTAACCCCAACTTGCATGTCCCCTGGACAGCCTTGGGGTTAATTCAGCTGTTGGCTCAGTGCTGAGCCCCGAGATCGTGTCCCATTCAGGCTCGGGGCTCTTCAACCCGCACGAAGTGATCGACCAAACGAAAGTCCTCTGAATCTCACTGTAAGTTGATCTCCTCACACAGTCGCTCTGTACTCCCGATCCCGGATTTTCTGTCAGCAAACCAGAATAAGAAGTTTGAATCTCGGTTGCCTGGCGGGGTCCCGAGTTGAAGGCAGCGTGAGTATGATAATAGTGACAGCGGATCCTATGGAGTACTCCCAGCAGTTGTCAGAGAGGGTCGATCAGACCAAAGAAAGAGTTGAAAAAAACCATAGCAAGTCATATCTAGAAGCAACTCAGTCACTGTTTGGGATCAAGGATCCTAGGGAAGCCATAGCAGCTGCCAGAGTTCTCTTGCAGCACCCTCCGAGCGATGCCTTAGCGTCACCTAGATGTCAGTACTGGATTGCACAGCTTGACAGATTAGTAGATGTGATGCAGAAATTCCCTGTCTGAGAACCTGAGTGGGAGGAAGAAGTTGTAGAAAATGAGGCGAATGACCGTAACGAATGGATGGCCTTAGTACCTTGGCTCCAGAGACCAATGCAACATCCTCGATATTGCTATGGATTCCGTAAGGCTTATGATGGCTCTACCGATCCTGAGGATTTCCTACAAGTCTTCCTAGCAGAGATCAACCTGATCGGGGGGAAACGAGCTGACAGCGATGAACTACCGTCCTCTCGCACTTGGAGGACGCGCCGCCACTTGGGAGACCAGGATCCCAAGTGCCTCTGTTGGCTCATGGTTAGATCTCAGAGCCCAGTTCCTATCTGCTTTCCGGATCACCAAGAGCAGAGCTGCACTCGCGAGGGACTTTACCACTTGGCCCAATGGCCTGGAGAAAGGCTGAGAGACCACGTTAGCCGCTTCAAGACCACCCTCAGTCGTGCCCCCGAAGTTAAGGACGCAATGGTAGTATTATCCTTCAGCACTAATGTCAGGAACCAGAAAGCAAGGGAAAAACTGTTGATCCGATCAGTGGACACCCAGGCGGAATTATGGAAGATAATGGAAAAATGTGTGGTAAAAGAGGAACAAAGAGATCCGTACGTGGGGCAGGTTCCCGGAGCAGTATACCCCCAGGAAAGTATGACGGAAGATGGGTCAACCTATCCGGGCCTAGGCAGCTAAGAGCAGAAGAGTACACTCTGAGTCAAAGGGTAAGCAGGTTCTGAGTAACTAGGGTAAGAGAAGTTGTCAGGTGCAGAATCAGTGCCGGGTTTGGGTTCCGACGGAGTATGAGTTTCAGCATCTTGGCTTGTTTCTTTTTTGTTCCGTTCTTGCGTTTTGTGTTCATGGCTTTGTAAACCTGTTTGCGGGATATGCCCGGAACAGTCCGTATCCGGGATCGTATCCGTGAACGGTGGGAAGCGGGAAGGGTCCGTCCCTCCGCCGGTGTAACAGTGGGTCTGGATCCGTTCCGCCACGTACGTTACATGTTTAGTAAGCGGGAAGGCACTAGTACAGAACGACACATCCGATACCCCTCTATGGAAACGGCACGAGTTAGGCGACGGAGAATCGCGCTTTCATAGGCAACGGTCGCGAATTATTAACCGTTGCCGATATGTTGGTAACGGAGTTTCTTTCGACTCCGTTTGCGATATGTTCTTCAATGGCATCGGACATTTGTATACAACCGTTGGCGAGGTTGCTTATATAAAATTCCTTTTTTTAGCACTATCTTGGATATTATAAAAGATCGATTCGCCCTTGTTCCTCCGCTCCAGCTTGTTTTTACTCCGCACTCGTGTCCTCCATGGCCAAGAGCATGAGCTCGTCGGGGAGATCGAATGCGTCATCCTCCTGTGCCGCCGGGGCCGGGTCAGATATGCCGCTTGTGAAGTGCGTTTGCTGCCGCTGTCGGAACGCGATTCGTCGAGTGTCGCGTTCGGATCTGAACCCAGGCCAGATCTATTTCAAGTGTCCAAATCACAGGGTTAGTTCGACGCTTCGACCAGTTTTGATTGATTCTATTCTATGTGTGATGCTGATTTGCCTCTGGATTCGATTTACCATTTGGCAGGGGAGGGGCGAAGAGTATTCTGGGAGCTGTGATTATTTTTTTTGGATTGAAGATTATGTTGAGATGCTGCTTGCTAATGGCATCGAAGTGGAAGCTGCAGAGCTGGAAAATGTAGCCTTGATAGTCAAGAAGGCGAACATGGAGATGAAGCCGCACACTGCAGCAGCTCTAGCTGGTTTGGCATGGAGCCCAACAAACACTTCGACTAAATCTGACCATGTTGTTGCTGTGCGCAAGGAGCGGCATAAAGGAACAGAAATAGCTCAGTTAAATGTTCTTGTGAGCATTGCTAGAATGATTTTGTGTTTGTGTGCTGCTGTTAGGTGTGAACTTGTATGCAGCAATGAAAATCAGTAGAATGTATTAGGTTCGTATGCAGCTATGCAAATCAGTACAATGTATTAGGTTCGTATGCACTTTGAAAATCACTAGAATGTATTATGTTCGTATGCAGCTACGGAAATCAGTAGCACATAGTAGTTGTGAACTTGTATCCAATGGAAATGGTTATATAAAATGTCCGTTGCCAATTGGGTGCCTATAAATGTACTGGCGAAGCAAGCCCCATCAGTCTCATTCTCAATCCCTCACTGTCCATCTTTCAACCCTAGCCGCCGCACATTGTAGCTTTTTACTCTCCTCACTCTCTCATGGCTTCCTCTGCCGGCGCTTCTAGATCTCGCCATCGCAGCCGCGGCTCTAACGGCCGCACCGATCTAGCTGCATCTGTTCGTGATAGGGCAGATCTGGAGGCGGCTGTGATGCGGCAGGTGCGGGAGCGCGTCAGGCTCATCACCTCCGGTGATGCCCCGCGTCCTCTGGGCCACGCGGAGCTGGATCAGATCATTCATCGGGTGGTGATGCAGCAGTTGTGGCGGATCCGCCGTCGACGGAGGCCGCCGTCGACGGAGGAGGAGGTGGCCGATCTGGAGGCGACGTCCCCGGTGGAGGAGGTGGCGTCCATGGTGGAGGAGGTGGCTGATCTGGAGGCGACGTCCCCGGTGGAGGAGGTGGCGTCCACGGTGGAGGAGGTGGCCGATCTGGAGGCGCCGTCCACGGTGGAGGAGGTGGCCGATCTGGAGGCGCCGTCGACGGAGGAGGAGGTGGCCAATCTAGAGGCGACGTCCCCGGTGGAGGAGGTGGCGTCCACGGTGGAGGAGGTTGCCGATCTGGAGGCGCCGTCCACGGTGGAGGAGGTGGCCGATCTGGAGGCGCCGTCCACGGAGGAGGAGGTGGCCGATCTCGAGGCACCGTCCACGGAGAAGAAAATGTGAGGTCTAAATCGCTCAGCTCATGAACTAGTTCATCAATTGGTTTTATATAGAACTTGTCTAGTATATAGAAAACTCGTCTAGTATCTTGCACTTTATTGTTTCTGTCTAGTTTTCTAGTCTAGCATAGAAAACTTGTCTAGTATATAGAAAACTTGTCTAGTATCTTGCACTATTTTAAAGTCTAGTAGGGTGAATTAATTTCAACTCTTTGTAGTACTACCGATGATGAATAGATCCATTCACAACTTTTTGTCAATGTGCTAATCCTCGTTATTGTTTTGTGTAGCTAGTGTATGAAGTAATAGTATTTCGGCGACACTGTATAAAAAATGGTGAGGCTCTTGAAGGAAACATCACCTTCAAGTTATGCCTCCAAATCGTTGGATCGGACTGCAAGCACACGGATATAGGCGCTTAAAGGTGTGAACTGTTTTCACATTAAATTATATCTATGTCATGTAGCATCATATTTTTGCTCTTCTCTAACTATCAATCCATGTATTTTTATCCAGAAGCACAAAGCTGATCCGAACAAACTTTAAATGTGCTACTTATAAAGTGGGATTATATTTCGGCGACACCGTCCAAGATGGAGCAAGCCTCAGTATGAAGAATTTGGCAATTTGGCTTGGTGTAGTTTCTGTTTTTTCAGTTTCTCCGGCTATTTTGTGGATGTGTGTTTAGGGAGCAAGCCTTAGCTGCAGTTTAGGGAGGCATGAGAATGATAGGATTAGCGAAACATGTGTAACTCATCTTTTGATGCTATGTAATGGTGACAATTGTTATATAAGTTATGAACGGTTTTGCTAGCAACTTTGTGCTTCTGCTGTGATATTTTGAATGTCAATTGGCAACTGTATTGCTGCTGTAGGCTTATGAAAAAACCTCAATGCAAACGAGCAAAACAGAATATCCGTTTCTGATGTCCAGATACATCGGCAACGGAGATTGGATGGCAACCGTAGTCAAAATCAAGCCTCATCGGTGACGGTTTTTCGTGTCCGTTGCCGACGAGAGCCTTCACATCAGTGACAGGGTCGTGGACACGGACCCTTTCTCCGTTGCCGAAGGGGTTTTTGGCCCGTTTCCGATGTGTCTTCTGTACTGGTGGGTTTGTCCCTCCGTCGGTGTAACAGTGGGTCTGGATCCGTTCCGCCACGTACGTTACATGTTTAGTAAGCGGGAAGGGTTCGTCCCTCCGCCGGTGTAACATTGGGTTTGGATCCGTTCCGCCACGTACGTTACATGTTTAGTAAGCGAGAAGGGTCTGTCCCTCCGCAGATGTAACAGTGGGTCTGGATCCGTTCCGCCATGTACGTTGCATGTTTAGTAAGCGGGAAGGGTCCGTCCCTCCGCAGAGATGAGGTGGGCCTGGATCCGTTCCGCCACAGCCTGTTTTGTAAGCGGGAAGGGTCTGTCCACCCGCAGAGATGAGGTGGGCCTAGATCCGTTCCGCCACAGCCTGTTTAGTAAGTGGAAAGGGTCCGTCCCTCCACAGGGTACGACTTGGGAAATAAAACTGGCCTTGAGAAAACGTTTTTCAAAATACTGACTCCAGGACTCTGCTCGAACACTGGGGGCTTCCGCCCAAAACAAAGACTGATCTTGATAAAAGACTAACTACGAACAGCATTGCATGCATGTACCAGTTCACGGGTAGTACCACATGATCATTGCATACACGAGTTCATGAATAGTATCGCATGGTCGACGCATACGTGAAAGTCTATTGCTAATCGTGCGTGATAGACTAATCACCAAATCGTTTGGTCTTCAAAAGTTGTCATATGTTGTAGGAAAGGTACCAGGAGGCGGGACAAGGCGTGAGAAATAAACCTTTCCTCTTCAGCCGGAGCCATCAGAACCATCCGCCGAGCCGCCAAGGTCTTCGCTGGAGTCATGGTCTTCATCAGAGCCACCATAATCACCCCGGATGAAGAATCAACATCTTGATCTCCGAGTCCAGCATCTGGAAGGTACTGGGAAGCGAGCTGATCCATGATCCCAGAAACGGCGAGGATGGCGACCGATCTTGCTACTTCAGAATCTACTCCGGTGAGCACGAGTTGGAGATTGGCACCAATGTTGTGGACATAGATTGCGGAAAGGGCATCGGACAAGGCTGACCGAACACTGACAAGGACTTCAGAACGAAGCGTAGAGCTCTGGATCTTGTTCACCTCGTGAATGCTGGCGCCAAGGCCTTCGATGGCTCCCACTACTGCTTCACGGGACAGAGCCTGGGAAGACGATGGCGCATCAGGATGAGGTATCCCCAGAGCGTGCAAGCCATCTTGGGCCTCGGACACGGCAGCATGAATCCTAGCCCCCCATTCATCGTTCAGCTTCTGGGATTCTTGAAGAGCCGCAGAGAGAGCATCATTGCCAGCAGATCTCGAAGCCAGTTGGTTCTCCAGCTTAGTGACTCTGCTCAGAGTAGCCTGCAGTGACCAGACCGGGCCTCATTATCTGCCTTAAAAGACTGAACTGACTTCTCAGCGGCTCCAAAGTCGGTGACGCTCGCCTTCAGACGATTCTCGAGGTCATTCGTCATGTCCCTCTGAACCCTCAAATCGACTTCCAAGGCTGCGCTCTTCTGGGTACTCTCTGTCGATGAAACTTGATAACTCCTAACTCGAGTGGTAAGCTGACCCAGCGTTGCTTCAGCAAAAACTTGGACAATTTCGCAGCCTCCACCTCATCACGAAGTGAAGTAATAGTGACCTCCTGAGAGGCAATGGCAGAGGATAACCTATCAACAGTGGCCGCCGATTGAGAAGCAGCTGCTGCATCCCTCTCGGAACGGAGCTCATCTTCCCTGCACTTCAAGTCTGCTTCGCGGGCCAAGATTTGCTCTTCCCTTAGGGAGAGTTCGAGAAGTTCTCGAGCCCTTTGAGTTCCTAGCTCCTGTTCCCGTGAAGCCAGCGTTTGAATCCTAGTGGAGTACTCAGCCTCAAAGCCCTGAATTTCCCGGACCAACCTAGAGAAGACGCTCAGACCGAGGGGTTCACTCGAGAATCCAGACTAACGGAAGGCCTGAGCGGGATCATGATCCTGCATACCCCTCACTGGGCTATCAGGCATCTGAACAATTGGAAGGCACTCACGAATCGCTCTGGGTACAGAAGGAGGAGGAACGGACGGAGCATGATACTGGCTTCCTTGGGTGGTTTCAGGATCCCGGGAACAACCCTCCCCATGGCGCTTCTTAGCTTGAGGACCCCTAGAGCTCTCCCTGCAAACAAGCAAAGCAGTAATGTCAGAGCGGACATCAAATTGAGACAACGAGGTTCAAGGGAAATGAGTGTACCTCGATGCTTTCCTTTTTCCCAAGCTTGCTAACAACATGGTGGGCTCATCGTCTTAGAAACCTGCAACGCCTCAAGAGTGAATGAAGGTAGCGAGGCTTGAAGAGCACCCCTGTGCTCTTCCGCGAAGATGGGCATCACATTTGCAGGCCAGGCGGAGATGTGAACACTGGTCAGAGCAAAGACTCTAGTCGAAACTTCCTCCTCGGGCAAATCTTCAGAACTAAGCCGGATCGGATCTGCAGTGAGCATCCTGTATCCCCACATCATCTGGGATCTCCTTTGCAGTGGAGCAACCCTGAGACGAATAAAATGGGATATAATGTCTGGTCCTGTTAACCCTCTACGCTGAAGCATCTGGAATCGATCCAGAACGGATTGAAAGTCCCCAACACGAGGACTGAAGACAGCAAAGCAGGGGATATCTCTTGGGCGGCTGACTGGAATCTCGAGACATGGATACAAAGCCGACACCTTTACAAGGCACAACTCCTGGCGCCAGCTTCCCCAATCCTTCTCAGTCGAAGCTTGAGAAACCCGACGGAAGCACCGCTGCGGAAATCAAAAGTAATGCAGCCCGAGATTTCAGGCATGGGAGTAACGCAGGGGGTGAAGAAGTGCCAGAAAAGTGCCACGGATGGAGGAATCCCGATGAAGCACTCGCATGTATACGCAAATATTGATAAAGTCAAAACTGCGTTAGGGTGCAGATGGAGGAGACGAAGTCCGTAGGCCTCCATGACGGCAAAGAAGAAGTCCGAGAACGGCGGCACCAAGCCCATCGCCAAGAACCTAGTGAAGATGGGGATATCCAATCCCCCGGCATGCGCGCTGCCCTGGGGAAGAAGAGATAACTCCCCCTACTCATTGTGGCTGGAAGCTACCAAACCTCGAGCTTCCTCGCAGATCGCATCGGCGACCAGGTCGTTGGGGATCAGGACCTATGAACGAAACGGAGTAGGAGAAGGGCTCGCCCTGGATCTATTGCCACTGCCGCCTTGCGGATCCGAGGAAGAAGATGCCATGGCCAGATCATGATCGAGTGTTGCGCGGTTCGTTGGAGCTCGATGATTGGGAGTTCGGAAGACTGGGAGTCCAAGGGCAACAAGGGAATCTGAGGGAAGGATAGGGGAAGAAAACCCCCTCTCTATCGCTCTCACTCTAGGTCAAAGGAAAGTCAAGGACACGTGGCACTGCGGGCACACTCAAAGGAGGGCACAACCCCAATCGTGGCATGATCGTGGCCGTGCCCGGGGGCTACTGTCGTATCCCGAGAATAGGGGGCTCCCGTGATCCTCCTCGTGCCCCGCAGCCTGCCACGTTCGAGGTAACTGCACCCAAAGGATGGTAGCACTCCCATGGACAGGGTCCTACAAGGATCGAGACAGGCGGACCCGGGAAGACTCTGAAGGACCCCGGCAACGTCTGGGATGATGACAACCAAGGAGGTGAGGAAAGCGTGTGCGACGGGTAAAAGAGGACAGCCAGAGAAAAGGTGTCAGAAGTTTCGGTCACCCATGTGACGGGCTGCTGGCTCCCCACCTAACCTTTGTGGTATCCCCTTAGTCATATAAAAGGAGGACCGGGTGAGGAGAGAAGGGGGACGAAGGCTGGCTAGGTAAATTAGATCGAGAGAACCCATCTTAGAGAGAGTGCCCGGGAACACTTCCTTGTAGCCTGGATACGCATATCACCACCATATATCCAGACAAGCAGGAGTAGGGTGTTACGCTTTCGAGCAGCCTGAACCTGGGTAAACTGCCTGTGTGTTCTACTTTCTGCATCGGTTACTCGCTCGCCTAGATCCACTTCGCGCCCCTCACCGAATCTCTAAAAGAGGGTCTCGCGACCTCCGGTGTTCGTGACTTCGAGCACGACAGGCTCGGTGACTCTGATACAAATTGTTTGTTTTGCAGTCTCGCGTGCTTTTAGTTTGTAGTTGGAAATAAAATTTGGCTTGGTGTGTCTAATGGACAATCGTTTTGTTTCGTGTTTTTGCCGTCTCGGTCTGTGTCTAATTGTTTCTGTTTATATTTGATTTTTTTCAGGTCGTGTCCTCGACTCCTGGTAGAAGTCATTGCTACTACTGCCTTCTCACAGGTTGGCTTGCCGTCTCGGTTTTGCTGGAGTCGGCGGGGTCGCCGAGGAGATGGAGAAGGTCAGTGCTACCGACTCCCTGGAGTCGGCAGAATTGCCGAGCAGTGAGATGGAGGAGTTCAGTCCTGCCGACTCCCTGGATTCGATCGGATGATGTGTCATGGAGAAGGTCAGTCCTGCCGACTCCGGGACTTGACCAGTACGGATTACTTTTTTTGTGTGTACGTTCTAAAAGTAGGTTCGTTGATCGGATCTTCCCGGTTCGCTTTTTCTTCCGTGCTTAATAGTGTTTTGTTGTTTCTTCACCCCTCCGTGTGTTCGATAGGATTTTTTTCTTCCTGGCTCGGTGTTTGCGATAGAGTACTTTTGTTTTGCAGTTTCGTCGGCTTGGTGTCTCCGCTAGAATTTGTTTTCCATCGCAGGGTCGGTGACTCTGACACAGATAGTTTGTTTTGCAGTCTCGCGTGCTCTTTGTTTATAGTTGGAGATAAAATTCGGCTTGGTGTGTCTAATGGACAGTCGTTTTGTTTGGTGCTTTTGTCGGCTCGGTCTGTGTCTAATTATTTTGTTTTTCTTTAAAAAAAATCAGGTTGTGTCTTAGTAGAAGTCATTGCTACTGCTGGCTTCTCATAGGTTGTCTTGCCGACTCGGTGTCGCTAGAGTCGGCTAGGTCGTCGAGTAGTGAGGGGGAGAAGGTAAGCGATGCCGACTCCTTGGAGTCGGCGGTATCCCCAAGTAGTGAGATGGAGGAGGTCAGTACTGCCGACTCCCGGGAATTGACCAGTGCGTTTTGTTTTTGTACGTTCTAAATGTAGGTTCGTTAATCCGACGTTTCTGGTTCGCTCCTAAGGAGATGTGTTGGTATCTCAAATCGTTATTCTCATGTGATGTATCTAATGGTTGTTTGCATGTGACTCTAGGATAAGATCTACAAGAAGGATGTTATTTTGGTGACACTGTACAAGTAAGTCCACTCACTATATTCGTTCCCCTTAGCAACGCTTTGTGTTAACAAGCGGAAACCGTTATTGTAAGTAGGTCTGGTTTACGTTGTTTCGAATAGACGACGTTGCTCCAATGACGCATTAACTGATTCCCTTGTCTGCATTTAAACAGTTGATGCAAGGTGATTTGAACGAAATTCCCCCCGTTTTGAACTGGGAGTGAGCAGTTCTGTCGTCCGGGGACGAGATGAGAGGCGATTATTTCTCCGTTCTCCTTTGGCAAAAGCAACAATGCTGTTCCAAAGGAATGATTTCCCGTCCTTCCAAAACCAGAGACAAAAGAGAAAGTTGCTTTCAAGCCGGTGGGTCTGTTGCCGCACCTGTGAAACCCAAGGCTGGTTCTAAGCCGGACACTGTGTTTCTTAGTTAATAGTAACTTGCATACTGCCATCAAGATATTGCAACGGTGGCCAAAAGAGTTGATGTAGCAGGTTCTCACCGTGTTTATCAAAATCCATCGAGGAGGAAGTTACTATTTTCTTCTCAATTCATCACTGTAACCAAAGGCAGTCACGTTATTTTCTCCACGGATCCTAATAAATGTGTACATGTCTGGTGATAGGATTTGTTTTGTTTCTCTACGTGCAATAAAAACTTGCCCGTTCATGTTTTAGTTATTGCGTCTGGCTGACTGGACGTCCCCGTCGTTGGAGTCAGCGAGGTTGAGATTGGAGTTGTTTAGTAGGAGCGGGTTCCACTCGAGTATTTTGTTCTCGTGTTGACCGAACGTCAAAAAACGATGTAATATGGTAGGGCTGAACAGCCGTGTAATCTTCAAAATGTTATGGGAAGTAAAAAATTAAATAGGTAGCCTGCAGTATCAAAACATATCGTCGACTTAATGAAAGGTTAAACGCTGACGAATAACCTACCGGCCTTGCCGTTTGGGGTTGGTGCACAGTAAAACGGAGAAGGTCAGTCCTGCCGACTCCTTGAAGTCGGCTTAATCGCCGAGTAGTGTAACGGGGAAGGTCATTCCAGCCGACTCCCGGGTCTTGGTCATTACCAACATTTTGTACGTCTACACTTGATAGTCTCGAGCAGTTGAGAGACATTTCATAGTCTTTGCTTTTGTCATCAATTGACGTCCCGGTTCTTAAGCCGGCGGCATCACCCATCATTTTAAGAGATGGCACGTACTGTGAAAGGACAAAGTCATCGCCTTAAACCTACCGTGTCAATACGAAGGATGTTCGCGCCGACTTCAGGGAGTCGGCAGTGTTGGGTTGTGCATTAAGATAGGAACCTGGAGTCGGCGGGCGTTGTCACGAGATGTTTGTGTTTGCGTCATAGGTTATTTGCTTCGTACTTGCGTGTTATATATCGGCGCAACTATTTTTTTATTGTTACTTTTTCTAATATAGTTGTTTCTTCTTGCATATGAATATAGCCTATTTGCTTCGTACAATGGCCGCATTAATAATTATATTTGTTCTACCACGATGAATTGATCAAAAGTGCAATCTTAAGTAGGTTCCTCGAGCTCTAACCTACTTTCACAGATTCCGTTTGCTGACCTTCTAACTAAGATCCATCCAGCTATAATTATGTTGTGTTTTCTTACCGTGTGTTTCTCCCTGTTCCTCGTCTTGTAATCTGTTTTATTTTCTTCTCCAAGTTCCTTAATAAAAGAGAAGACAGTAGGTGAAATACATGATAAACGGCTTAAGAAGTAGTTTTGTCTCTACATGTGTTGCGTTAATAGCGCAATCCCATTACTTTGACTTCTTTCTTACAATCGCCGTGTTGGCTTGTGAAATGCTATACGTCTATTGTTTTTTACCATCTTGATGATTTGAATGTGAACATTTTGTTGATTGTACGAAGTGTGAAACTGTCTGATGAAATATTTTACGTCGTGTTATCAACCATCTTAATATAGTGTATCCAGAGTAAACAAAGCACACCATGGCAGTTAGAGCAACATGGAGTCGGCGGGGTTGGGTGGCGTAGTAAGACGGGAACCTGGAGTTGGCGGGGTCGGGTGGCGTAGTAAGACGGGAACCTCGAGTCGGCGCGGTCGGGTGGCGCAGTAAGACGGGAACCTAGACTCGGCTGGGTCGGGTGGCGCAGTAAGACGGGAACCTAGAGTCGGCTAGGTCGAGTGGCGCAGTAAGACGGAAACCTGGAGTCGGCGCGGTCTGGTGCTGCAGTAAGACGGGAACCTGGAGTCGGCTAGTTCGGGTGGCGCAGTAAGATGGAACCTGGAGTCGACTGGGTCGGGTGATGCAGTAAGCCAGGAACTTGGAGTCGGCTGGGTCGGGTGGTGCAGTAAGATGGGAACCTGGAGTCGGTTGGGTCGGGTGGTGTAACACCACAAAATTATAATGAGTAATGTAATCCAAAAACCAGAGCCAACAAAAACTTTTGTTGATCATTATGTGTTGTTTGCAAGTTGTTGCTTGTGGTAATTATTTCTTGTTGCTTGTTTGCTTGAATTTATAAAATGAAATACAAAAGCAAAAGTGAAACAAGAAAAATAAAAGTGACAAGTGTGTCACCCAAATTCTCCAAATAAGAAACTCAAAATTGTTTCAAACAAACTTCAGTGGAATGGTAATGCAAACCCTCCATTTCATCCTTACTACTTATCTCTCTCAAATAATATTTTTACACCTATTCTAAAATTCAAAAGTAAGAACAATGGAAATAAACCAAAATACTATAACTAAAACTTTATGAACAAAAATGATTCAAAACATTTTATTTTGAAATGCCAAATTTTGTGGAGCTACTACATGCTATGTGGAAGCCCCACAAATAATTCTGAATTTTTCTAAATTATTTAAGTACCCCAAATAAATTCCAGAAAAGCTACTGGAAATAAAAAGAAACTGGAAAATAAAAGAAAAGAGGAGGCAGGGGGGTTTTGGCAAAAATGCCATCCCCTACCTCTCTCCCCTAGCTCACTGTCGCCGTCGCCGTGTCGACGCTGGGCGCCGCGCTCCTCGCTGTTCCCAGGCCCCCCAGGACCCCCAGCTCGCGCCGTGCCTCTGCAGCCTCTGCTCCGCAGAGGAGAGCACTTGAGCGCTCTCGCTCGCCCCGACGCCGCACTGTCCCCTCTGCTCCGCCGAGATGAGCCGGACAGCGCCGGCCAAATTAGGCCCCCTCTCAGCTCCCCGACACGCACCGCTCGCCGTAGCTGCTCCTAGACCACGCCCAGACCTCGGAAGACCTCACGACGACACGTACCTCGCACCCCGCCGCGGAATCGAGCCTCTCCCATGCGCCATGGACGCCGCCGTGCACCGCGACCACCATGGACCGCTCCCGTGCTATAAAACCCCCTCCTGACCCCTCTGGAAACTCCACACCACTCCCTCGACATCTCCCTCGCTCCAATTTCACCGTGCACCGCCAGGAGGGCGGGCACTGCCGTAGCCACTGCCGCCATCGAGGTCGAGCACGGCCGCGACGCCACACTCTCTCTTTCTCTCATTTCTGGCCCGTACTCTCTTCCTTATGGACACCGCACTCACCCGGGCCCTTTTGCCCTCTTTTTAGTGCAGAGACGCGTCCCCGGAGCGTCGCCGGAGTTGCTGCCGCGCCCGTGGAAGTGCAGCCACCTCGCCGTCGCCGCTACACGCCGTCCCGGCAAGCACAACTCGCGCCACGACCTTCCCCGAGCCTCCGCCGTCGATTCACGTCATCGCCGCCGTCTGCCGTGCCCTCTAGGTGAGGATTCCGTCCACCTCGCCGTTGCCAGAGCATCGGCGACGCCCAGAAATGGTCGTCGCCGTTGTCTCTGAACACGGGCCGTTGGATCTAAATCCAACGGCAGCGTAACGCTTCGCTGAAGCTAGCCGCTGATGGTCTGACCCCACCCGTCAGCATTTTAATCATTTCCACGTGCACACTGTGTCGCTGACATGTAGGCCCCACCTGTCATAGTTTTCAACATTATCCAGAACAGTTATATTTTCGAATTTAAACTTTTCTAGGAAATCAGTACTGGACCTAACTTCAAAATTCAATATCTCGAGATTTAAGAATCCAAATAAATCAAACTCAATTGTTCTGGAAAGCTTATGAAAATGTTTAACCAACCAAGTGGTCTCATGTCATTTATATAAATAGTTAAAAAGTATAATTAAAATACTACAGAAGGTTTCAATTCTAAACTTGTTTGTTTCTAATACTCTGTTAGCCCAAATAATTCCAAACCAATTTTGTTAGCTTAGCACTGACATTTATTAGCTTCTCTAATTTTGGTAGAATTATTTGTGCAGTTGTAATTGTTTAGTATAAAGTTGAAGTTTGAACACCCTTCTGCACTAAAACATTTAAATATGTTAAATGGTTAACCCAAATAGTTTAGGACCAATTTTGTTTGATCACATTTAGCCATGTTTAATCACCCCTAAAAGGATTTAATTTGAGGATCAACAGAACTTATTTGGTAGCCAAAACTTGATTAATCACTCACTGGATTAAAACAATTGTGTAGGGAGTTTGGTAACTCCAATTAATCCAAATCAAATTGTGTTGTCTTCTACACATCAGTAGCTTTCTGTAGAATTTTATTTTGTATTTTTAGGACAAACAGAACTCAAGTTGTGCAATTAAACATGTTCCACTCATTTCTGCCATATTTGAAACATAAATAAATAATGGTAAATACAATTAAATTGGAACCAAGTGGTGTTGTTTGTTGTATGCAGTGGCTATTTAGAGCATTTAGGATTGTAATGTTGTGATGTTGCTTGAATAGATTAGTGATTGGTTGTATTTGTTTGTTTATTAATTAGACGAGAACGCTGTCGGATTTATCGAGGAAGGAGAGTTTGTTGAACCTGAAGATCAAGACCAAGGCCACTTTGCCGAGCAAGGCAAGCTACTCTCTGAGCTTGCACTACAAATATATGCATCTATTTTTAATAAGCATGATTTACCTTTAAAGCAAAGATTTATAAAACCTTTTTCAAAACATATATGGAAATTATTTTGCCACCAAGTAGAGATATAAGGTACTTATGCCAAAATTATAGGATGGGGAAAACAATATTGTTTATTCAAACTCCTTTGAAAATATTTATGTGTTTATGGAATACCGAGATGTCGGTGTTGAAATGGAGAAGTGTAGAATGGAGATGTTTATGAAAAATGCACAGTGTGTCCTTGTACTTACGTCAACCAGCCGATACCCTGTGCGACCACATTTACCCACATATGGGAAAAGGGCTTAGTCATATAATTTGCTCATATTAGTATGGGATGCCTCATCGACGGAGATGACTCCGTTATGCATGAGGGGATAGTGTGTTGATCTACCCCTGACCCGGGTCCTCGCTCAAACTCTATGAAAAGATAAGGAGGAGGATTGAAGGTTCCACCATAAACCGGCGGACAAAACCTATGAGTCCTCACACTTAGATTCCGACGGGCTGGGTTAAGTGTTGATGGAAGTGTCATATGGGAAGGATCCTATACTAGCATGACCAAAGGACAGGCTATGGTCAGCGGCTTACTTCGCATACACCTTGTATGGCGAGACGTGGCGGACACGATGAGTTGCCGGATGAATGTGGGAAAAGCGTGCTACCTCTGCAGAGTGTAAAACTATTCGAATAGCCGAGTCCTCGGATATGGACAGTTGGGAGGCCCTACTTTGACCATGTGCAAGTTTTTGAAAGACTTTGAGTTTTAAAAAGAAAATGAAGTGGAGAATGTTCCTTACACCTATACCAACGGATCGGTATGAGGTGGTTGGAGGAAGTGGACCATGACGGGGTATGGTCGGAAAAAGAAGGAGTTTTGGAGAAACAGATAAAAATGGTGATTTCTTTAAAGGAAGTTATAAAACTCTTCTTACCTTTTTCAATAAAGATATAGAGATGTTTTAAATCAATAAAAGTTGTAAATTAAAATAAAACTAGTGCATAGTCATGTTGGGGTAGTTTGCGAGTACATTCAAATGTACTCATATTGGTTTCGTCCCTGGCTATTGACCTAGCCAGACTACGAGGAGGAGCACTACGCCGAGCAGGAGTATGGCGACTTCTACGCGAACTAAGGATCTCCACAAGTCAGCTGCCTGTCGGGTTGTCGTCGTTAGAATATGATGTCTACTACGCCGTAGCTTCTGCTGATATTTTGGTTTGGCCCATGAAGGCACCTATGTAAGACTTGGTCTAAATGACCATTTATGTAAGACTTTTAATTCGGTATTATAATGGATGTAAACTTTTGTATCCAATTCGGATTATGTGCAACGACAGACTGATCACGGGATCGTTGTGTTAAGCATAATCGGGTATTTCGGACAGCTAGTCCGGGGTCCCCACAGACTTGGTATCAGAGCCATCCTGACTTTAGGAAACCTTAGTTAGCATGGTCGTTAGACAAATGTTACCAAAAGATTAATTTCTAAAAGAAAGGAGTGAAGTATTTTCGAAAACTGCTTATCTCCAATCCTCTTACTTATGCAAAATTTTACTCTCATTAAATATACATTTTTCCTGTATCCTTAAAATTTTGCACACTTCTCATTTAGCTTAAAATTCGACTCACTTGTTGCCTCACTACATTTAAAATTTTGATACACTCGTCAGCTGACTAACTTAAAACTTTGCTTAAAATTTGTAGATGGCACTCCATTGGACCGAGTTCGTTCAGCTTGAGAGGGACAGCAAGCTGACATTCGAGAATGACTTGTTCGAGTTGAGCAAGCTGTTAGGTCGCCCCGCTCCAGAGTTCAAAGGAGCTCAGGTTGACATTCACGGAGTCGGGAGACTGAGTTGGCTCATCGAGTCGTCAGTTCGCAGGAACATCAAGTCTCCCAGTTCCAGGACGATCATCTACACCACCAAGGCTTCTACCTGGGTTAACGGTCTCTGTACTGCCACACAGAGGTTGCTGGCCCGACTTTGTGAGGAGCACAAGGCAGAGTTGGCAGACTCACATTTCCGGTTCTACGGGAGGCGCAACAGCGACGGACACCCTACTCCTACCCTTTGCCACCCGATGTTTGGGAGCTACATCATGGACATGGAGCCCTTACTTCAGCACACCCAGGATGATCTGATGCGCACTAGAGTTCAGCTTCACTTTGATCGCATCTCGCTTGTTGAGATTCGCGATAATGAGGAGAAGCTGCTGGAGGAGAAGGTCGCTCTTCTCACGAAGAGGGCCCAGCTGAGGAGGACCATCGTGAAGCTCCGCAAGAAGGTGGCAGAGCAGGACCAGCTGATCGAGGAGCTAGAGCACCATACTGACGAGATGGAGGAGGAGGGCGACGATCTCCGCAAGGAGAACAACGCTTTCCTCAGTGACGATGATGACTTCCTGGAGGAGATGGATTGTGAGGAGGAGGATGACGAGGAGGAGTTAGTTGACGAAGAGGAGGACCACTCTAGGCAGTTCTCGAGGACGAGGAGGAGGATCCCGAGGAGCCACCCTACCAGTCAGATGCTGATGTGTTAGAGCTGGAGGTTCCACCTCAGTAGGCGAGTGACTTGATACTACCGCAGGATTAGGTTGACCCCCTATCGCTAGTCGAGTCGAAGTAGTGGTTCTTTTGGAAACCAGATGTTATGTATCTTAGATGTAGGGCGATGTTGTAAGCTTGATGTTGTTGTGAACTCCTTGATGTGATGTTGGTAATATATAAGTATGTTTGTCTTGTTTGATCTGTGTGAAATATTTTTCGTATAATCCTTAATTAATCAACCACTTGCGAGATCGTCTTTTCCCTTAGTCGAACTTTTCTTTGCCTTGCCTCTTATACCCGGTGTGTTTCAGGATGCCACCCCATCACGCGGAAGGAGGAGCACCACCACCACCGGACCCAACCCCCGCCCAACTTCTCGCGCTTATCATGGAGGAACGTGAAAATGCCCGGCAGGAGCGCCAAGCTCATCTCACTGCCCTGCAGCAGATCGCTGCCGCCCATCTCAACCAACAACAACAACAACAACAACAACAACAACAACAACAACAACAACAACAACAACAACAACAACAACAACAACAACAACAACAACAACAATGGTGGTAATGGCAATGGCGATGGAAACCAGCGATCCACCTTAGGCGATTTTCAGAAGACCAACCCACCCACCTACTCCAAGGGACTTCACCCACTGGAGGCCGATGATTGGCTTCGCACCATCGACAACAATCTGGAAGTTGCTGCTGTGGGAGAAAATGAGAAAGTGCTGTATGCAACCCACTATCTCGCTGGACCTGCAAGAGCTTGGTGGGAAACTACCAAGGCTCTCCAGCAAGCTGGTCATGTTATCAACTGGGCTGAGTTCCAGGAGAAGTTCCGCAAGAAGCATATTCCCAGCGGACTTATTGAGAGGAAGAAGGATGAATTCCGCAAGCTGAGGCAGGGAAGTAGAGATGTGGTCGGTTATCTGGATGAGTTTACCGACTTATCTCGGTATGCTCCTGATGACACCGACACAAAGAAAGAAGAAGATGGAGCGTTTCATGAGTGGACTTCATGATGAACTGCAGTGTGCTCTGGTTATCCATGACTTATGATCTGGAGTCACTTGTGGACAAAGCCATCCAGCTGGAGACCAAGCGCAAGTCTATGTATGAAGGTCGCAAGAGGAGGATGAATGCTCAGGAAGGTTCGAGCAGCCAGAACCTCGTATCTTTCAGCAAAACCCCAGGCCTGCTATCGTCCACCCCAAGCTCCACGCCCCAATTTCCCTAACCGCCCAAACAACTTCAACCGCCCCAATGACAATAACCGTCCCGGAGGAAACTTCAACAACTTCACCCGCAATACCAATGTTGTCTGCTTTGAATGCGGCAACAAGGGTCACTACTCCAAGAATGTCCCAATCCCAAGAGGAATGTCAGCGCCCCAATGCGCCGGCACCGAACAATGGTCAAGGCCGCAATGGAAATGGCAAGAATGCCGCACCCGCGGAAATGCTGCTGTTGCCAAGGGTCGTCTGCACCACATCAATGCTGAAGAAGCTCAGGATGCCGGATGTTGTGCTGGGTACGTTCCTTGTCAACTCAGTACCTGCAACTGTTCTGTTTGATTCTGGTGCTACCCATTCATTTGTTACCCAAGAATTTGTTGCTAAGGGAGGTTTAGTCGAGAGCCTCTTACCCAAACCCATGGTCATCCAAATCCCAGAATCCACCGTAGAGACCAAGATGTTTTGCTCCGATGTACCCCTTGAGATCAAAGGAGAAAAGTTTCCAGTTAACTTAATTGTTCTGGGAACCCAAGGCATCGATGTTATACTCGGTATGAATTGGTTAGCCAAGTACCATGGTCGAATTGACTGTGCCAGAAGAGCTGTATCCATCACCACCGACAAAGAAGTAGAAGTGGAGTATGTGTCTGAAACTAGTCAATCTCACCCAGGCTGCCATGAGAGCATAGCTCGACCCCCCTAGATGAGATCCGTGTTGTTCACCTGTTCAAGGATGTTTTCCCAGAAGAATTGCCTGGTATGCCGCCAGACCGGGATATTGAGTTCATAATTGAGCTTATCCCAGGAACACCCCTATATCCCAAAGCCTTATCGGATGAATCCGGAAGAACTGGTTGAGTTGAAGAAGCAGTTGGCAGATATGCTCAGCAAAGGACTTGTTCGCCCAAGCGCTTCACCTTGGGGATCACCCATTATTTTTGTGGACAAGAGAGACGGTACCACACGCCTGTGTGTGGATTATCGCAAGCTGAATGACGTGACCATTAAAAACAAGTACCCTCTTCCCAAGATCGAGGATCTGTTCGATCAAATGAACGGAGCCCGAGTCTTTTCCAAGATCGATCTTCGGACAGGTTACCATCAGTTGAAGATCCGAGAGACAGACATTCCCAAGACCGCCTTCACCACTCGTTACGGTTTGTTTGAATACACCGTGATGTCTTTGGTCTGACCAATGCCCCAGCCTATTTCATGAATCTCATGAACAAGATTTTCATGGAGTACCTCGACAAGTTCGTGGTAGTTTTCCTTGATGACATCCTTATTTATTCCAAGACCGAAGAAGAGCATGCTGAACACCTGCGTCTAGTTTTGGAGACCTCCGAGAGCACCAGCTGTATGCCAAGCTTAGCAAGTGTGAGTTTTGGCTCAGTGAAGTGGCATTTCTCGGACATGTTGTATCTGCCGGAGGAATTTCTGTTGACCCGAGAAGATCCAAGCCATTGTTGACTGGTTATCCCCAACCAGTGTGACTGAAATCCGAAGCTTTCTCGGACTGCCGGTTATTACCGCAAGTTCGTTGAAGGATTTTCCAGTATAGCCAAACCCATGACCCAACTGTTGAAGAAGGACAAGAAATTTGAATGGACTCAGAAGTGTGAGGATAGTTTCCAAGAACTGAAGAAGAGACTAACCTCAGCCCCAATCCTGATTATGCCAGACGTCACCCAGAGTTTCGACGTGTATTGCGATGCATCACGCCTCGGACTTGGTTGCGTTCTGATGCAAGAAGGCAAAGTTGTGTCGTATCTGTCCCGGCAGTTGCGACCGCATGAAGAGAATTACCCAACCCATGACTGGAGTTAGCTGCTGTTGTTCTTGCTTAAAACGTGGCGTCCCTATCTTGCGGGACATCGCTGCGAGGTCTATACAGATCAAAAGCTTGAAGTATATTTTCACCCAGAAAGATTGAACCTGCGACAGAGGAGATGGATGGAATTAATCAAGGATTATGATATTGGAATCCATTATCACCCGGAAAGGCTAATGTAGTTGCCGATGCCCTTAGTCGCAAACCTTGCACCCTGAATGCCTGATCCAAGCCGAACAGCCAGCCTTGTTCAAAGAGTTCCAAGATTTTGGACTAGAACTTGTTAGCCATGGTTATCTCGCCAATTTAGAGTTAACCCCAACCCTGATGGATCAAAATCAAATCATTGAAGGAATTAAGAAGAAGATTTCCCTCGGCAAAGCACCCGGTTTTACCGAAGATGCTGAAGGAGTGCTGAAATTCAATGACCGTATCTGTGTGCCCAATGTCACGGAACTTAAGGAGTTAATCCTGAAGGAGGCCCATGAGACCCCTTATTCAATCCACCCCGGCGGAACCAAAATGTACCAAGACCTTCGAGAAAGATTTTGGTGGCATGGAATGAAGCGAGAGATTGGTTCTTTCGTAGCCAAGTGTGATATCTGTCAGCGAGTCAAGGCTGAACATCAGCGACCCGCTGGATTGCTTCAACCTTTGAAAATTCCCGAGTGGAAGTGGGATGAGATTGGAATGGATTTTATTACCGGACTTCCAAGATCTAACCGAGGCCATGATTCAATCTGGGTCATCGTTGATCGACTGACCAAGGTTGCCCATTTCATTCCTGTCAATACCACTATCGGGACATCAATTGGCAGACTGTATATTTCCAGAATAGTGAGCCTGCATGGTGTGCCTAAGAAGATTGTATCTGATAGAGGCACGCAATTCACCTCAAGATTCTGGAAATCCCTTCATGAAGCCCTCGGAACCAAGTTAGCATTTAGCACAGCTTATCATCCCCAGACCGATGGCCAAACTGAGCGAGTGAACCAGATATTGGAGGACATGCTTCGCGCATGTGTTCTATCCTATGGTTCCAAGTGGGAAGATTGTCTTCCGTTTGCAGAGTTCTCGTACAACAACAGTTATCAGTCTAGTCTGCAAATGGCCCCTTTTGAAGCCCTTTACGGCAAGAAGTGTCGTACCCCCTGAATTGGTCCGATACCGGAGAAGCAAATTGTTTGGACCAGATACCCTCCGTGAAGCTGAAGAGCAAGTTCAGCTTATTCGTGAACGCCTCAAAACTGCCCAATCCCGCCAGAAGAGTTACGCTGACACCAAGCGCCGTGACCTCACCTTCAACGTCGGAGATTATGTTATCTCCGAGTGACACCCCTTAAAGGAATGCAGCGTTTCCATGTCAAAGGAAAATTAGCGCCAAGGTATATTGGACCCTTCAAGGTCATTGCTCGTCGAGGAGAAGTATCCTATCAGCTGGAGTTGCCCCGGAGTTAGGAGATTATCATGATGTCTTCCACATTTCCTTGCTCCGGAAGTGTCTCGAAGTTCCTGACCAGCCTGATGTTTTCAAAAACATCGACCACCTCTCCATCGACCTGAACCAAGACCTGACTTATCGTGAGAGACCCCTCAAGATTCTCGAAGAAGATGTTCGTGTTACCCGAAGGCGCGATCAAGTTCTACAAAGTCCAGTGGACTAACCACTCTGAAGAAGAAGCAACTTGGGAACGCGAAAACTATCTTAGAACCGAATTCCCAGACCTCTTTAGTACCCAGGCCTAGCAAATCTCGGGACGAGATTTATTTTAAGGGGGGAAGGATCTGTAACACCCCAAAATTATAATGAGTAATGTAATCCAAAAACCATAGCCAACAAAAACTTTTGTTGATAATTATGTGTTGTTTGCAAGTTGTTGCTTGTGGTAATTATTTCTTGTTGCTTGTGTTGCTTGTTTGCTTGAATTGATAAAATGAAATACAAAAGCAAAAGTGAAACAAGAAAAATAAAAGTGACAAGTGTGTCACCCAAATTCTCCAAATAAGAAACTAAAAATTGTTTCAAACAAACTTCAGTGGAGTGGTAATGCAAACCCTCCCATTTCATCCTCACTATTTATCTCTCTCAAATAATATTTTTACACCTATTCTAAAATTCAAAAGTAAGAACAATGGAAATAAACCAAAATACTATAACTAAAACTTTATGAACAAAAATGATTCAAAACATTTTATTTTGAAATGCCAAATTTTGTGGAGCTACTACATGCTATGTGGAAGCCCCAAAAATAATTCTGAATTTTTCTAAATTGTTTAAGTACCCCAAATAAATTCCAGAAAAGCTACTAGAAAATAAAAGAAAAGAGGAGGCAGGGGGTTTTGGCAAAAATGCCATCCCCTACCTCTCTCCCCTAGCTCATTGTCGCCGTCGCCGTGTCGACGCTGGGCGCCGCGCTCCTCGCCGTTCCTAGGCCCCCAGCTCGCGCCGTGCCTCTACAGCCTCTGCTCCGCAGAGGAGAGCACTTGAGCGCTCTCGCTCGCCCCGACGCCACATTGTCCCCCTCTGCTCCGCCGAGATGAGCCGGACGGCGCCGGCCAAATTAGGCCCCCCTCTCAGCTCCCCGACACGCACCGCTCGCCGTAGCTGCTCCTAGACCACGCCCTGACCTCAGAAGACCTCACGACGACACGTACCTCGCACCCCGCCGCGGAATCGAGCCTCTCCCGTGCGCCATGGACGCCGCCGTGCACCGCGACCACCATGGACCGCTCCCGCGCTATAAAACCCCCTCCCGACCCCTCTGGAAACTCCACACTACTCCCTCGACCTCTCCCTCGCTCCAATTTCACCGTGCACCGCCAGGAGGGCGGGCACTGCCGCAGCCACTGCCGCCATCGAGGTCGAGCACGGCCGCGACGCTACACTCTCTCTTTCTCTCATTTCTGGCCCATACTCTCTTCCTTATGGACACCGCACTCACCCGAGCCCTTTTGCCCTCTTTTTCGTGCACAGACACGTCCCCGGAGCGTCGCCGGAGTTGCTGCCACGCCCGTGAAAGTGCAGCCACCTCGCCGTCGCCGCTACAACGCCGTCCCAGCAAGCACAACTCGCGCCACGACCTTCCCCGAGCCTCCGCCGTCGATTCACGTCATCGCCGCCGTCTGCCGTGCCCTCTAGGTGAGGATTCCGTCCACCTCGCCATCACCGGAGCATCGGCGCTGCCCAGAAATGGTCATCGCCGTTGTCTCTGAACACGGGCCGTTGGATCTAAATCCAACGGCAGCGTAACGCTTCGCTGAGATCCAACGGCAGCGTAACGCTTCGCTGAAGCTAGCCGCTGACGGGCTGACCCCACCCGTCAGCATTTTAATCATTTCCACGTGCACACTGTGTCGCTGACACGTAGGCCCCACCTGTCATAGTTTTCAACATTATCCAGAACAGTTATATTTTCGAATTTAAACTTCTCTGTGAAATCAGTACTGGACCTAACTTCAAAATTCAATATCTCGAGATTTAAGAATCCAAATAAATCAAGCTCAATTGTTCTGGAAAGCTTATGAAATTTTTTAACCAACCCAAGTGGTCTCATGTCATGTAAATAAAGAGTTAAAAATTATTATTAAAAATACTACAGAAGGTTTAAATTCTAAACTTGTTTGTTTCTGATACTCTGTTAGTCCAAATAATTCCAAACCAATTTTTTTAGCTTAGTACTGCCATGTATTAGCTTCCCTAATTTTGGTAGAATTAGTTTTGCAGTAGTAATTGCTTAGTATAAAGTTGAAGTTTGAACACCCTTCTGCACTAAAACATTTAAATATGTTAAATGGTTAACCCAAATGGTTTAGGACCAATTTTGTTTGATCACATTTAGCCATTTTTAGTCACCCCTAAAAGGATTTAATTTAGGATCAACATAATTTATTTGGTAGCCAAAACTTGATTAATCACTCACTGGATTAAAACAATTGTGTAGGGAGTTTGGTAACTCCAATTAATCCAAATCAAATTGTGTTGTCTTTTACACATCAGTAGATTTCTGTAGAATTTTAGTTTGTATTTTTAGGACAAACAGAACTCAAGTTGTGCAATTAAACATGTTCCACTCATTTCTGCCATATTTGAAACATAAATAAATAATGTAAATACAATTAAATTGGAACCAAGTGGTGTTGTTTGTTGTATGCAGTGGCTATTTAGAGCATTTAGGATTGTAATGTTGTGATGTTGCTTGAATAGATTAGTGATTGGTTGTATTTGTTTGTTTATTAATTAGACGAGAACGCTGTCGGATTTATCGAGGAAGGAGAGTTTGTTGAACCTGAAGATCAAGACTAAGGCCACTTTGCCGAGCAAGGCAAGCTACTCTCTGAGCTTGCACTACAAATATATGCATCTATTTTTAATAAGCATGATTTACCTTTAAAGCAAAGATTTATAAAACCTTTTTCAAAACATATATGGAAATTATTTTGCCACCAAGTAGAGATATAAGGTACTTATGCCAAAATTATAGGATGGGGAAAACAATATTGTTTATTCAAACTCCTTTGAAAATATTTATGTGTTTATGGAATACCGAGATGTCGGTGTTGAAATGGAGAAGTGGAGAATGGAGATGTTTATGAAAAATGCACAGTGTGTCATTGTACTTACGTCAACCAGCCGATACCCTGTGTGACCACATTTACCCACATATGGGAAAAGGGCTTAGTCATATAATTTGCTCATATTAGTATGGGATGCCTCATCGATGGAGATGACTCCGTTATGCATGAGGGGATGGTGTGTTGATCTACCCCTGACTCGGGTCCTCGCTCAAACTCTATGAAAAGATAAGGAGGAGGATTGAAGGTTCCACCATAAACCGCCGGACAAAACCTATGAGTCCTCACACTTAGATTCCGACGGGCTGGGTTAAGTGTTGATGGAAGTGTCATATGGGAAGGATCCTATACTAGCATGAGCAAAGGACAGGCTATGGTCGGCGGCTTACTTCACATACACCTTGTATGGCGAGACGTGGCGGACACGATGAGTTGCCGGATGAATGTGGGAAAAGCGTGCTACCTCTGCAGAGTGTAAAAGCTATTCGAATAGCCGAGTCCTCGGATATGGACAGTTGGGAGGTCCTACTTTGACCATGTGCAAGTTTTTGAAAGACTTTGAGTTTTAAAAAAGAAATGAAGTGGAGAATGTTCCTTACACCTATACCAACGGATCGGTATGAGGTGGTTGGAGAAGTGGACCATGACGGCTATTGTCGGAAAAAGGAGGTGTTTTGGAGAAACAGATAAAAATGGTGATTTCTTTAAAGGAAGTTATAAAAATCTTCTTACCTTTTTCAATAAAGATATAGAGATATTTTAAGTCAATAAAAGTTGTAAATTAAAATAAAACTAGTGCATACTCATGTTGGGGTAGTTTGCGAGTACATTCAAATGTACTCATATTGGTTTCGTCCCTGGCTATTGACCTAGCCAGACTATGAGGAGGAGCACTACGCCGAGCAGGAGTATGGCGACTTCTACGCGAACTAAGGATCTCCACAAGTCAGCTGCCTGTCGGGTGTCGTCGTTAGAATATGATGTCTACTACGCAGCAGCTTCCGCCGATATTTTGGTTTGGCCCATGAAGGCACCAATGTAAGACTTGGTCTAAATGACCATTTATGTAAGACTTTTAATTCGGTATTGTAATGGATGTAAACTTTGGTATCCAATTCGGATTATGTGCAACGACAGACTGATCACGGGATCGTTGTGTTAAGCATAATCGGGTATTTCGGACAGCTAGTCCGGGTCCCCACAGGTGGCGCAGTAAGGCGGAAACCTGGAGTCGGCTGGGTTGGATGATGCAGTAAGCCGGGAACCTAGAGTCGCCTAGGTCGGGTTGTGCTGTAAGACGGAAACCTGGAGTTGGCTGGGTGCACAGCAAACACATATACGTTGGTTTTGTGAGTTGGTTAACCATAGTCGGTGCCATCTTAGCGAACGGCCGGGCTGTTAGTCGGTGCCATCTTAGCTTTATCGTTACACCATAAAGCCGAGCTGTTAGTCGGCAGGGCGAACGGTCGAGCTGTTAGTTACTGGTTGCTCTCGTCAGACACGTTACAACAAAAAAGAGAAGGCGCAAAAAAATCAGTCACAACAAAAAAAGACATTAGTAGGTTAAGCAACACATAATGAGTCACCTAGGAAAGCCAAACCAAAGACATGATCCAAGCAGTATATTTTGCAGTTACGACAGTATAAATGGTGAGAATCACGTCATGTGGCCACGTTGATCAAGTCATCATGTCGAACACTTGATTTTTGTATTCAGGCTCAGTGCTTTCTATCTCAACGAGTACAGCTGGCTGGAAGAACATTGGTTGTTGGAGTAGCGTGGTGACGGTCTTAATATTGCCAGATGTTCAGAGTCTATTACAATGATGAAAGTGTAGACGAGTTTCTATCATTGCTCACTTCGAAATGGAAGTTGAGCTGACATGATTCGATAAACATACCATGGTTTCTAGGTTTCCATTACAGATCAAACCATTACATTGATATCATTAATGAAAATACAGACGGGTTATTACACGGTTAAATTCGGCTCGACTCGGCACTCTTCTCCGCGGTCTTCTTCTGGAGGAACGGTCTTCTTGGGTGAGTCGGCAGTCTTCTTTGGTTTCTTCTTCGGGAGGAGCGCCGAGTGGATGTGTCGGGGGAATACTTTCTGGATTAACCCGCGGCCCAGTGCGACTTAACTTACTCGCACGGACGAAGGCCCACTTGGGAACAAGCCCAATATTGAACCGCCATAAGGGGAAAGATCTAGAAGACATATCCCGGAGGACGTGAAGACCAAGTAGTCTCCGAGTAGGCCTCTGTGGATGTATTCCTTATGGGGAAGTTTCCTTTTGTAACCTAGCGAGCCTCTGTGTATATAAAGAGGACTCGCAGGACTTAGAGCGGGTCAAGCTATCAAGCCCCAAACCCTAGCTCATACGGCGAGTACCAGATCGGATCGCCTCCATTGTAACACCTCGATTATCATATCAATACCAATCTAGGGTAGGCAGGAAGTAGGTCTTTTACCTCACATTGAGGGGGCCGAACCTGGGTAAATCTGTGTTGATCTTTGTTCCTGCGATCCCAAGCTCGGAGATGCTTGACTCGCATAATCCCACACCTACGAAGTCATCTATGACACCTGACGTGACAAACCCACGACAGTTGGCGCCCACCGTGGGGCCTGCGGTCAAGAGCGTCACGTTCCGCGCAGGATCCATGAAGGGAGCTGAAGATCTTGTTGTTGGCCGTATCATCACGGTCAATGGCACACCCCTCATCGACGATTCAAGCTGGGGGCCGGAAGCAGATTACTTGGAGACCGGCCACGTCATCCCCTTTGGATCCATCAACGTCTTCGTCGGCTTCATTGGCGGCGAGTCGAGGATCCATCGCAACATGGCGACTCAGAAGAAGGAGTCGCGGTAACAGTGGACCAAGAAGAAGAATCTATCAACCACGAGTCGCTGCCTCTCGAAGACGAAGAAGGCCAATCCATTGAGTATGTCCTTGAGGAAAGGCTATGCGGAGGCCCTGTGGATAGTGGCTCGCCCTCTGTAGAAGATCGGCACGTGGAAGGGGTCTACAGGACCACAGAAGCAGACGAAGGGCTGGGCATGCCACCAGGCAGCTTAGCCCCCACACCGCCGGAAGCAGCAGAACAAGCCGCGCTAGACGCATCAGGAGTCGCGGCATCCGCTGCGATGACGCCAGGAGTCGCGGCCTCAGGAGTCGCAAACAGAGAAACCCCACCTGGAGTCGCGCCTGCGGAATCAGGGTCAAGGGTAACCCCCAGCACAGCGGTCACGCCCACAGGGAAGCGTGTTGTTTACACCAATATCTGCGGTTAACGCGGCTGCTAGGGTGACAGAATTGGAGGCTACCAGGATCGGGCTATATGATGAAGTCCAGAGAATCGCAGATGAGAGAGCCAGGCTGGCGCGTGAGGAACAGCGCTCCAACAGGAGCAACTGCGACTCATCGAGGAAACCAATACTATGCAAGGAATACAGGCCACCTTGCCACACAGACGCCACGCGAGTCGCCTGCAGCCAGGAACAGTAAACCCTATGGAGCTGTTCCAATCACCTACTACTGAACCAGCAATTGCGGTCCCGTCAGCCGCCACCAACACTATCCCATCAGTCGCCACAACACGGCACACCCGGTCGCATGGTCAGGGGTCGCACAACCTTCAGTCGCGGTACCCGCACGCGTGGCACCATCTGCCATGGTTATGCGGTCCGCGGCCCCGTTAGCTGCGCCCGCGGTTCAAGCACTCGCTGTACCATCAATCGTACCAGCGGTTCCATCTTTCGCAGCACCAAGAGTAGCAGAGATACCTGGGTCAAGGGCCATAGTACAGGCTAACAACAGGGCCATGATGCCCCCGCCGTTGACGCAGCCAACCTTTGTTCAGCAATCGCCACAGCAGCCTCAAAGGTTCCACACGCCGCAAGGGCATTATGTTAGCCCAGTGGAGAATCTCTTTGCAGCCACAAACATCTTGGCCAGATTAGCGCCAGCAGGAAACACGCCAATGGACAGAGAGGCACGGCGCGCCATCGAGATGCTGAGCACAGCAGTAATACAGCAGGCGAATATGTCCGAACACGCAGGACGGCTGCACTCCCCCCTTACAATAGCAGAGCAACGGCGGAGAGAAGCATCCACGCGGAGTCGCCACACGTTGCGACCTCGAGCTCGGCTAGGCGACAAAGGGAAGATCAACCTGCGGCTCAAAATCAACCTCAGCAAATTCAACCCATAGAGATTGTGCAGCCGCGCACGGCGGCCAACCAATAGGAAGGCCAGCTTCGTCCAACCTATCGTCGCGACTCAAAGGCCCAGTCTGTTTCAGCGAAAGAATCAGGTCTGAACCGTTTCCTGCAGATTTCAAAGGACCTCGCAAGGTCGCCAACTACAACGCCAGCATGGACCCTGTTACTTGGCTCAACAATTACGAGATGGGCATGAGCATCCTAAATGCATCCGAAGAGATCTGCGCACGTTACCTAAACATGATGTTAGAAGGCGCAGCCCACATATGGCTACAAAATTTGCCACCAAATTCAATAAACTCTTGGGATGAGATGAAGGAAGCTTTTATCAAGAATTTCCAAGGAACATGCAAGCGACTCTGCAGCATAGAGGACCTTGAGCGTTGTGTACAGAAGGAAGGCGAGTCGAGTCGCCACTGGATGAGAAGGGTCGCAGAGATCATACATTCCTCAGACAACATACCACCCAGTTCAGCAGTCCTTGTCATGGAGAAAAATTGCAAATTTGAGCCGCTAGTCCACAAACTAGGTCGCATGAAGGATAAAGTCAAAGCCTAAGCGAGGTAATGGCGGCGGCCAACAAGTATGCTAGCTCGGATAAAACCAGGGACGCATCTGATGGGGAGGAAGAGGAAAACACTGGCAAGGGAAAAAGGCCAGTAGCAAGCCTCAACAACAGCAAGCTAGCAATGCCAATGCGAGTTATAACAAGCGCAAAAACGAGGAAGGAAACTCAGGGTTAGTCGCAAATACGAATACTCGTTACAAACAAAGCAGCAGCAGAGGAAGGAATTTTCACCCAGTTAATTTGGAAGAGGTTTTCAACCGCCCCTGCGACATCCATATAGGAAAAGATGGGAAACCACCCAACCACACGAAGGCACAGTGTTATCATTACAAAAAGTGGAAGGATGGACAGCCACTCAACACAAACTTCAATCATCAAAACAACGAGGAAGGTAAACATGGCGGAGGCAACAACAGCAACAACGCCGTCCCAAATCCGCAGCCAGATCAGCCACAATTCCCAAAACAGTTGGGTCAGTATCATACCATTGTGGTGAATACTTCAAGGAGGGAACAAAAGCTGCGACGACGCAATCAGGCTGTTAACGCCATAGTACCAGCCGTCCCACAGTGGCTAAAGTGGTCCGAGCAACCAGTAGTTTGGAGCCGCGAGGATCACCCAGGAGAAATAAATGAAGAGGAAAACTCGCGCTGGTGGTTGCCCCTCAAGTCGCAGGGTACAAGTTGAGCAAAGTACTGATGGATGGAGGCAGCAGCATCAATATATTATACTATGGAACCTTCAAAAGATGAACCTTCAAGAAAAGCAGCTACACCCATCAAGAACAACGTTTCATGGTGTCGTGCCAGGCATATCAGCTCAGCCATTGGGGCGAGTTAACTTGGAGGTCGCCTTTGGGACACAAAGCAACTTCAGGAGCGAGTACATTTGGTTCGAGGTTGTAGATTTCCAGAGCCCATATCATGCGCTGTTTGGCAGAGAAGCATTCGCAAAGTTTATGGCTAGGCCGTGCTATGTGTACCTAAAGCTTAAAATACCAGGCCCTAGAGGTGTCATCACCATCAATGGCGACAAAAGAATAGCTCAAGAATGTGAAGAAGGCGACAAGGCCATAGCCAGAGCAGCTTGCATCGCAGAGAGCGCGCCCATGCGCGAGTCGCAGGAGAATTTTGATGACATCGTGAAGGCCAAGAGGCACCTGCCTGACTTGCGACTTCAGATTACGGCCGCAAGGGAGGCAAGGAAGTCAAAGGCTACGAGCCATTGCCAATAAGGACACATCCAAGCGTCGCGAGTTGCCATCAGCAGCCGCAGCAAAATTATTAAGAGTTTACATCATCAAGCTGGCCACTCAGGGCTAAAAATTTCAATTCTGGTCGCCACTCAGGCGCGACCGACCCAATATGACACTTCTGATGCCACCTAGGCGCGATCGACCCAATTCTGGTCGCCACTCAGGCGCGACCGACCCATGTAACATCTCTGGTTGCCACCTAGGCGCAACCGACCCATTCTGGTCGCCACTCAGGCGCGACCGACCCATGTAACATCTCTGGTTGCCACCTAGGCGCAACCGACCCATTCTGGTCGCCACTCAGGCGCGACCGACCCATGTAACATCTCTGGTTGCCACCTAGGCGCAACCGACCCATTTCTGGTCGCCACTCAGGCGCGACCGACCCATCTCTGGTTGCCACCTAGGCGCAACCGACCCAAGCATCACTTCTGGTCGCCACCTAGGCGCGACCGACCCTATGTATCATATAATGATTCTGAAATAAAGCATCTCAAACTACCAATTGAGTTGTGAGTCTTTTATTTTTTAATCATTGGTCCCTTGGGGGTGCGGCAGCTTTTTAGCGCGGCCTATTCCTTGGGATCGCCAAACAAGTGGCATTTATCGTGATTATACTCAACCTCTCTTGGATGCGACTTGCACTATGCGGCCAAAGTACTGGGGGTGCGGCGTCAATCGAGTTTGATTGCCTATCATGGCCGCTCTCGACCCTGAACACGCACTTTTTACCTGGGAAATACTGAGCCGCGCAAGGGCCTAAGTGAGGAAAAACCGAGACAAATCATAAGGACCAGCCTATTGGTCGAAACATGTACTGCCAAGAGTACTTAAGCAAACCATAATATTGTCTTATGACACATCAATTCTAACAATTATTACAGACCGCTAAGGGCCAAGATCATCAAACCATTGTTTTCTCTTCTTCACTTGTGCGCAGCTTTTGGCCGGTGGGAAGGAGGAACAGGCGGCTTACCAAGCTTGCCAGAAGGAGCAATGCAGGCTCGCTGGAGGGCTCTTCAGTCGCGGGCTTGGGGGCTGCAGAGCTGGATACGCCTGGAGAGGGTTCTTTTCCTGCGGAATCACCGCACTGGATGACGGAGCGGGTAACTTCTCCCATCTGCTTCCATCTGGATTATACTTGCCCATATAGGTCGCAAGATCTATCCCCTCCACCAGTTCAGTCGCGTGGCCGCGCATATCCTTCCAAGTCGTCGCATATTCTGAGGCCGTCAGTTCGGTGCCATCCACCTTCTTCGAGGGCCTACCTTTTGCAACCTTGGCAGCATCAAAAGAAGGATAGTACGTCTTGGCCAAAGCAAGAACATGAGCCGCGCCGTGCGAGCTGAGGACTCCTTCCAGTCCAAAAAGAACTGAGGCGCCCTAAGCAGTCTTTTCAGCAGCCCTTCAGAATCACCAGGGACTGGCTTGGTCGGCAGCAGGCACTTAGACAGTGATTTCATGGCGTCACAAGTCTTCGCGAAAAATCGCGGATATACTCCAGCTGCTCTTGAGTACTGCCGCGCTGCTCCTTGGCATCTTCACCTACATAGAGGCATGTTCGTCAGCTTTCAACATAAAGGCAAAGATAGTAGAAAAACAGATGCAGATGTGAGTCGCAACACATACCAGTTAATTCTTGAGTCATGATGCACACTTTGGCGTGGACGAGGTTATGGGCATCAGAAACTTTCTTCAACTTTTTCTCAAGCTCGCCAATGGAAACAGCCTTAAGCCTTGCGTCCTCATTGACATCAGCAATGGCGTCTTTCTGAGCACTGACTTGGAGCTCCAGCTGCTGGACCCTCTCTTGGAACTTCTCTTCAACAGTTTTAAGCCGCAGCTCGGTGGCTTTGGCTTGCTCAGATAACTTGAAGCTTTCATCAGATAGCTCGCCCATCTGGTTTCCCTTTCTTCAGCTCAGCGTCACGCTGGCCAAGGAGCTCGCGCAGCCTCTCCAGTTCAGAGGGAGTATCCCCAGCTGCTTTTCCAAGGCAAGTTTGGCAGCCGTTATGGAGCTTAGTTCCTCCTACGAAGGGTACATCAGTTAGTAAGTATATATCAACAGCTAAAGAGAAGCATCAAGTCTCCCTTTACAGTCAAAGAAGAAACTTGATCCTTGGGGGCTAGAGACAGATAACTGGAGATAGAAGTTTACCTTATAAGCCGCAGACAGGTCAGATAGTGCCTTGCGGAGCTCCATGGCTTGCTTGTCATTTGAGGCAATGATAGCCTCTGACAGTCTCTCAGCGCGGCTTGTGGAGGAGGAAGAAGCAACCTCAGCATGCAGAATTGGCGACCGCAGGCTGTCCGCCACTGGCGACTCAACCACTGGCGTATCAGCATCCTTGGCCATTACATCTATGGAGGAGGGGTTGACCTTCTCCACGTCCTGGATCATAAGGGGATCCGTTCTATCCTCCAGAGCCACCTCTTGGGTGGCTGTGTCAAGAACAGGGACCGTGGCCAGGTCATCAGTGGTGGCCACGCCCTCTACCATGGCGGTATGAGCCGCAGGTGATAATGCGGCTCAACCGCGGTTCCAGGCTCAGTCGCGGGTTTAGCCGCACTTCTGAAAAAAGCAAGGGCATTGTGTGAAGAAGAAGCACATAAGCCAGAATAAAAGTATTATAAGCACAGGGAAAAGTTACTAACTCTGGAGCCATCTTCACAAAGGCCATAAGTTCACCGCTTGACGGTGAGGACAGGCCTTGGGTCCCAGAATCTACGAGCAGAAGTTTTGCGTGTCAGTAGAGAAAAAGAATAAGCATTCAAGATGACAAGACAACAGAAATTACCAGAGTGGGGACCCATGTCTTCTTCAGCAGAGGCGGTGGCTTTGAAAGCACGCCTGGCAACGGAGGAGGTCGCGCCCGTAGCAGGTTTGCGACGCTTCGTGGCCTCAGGGTTTTCCAGAGCATCAACCTCTGGTTCCTCACGAGATAGCCTCTTGGAGGCTCTACGGGGAGTTGGTCCAGCCGCGGCAACAGAACTCGCGGCTGGCACTGGACTGTCATCCTCGTCCAGTTCAGTTCTTCACCATCTGAGGCCGCAGAAGCAACAGAAGGGATATCAGCAGTCTCGCTGCCCTCTAGAGTGGGCAGCAACTTCTTTCGTGCGGCACGCTTGGGAGCAGCAGTGCCGGCGACGGTGCAGGCAGCGACCAGTAGTTCTCATCAGCCTGGATCAGGGAGATATAAGTTGCAGTATTAAGAAAAGGAATGCGACTCAACTACGAAGACAAAAAGACAGAGAAGAGGAGTTACCTCAAAAGGCTTGTTGTTAACACTGAAAGGGGCAAGCCCCACCTTATCGAAGGAGATGTCCTTCTCCTCAGTCACGCGGGTGACAAATTCCACCCAATCCTCAGGCCTCCAGTCCGAAGCCTTGATACGATCAACGTCAGCAGAGGTGCCTGTGCACTCAAGGAAGGATCGCTGTCGTGGACTCACGGGCTGAATGCGCCATTTGGTCCAGCAAGAGAGAAGATCAAGGCCAGTAAGACCATGACCTATTAAGGCGCGGATTTTGATCAGCGACTCATTGATGAAGGACATGGACGAGTCGCGGGGTTTTGATTTCAGTGCCTCGGTAGGCACGAAGAGGGTGTTAGACCAGGAGGGAAGGCGAGTTTCGCCCTCCGGTGAAGTATCTTGGCAATAGAAGAAAGATTTTTGCCAAGCCCTGGGTCGATTCGCCAGGGCTAGCTTGGGAAGGCAAGAGTTCCTATGGCGTTGAAGAGAGATGGCGCCGACCTGAACGTAGGCGCCACCCTTGGAGACAAGTTGGCTGTTGCAGGTGAAAGAGGCCAGCCATAGATCGATGTTGGGGGCTATGCCAAGATAATCCTCGCACAGCACATGAAAATTGCTCACCTGGAGCATTGAGTTGGGCCCGATGTCGTGAAGACGGAGGCCTAGGCGTTGCAGCAAATTGCGGAAGAAGGGAGAACCTGGCGGCGTGAATCCACGCTCCACGTGTTCCACGAACATCACCAGCTCGTTGGGCTTGGGGCGCGGCTCGATTTCATCGCCTGGGCCCGCCAGACGCCGTCCCCCTTCGGCGGCAAGAAGCCAGCCTCGGCCAGATCCGCAAGAGTTTCCTCCGTTACCCAGGATCCTTCCCAGTTGCAGGAGATTTTGCGCCTATCGTCAGATGGCTTCGCCTTGGGCGCCATTGCGAGGGGGAGATTGAATTGGGAACTAGGCTCGGGTCGAGGAAGAAGACGGCGCGGCTAGGGATGAGAAGATTGCAAGGGCAAATGGATAATGACCTAGGTGGCCGCAGCTTATAACTGAAGGGGCCCGCAACTAACGGCATTATCTGTGCTCGCAACCAACGGCACAATTCGCGCCCGCAAAACGAGTAACGGTCCGCAATTAAAGGAACGGAATATTTCCAGAAGGAAAGATGAGTCGCGCGGATGAGTCACAGCGCTGAATCGCATGAGTCAGAAGATTGGTCAGAACGTTTGCAGTGCGGCTCAGAGACCATTTCAAGAGGTCAGAAGGTTCTCACCGTAAAGTCCTAACCAATCTTGGGGGCTAATGTCGGGGGAATACTTTCTGGATTAACCCCGGCCCAGTGCGACTTAACTTACTCGCACGGACGAAGGCCCACTTGGGAACAAGCCCAATATTGAACCGCCATAAGGGAAAGATCTAGAAGACATATCCCGGAGGACGTGAAGACCAAGTAGTCTCCGAGTAGGCCTCTGTGGATGTATTCCTTATGGGGAAGTTTCCTTTTGTAACCTAGCGAGCCTCTGTATATAAAGAGGACTCGCAGGACTTAGACGGGTCAAGCTATCAAGCCCCAAACCCTAGCTCATACGGCGAGTACCAGATCGGATCGCCTCCATTGTAACACCTTGATTATCATATCAATACCAATCTAGGGTAGGCAGGAAGTAGGTCTTTTACCTCACATTGAGGGGGCCGAACCTGGGTAAATCTGTGTTGATCTTTGTTCCTGCGATCCCAAGCTCGGAGATGCTTGACTCGCATAATCCCACACCTACGAAGTCATCTATGACACCTGACGTGACAAACCCACGACAGGATGTACGGTACGACTCCCCCTTGGGCGATGGTGACTCTGGATAACAGCTTGGTGAGTTCCTTGTCGGTCATAATGGCTGTCATTAGGTCCCTTGGAGTTATGCCTACCTTTTTGTTTTCCATGGCGGTGTTCCCGGCGAGCTCCAGTACTTCTAAGGAAAGGTACTCGAGTACGGTGGCAAGGTACACAGGAGCCCCTCTGCCGACGCATTTTGAATATCGACCCTCCTTGAGGTACCGGCCAACGCGGGCGACCGGGAATTGTAGTCCAGCTTTGACGGATCTTGTCACATGTTTCTTCATGAGGCCGTTCGTCACGGGATGGAGATTTTGGGTGCCCACGCTACGGTTTGAAAACCGTCGAGGTGTCGTGCTTTTCTTTGTGGACTTTGTCATCGTTGCCCGGATTTTCTTGATTCGCCATGTGTTTGCCTTAGATGTCATGGTAGTGTAGGTGTTGAGGGTAGCAGGAACTGAGAACAAAATGAGCGGTGCGAGGTCAGTGCGGATGGTCGACTGCACGAGTTGTTTCTATTTATGCACTGCCTACGCCAATGTTTCTGGCGGATGATGTCACGTTAAATGTGTTTCCCCCTTTAGAGCGCTAGGTCGTGTCACACCTGCCCCCGCCGGCTCCCTGGAGTCGGCGTCGAATCTTTTGATAAATCCTTTGTTTTGTTTGCCCGTTTTCTTTGTTCGTATTGCTGGTCGTGTGCTGGAATGCCTAACCAGAGGCATTATTTAATGACAGATATGCAAATTGGTTTGATTTTTTAGGATAGAGTTTTTAAATAAAGGAACTACATGGCCACTTTCGCCGACTCCCTACGGTCGGCACAAATGGCCTTGTCCGTCTTACTGCACATCGATCCAGTTCTAATTGTGGGGAGCCGGTTCATGTGGACCAAGTCGATTTAAGTTTTAAGTTTTGTGTCCGGCGCTCGCGGATTTAAGTTTTACATTTTGTTAAATGTGACCACCTGTTGTATATTTTGTGTCAATTTGCTCTGACTGCCATCGTGTGCTTTGTTGACTTTCGATACAATACATTTTCGAAGACGAGTCCAGGGAGCCGGCTGGATAAGACACCCATTACGTGGCGTCGCGAGGTTGCGATTAGGCGGCCCGTGGTTCCTATCTTCCACGGAGAGGAACGTTGTTCGCTCCGAATCAGATAACGTAAGTGAAAATCACATTCCTCCAAGGTGACAAGTCCGTCGAAAAGCAAGAGTTTTGAGAAACCTAGAATTAAATATGTGAAAAGTGTTTTTCTTAATGGTCCTATAAAGGAGTTGGTATATGTTAAGCAACCACCGGGATTCGAGGATCTCAAGTTCCCTAACCATGTCTACAAGCTCGATAAGGTACTCCATGGACTTAAACAAGCTCCACGTGCGTGCTATGAGCACCTTGCCGGCACCCGTGCTGAGACAGCGGTCTAAAGACAAATGGAGATGATTCATTTGACTGGCGATTCATCGTCACGACCGTGCTGATGTCATGTCGGCGGCTGGCGTGCGACATGGACCTCTCGATAGAAACATCAACAAAATGTTCACATTCAAATCATGAACATGGTAAAAAAACCACAGACGGATAGCATTTCATAAACTAAACCTGAAAGTTCGCAAAACATGAAATTTGGCCCTCGATGATCTAAGAAGCCCACTCGCGTTTGGCCATTTCGATCTGCCTGTCGAGGCTCCCTGTTCATGGGTCAAAGCTTCACTTTGCAGGACCAATACTTTATTGTGCTCGGTCCCGAGATTCGTCTCGAGGTCCAAAACCTTCTTTGATAGATCATTATTGTTGGCCATCATCTTCTTCAATTCTTCATCCTGTTTCATTGCTATTTTCTGTGTCTTGAACAACAGCTCTCTGGCCTCAATTGTCTGGTCAAGGTTCCTGCTGATGAGCTTGAGGACCGTAACTAACTCATCAGTAAGCTCGAGGTTCCTCATTCTTAGTGAGGCGATCACCTCAGTCTCTGACGTCAGCTCCGATTCACCGGTCCTGTACATACGTAGTTGTCAGATCGATGAACATTAGTAACTTAAACCGAAGGCAAATAGCTTATAACGGGTTTAAAGAAGTGAAAGCAGAGAAGGAAGTAAGAAATCACTTGGAAGCAGAGTGTGTCTCCCATGCAGCCATTGTTGAGGATGGAGGAGCAGGTAGCGATCGATGTACTAGAGATGGAAGGTGGTGAGGCAGGCGGTCAGGGGGACTAGGTGAAGATGCGTGTGGTTGCCCCTCTATTTAATCACAGAAGATAGGTGTCGGTTGCGGAGAAGCCGAGGAATTAACTCATCCCCACGTTGTCACTCCACACTAGCATGCACGCCCCAACGCCCACTAGGTCTCATCTCTACCGTATACGTCGAAATCGAGGAGTTGACTCTCCCCACGGTAAATCTATGACGTGCGACGGTTTAGTTTTTACCATGGCATTTCAACCTCGACGGTTCGATCGTATTCCAGTGCTTCTTCCCATGTTTCACCGTCCGACTCGACGATATTAAATCGGGTCACGCCTATGTTTTTTTTCTTTCTCACATTTCTCTTTTTTGGGTTATCCTTTTTTTGCGAATGAACTAATGTTTATCGTGTTTGCTGAGTTCTTAGGGTTTAGGGTTTAGAGGTTTCAAAGGGTTTTGGGCCGGTGAGGTTATATTTTTGTTAAAGCATCTCAGCTTGGTATCCAGTGGCAGACGCTGGCTTTGATGTAGGACCTCCTGAACTTTTGATCCGCTCCACTTCCAGCGGTTGTATTTATTTGTTTTGCATGGATCTATAGGTTTTTTCTTTCGATCCGTAGGGCTGGTGTGAGGAAGATGAAGCCGGAGGGGATAGGGATGGAAATGGCTGTTACTATTGAGCCGTCTGACGTAACGTGTGTACAAGCGTCTGTGTGGATAGCAATAAATTGCATGTCTCAAGTGTTTGGTGAGCCGGCTGGCGCTTTGTTTAATGCTATGGTCTCTGTACTCGCTCTGTGAGAGGCTGTCATTTCGTGGTGATCTTGCTTCCTTCATCGCGAGGGTCTGTACATAATCTTATCAGTCAGACGAGTGAATCTTGGCATCACGTGGTTGGGTCAGCGGTTTGAAGACAGGGGTAAAATATATCCACTTGATCGGTAGTAGGCGTCGTCATTGGTGCTTGCATACCATTCATTTGTTCCAATTTATTTTATGTCTATTATTTGTGTAATTTGGTGTCCGGTCTTACATATGGATAGATGAAACAACGCATCTATTCAGTATACGGTTGGGACGGTGGTTTAAATATACAGGTGAATAATCCATATGATCGTTTGAAACTTCATCATAATTTCGTTGTGTTTACATGCCATTTAGTTGCACGAAATAGTTTTATGTCTATTATTTGTCTAATTTGTTTCCCGACCTTACATCAAGGGTAAAATATATCCGCTTGATCCACTTGATCGGTAGAAGGCGTCATTCATTGGTGCTTGCATACCATTCAGTTGTTCCAATTTGTTTTATGTCTGTTATTATTTGTCTAATTTGTTGTCTGGTCTTACATATGGATATATTTATTTTTACCCTTTGAACGAGCAAGTTATGAACGTGGTAGGTTAGTAGGCCGGAGTTATTTCTACGTGGTTGAATGTGTTCCCTGAGTCCATAGTAATTTTATATCTTCGATGGGTGTGACGTGACGATAAGTATTACGCCGGCTCCCTGGAGTCGGCTGGTAAAGTGAGGATCTAAATGAAGGAGAAATGAGCATGGTAGGTTGGCAGGTTTGGAGTTATTTGTACGTTATTGAATGTGTTTCTTGAGTCCGCGGTAACTCATATCGGCTCCAACGTGGTATCTAAGGAGACGGTACTTCACTTTCGTGTTGTTTAATCTATAGAAGATCCGTGTTGTTTAGGGTAAAACGGATTGAATTCTGTAAGAATATAGGCTTAAAGCTGGTTTTCAGTAGAGAGGAGGCGACACGAAACAGAGTAACGATTGTGGATTACGAGTGTGTCCAGGGAAAGATGCAACAATTAAACGGTGGTCACACCGACTCCAGGGAGTCGGTGTGATCGGAGGGTGGATTAAGACAGAGAAGGCCATGTCAGTGGAGCAGAAAGCAATGACAACATCGAAAGGTTCCTATTGCCTATTGGTAAGGTCAAATGCTTCTACTTGTGTGATTCCTGGATCACAGACATGAGAAATATTTTCTTCGGCTACATGGAAGACATGATTTATTTTATATTGAGCAGCGTCATGAGGATTAAGTGATGCAGAAAAAACAGCGCATAAACCCAAAATGAAAATAGAGAATTTTGTAGGGATATTTACTACATGATACAATCAGCGGTCTTTCTTCTCAAATAACTGGGCTTTCAGATGCTTGATCTCTTGCACGAGAGCTTTCTTATGCTCCAAATATGTATTCTTATGCTCCAAAGGAGATGCCGATCGATTAGCAGAGGGAATCTGCGAGTGTGTAGGGACGAAGAAGAGGACGGCAAACATAACGGGGTGGTGGTTTTTATAGCCAGTTTTTCGTCCTTTCGTCTTCATAAATTAATTCAATCCGTCCGTTGAGGCTATACGGACGACAACATTTTACCAATGAAGCCAAAATATGATAGCAGAATACGAGGGGAAATATTTTGTTGACTATCGTACGAGCCGAGGCATACGATTTCCTTGGTAAGTGACCTTACATATGTGTGGTGTGCCGTTAAAACAGGCTCGGGGTTCGTGCACAAAGGATTTTCCTTGCTGCCGACGTGTCATTTATTTGTACGTATTGTTTCATGTGTGTTATTTGTTTAATTTGGTCCTTTGTCTTACACATGGATATAATTATTTCTACCGGTTGATTATTAGCATTGTGTAAGGCGCATCACAAGTTCGTTGTGTTTCCATGTCATTTAGTTGCACGAATTAGTTTTCTGCCTTTATTTGTCTAATTTGGTCCCCGACCTTACATAAGAATATAATTATTTGTTCCTGATGATTATTAGCATCGTGTATGGCGTGTCGTTAAAACAGAGCTCGGGGGTTGTGCGTCAAGGCGCACCCTAAATCTAGTTACATATGGTAAGTAATAGTTTTGCGGGTACCACTAATAAAAGACCGACCTTTGGAAGGCTCGTTGACGCAGTGAGGGGTCGCTCCTGTGCTGGCACGTGTTGCACTGAGAGTGTTCCTGGGTGCGTACTTCCAAACTCGAGCATACTTCCATATCGCGAGCGTACTTAAAAAATGTAGCGTTGACGTACTTTTAAAGTGCAGCGCGGTTATATTTCCAAGTGTTGCACGAACGTAGTTTTAGTTTCAGGGCAGATGTACTTTCAAATGCACATGGGTGAACACCGATTTCAAATGCACATGGGTGAAAACCGAGGATTCGGCTACTTGTCGCTTCGGCCAGTGGTACTGCCAGTGATTTCAGGCACTCAAACGCGCATGATACTAGACTCCGGGTGGTACCAATGCGGTACTACCGCTGCACAGAAAAACTGCAGGAACGTCCAAATGAAAATGACAATATCTTAAGCATACAAACTACGTTTTTTATGAACTTGGTCTCGTTTGAATCACAATAAGGAGATCTACAAGATCATGCATAGAAACATTATAGTCCAACAAGAGAGGATAAAACCAATTGGAGAAAGGTTAAACCTCTCTATAAAAGACGAACCGACAAAACCTCCAAAATAAAAAACGCAATAAGTTTTTCATACGAAATCTGTTTTTGACAAAACTTGAGCTTGTCTTGAAGATCATGACAATTTCTAAAACTTCACATCAAGAAAACCCAAATAAGAAGGTTTGATCTCTCTACGAACGATACAATCAAGCTACTCACTCGAGAGGCCCTCTTAATAGTACGGTATCTATCCTATCAAGATCATGCGTTTGTCTTGTGCATTCCACTTGAGCTAGATGATGACGATCTTGACCGCCTCAAGATGGAACACATTTCTTGATTGCGCTTTGCTTGGTAAAGACTCACAATTGCTCCCCCATAAACCATTATGAGAAATCCTCTCTTAGAACCATCTCCACTTGGCCATTATCTACAAATGGATGCCAAGCTTCAAGCATAGGATCTCTTCGAGATGTTTCATCTTGAACTTGCACGTCTCAACCTTGATGACGATCACCAACTTGACGTCATCCTCCATGGACTATATGAAATCTTCTTTTTGATGCAATCCCATGGAAAGATACTTAACCCCACATAGAAATACCACACACACATGTCATGGGTTAGTTCACAAAGCTATATTGACAATCGCATACCATACCAGGAGATCAATGATCTCACTTGGTACATCTTCTAGGTTTGTGTGTTGATCGACTTGATTCCATTATAAGCACTTTGTATTGATCAACCATGTATCTTCTCTTCTCTCTTCACTATGATGGTGTCTTGAAGGTAAACATGAATGTCCACATTATCGTCTTCAAGACATACTTGCAATATGTTCAACACTATCACGACCATTCTTCGGATCACACCTTGAACATCTTGGTCATCACACAATGTTCTTATTGATCATATCAAATATATCCATTCTAATCAATGGTCTTGATGCCAGGTACTCAAACTATATCTATATCTTCATGACGTCAAACATTAAATCTAACACATGGATTCCAAACATTTCCTATGGACAACTCCTTCAAGTAAAGCTTAATGCAAACATTAGTGGACAAAGAAAATATATAATGAATATTAAGGTTGCAACACGTGGAAAAACAATCTCTCACCACGTGGACAAATAAAATATATGTGCATGTGGACATGTCGACAAATAAAAAGTGAACACATGAGCCATTGATATCCCACAACATGGACCAATGATATGCTACCACGTGGAACAATAACATAGGTACACGTGGAACAATACAATACTAACATATGGTCCAATAAGATGGACACATGTTAACAACTTGGGTTTATAAATGTGATCTAACAAGGCTAATGGTTGCATGTTATATGTAGCATACCCTTTAACGACGTTAGTTTCCTATTATGGAATCGTGGACTTTGTTGTTGATGTCAGCAGTTTTGCTCTGGTGCCAAGCTAACATCATATCAACCATGGAATCACATCTACCACCAAAGCCATTTCCGTGGTGAATGTGAGTACATCTATCACAGAATTTTGTGAACCGTGCTACATCAAATCTAACACGCTCGGTCAACCACGGTTTGGATTTCATCCAGATTTCATGGTAGAAGTGGTTTGGAGACAGAAAAACTTCTTTCTGCCACGGGAAAAATATGTGGCAGATGATCATATTTCTTGTAGTGCTCCCTCATTATCTCGATCTCGGGGTCACCGGGTGAGAACCCAAGCTCGTCTTTGGCCGGAGAGGGTGTTGGCGGGGTGTTCCGTCACTTCGGTCTTTGGGGTTGTCTTGTGGCAATGGTTTTTGTGTCCTTACGGTTCTGCCGTTGGCCAGGCGGGTGCGTGACCTCGAGTTCGGTGTGGAAGCTGAAGAAGTGGCTCCAAAACTCGTCTATGCTTGGGGTATTTCCTTTGGTCACTTGAGTGGCACGACCCATGACATGGTGGGTGCTCGACTTGAGAGGTTACGTTGAAGCCGGAGAGGTGGCTCCAGATTTCCTTTTTGTGTTATAGGGTGTCTTCCATGGTCGCTTGGGCGCCAGAGATGGTTGATGTGCGTCCTAGGGGTCGGCAAGTGTGTGTTCCTAAGATTTGAATGTCGCTGCGATGGCTCCGGAAACACCTTATGTTTGTACGGTGTAATCTATTCATCTCTGGTCACTAGGTGGCTGAGCCCACTAGTACAGAACGACACATCGGAAATGGGCCAAAACCCTCATCGGAAACGGAGAAACGGTCCGTGTCCCTGTCCGCTGCTGATGTGAAGGCCCTCATCGGGAACAGAGGCCAAAAACCGTCTCCGGTGAGGCCCCCGTTTGGCAACGGTTGTGCGCGGACCTTCGTTTCGTTAGTGTCAAGCTCATCAGTTACTGAGTTTTTGATTAACCCATTTGCATTAAGGTTTCTTCATAAGCCTATTATAGCACGTATACATATGCCACTGGACACTTAAAATCTCACAGCTAATAGCAAATTCATTCATAATGTATATAACAATTGTCACCATTACATAGCATCAAAAGAAGATGAGTTACACATGCCTCGCTAATCTTATCATTCTCATGCCTCTCTAAACTAAACTTTTATGGTACTCCACCTTCTTCCTCAGCTCATCCGTTCCGAAACCCCAAAAACGGTCTTCGAGCTAGCAAAAGACTCGAGTAGTGGTTTCATGCTTCTCCAAACCACATCTGTAGCTTAATTGCTATACGGACCCTGAGAACGGCGGTGAAAGCAACTACATAGATGGAGAAGATGGAAAACAAGAAACCACACCGAGCTCGCAAGCCTCCGTAGCATATTAATTTCGCCAAAATCATTGTACTAAGGCTTGCTCCGTCTTGGACAGTGTCACCAAAATAATTCACAATCTAATATAAAACCAATAGAACATTTCATTAGTTGCTAATACAAATCACATATAAAAAACAGAGCATCTCTAGTTCATGAGATCTTGCCTATGTCGTGGGAGAATATGACATATCAAAACAGAGCACAATTGATGAACATAGGACATGTCAGGAACACTAACTGAGCGATTTACACCTCATCTTTTCTTCTCCGTCGACGGCGGCCTCACATCTCTAGGCACCTCCTCCTCCGTCGAAGGTGGCCTCGGATCTCTGGGCACCTCGGCCACGCATCTCTGGGCACCTCCTCCTCCTTCGTTGACGGCGGCCTCGCATCTCTGGGCACCTCCTCCTCCTCCGTCGACGGCGGCCTTGCATATCTGGGCACCTCCTCCGTCGATGGCGGCCTTGAGATCAGCCACCTCCTCCTCCTCCGTCGACGGCAGCCTCGCATCACTGGGCACCTCCTCCTCCTCTGTCGACGGAGGGTGGTTCTGCTGGCAGATCCGCCGAAGATGCTGCATCACCACCTGATGAATGACCTTCTCCAGATCGGCCTGGCCCAGAGGGCGCCGGGCATCACCGGAGAAGGAGGGCGTCGGATGGTGGTGCTGCTGCAAGATCCACCAGACGTGTTGCATCACCAGCGGACACATGGCCGCCTCAAGATCGGCCTTGCCCTCACGAACGGTTGCCGCTAGATCGGTGTTGTTGCTAGAGCCGCAGACGCGATGGACGGATCTAGAAGCACCGACAGAGGAAGCCATGAGAGAGATTGAGGAGAGTTAAAAGCTACAGTGTGTGGCGGCTAGGGTTGGAAGAGATACAGTGAGAGAGTGAGAATGAGACTCATGACTTGCTGTGCCGGCAGTACATTTATAACCACCGAATTGGCAACAAACATTTTATATAACCGTTTCCATTGAATACTTAAATTACATATAAGTTCACAACTAATACACTCTAATGATTTTCATTGCTGCATACAAGTTCACAACTACCATACATTCTACAGATTTCCATAGGTGCATACAAACCTACTACATTCTACTGATTTCCATAGCTCCATACAAATCTACTACATTCTACTGATTTTCATAGTTGCATACAAGTTCACACCTAACTGCAGCACACAAACACAGAAAATAATCCTAGAAATGCTCACAAGAAAATTTAACTGACCTATTTCTGTTCCTTTCTGCCGCTCCTTTCGCACAGCAACAACATGGTCAGATTTGGTCGAAGTGTTTGTTGGGCTCCATGCCAAACCAGCTAGAGTAGCTGCAGTGTAATGCTTCATCTCCATCTTCGCCTTCCTGACAATCAAGGCTACATTTTCCATCTCTGTAGCTTCCACTTCGACGCCATTAACAAGCAGCATCTCAACATATTCTTCAATCCAAAACAAAAAATCACAGCTCCCAGAATACTCTTCGCCCCTCCCCTGTCAAATGGTAAATGAATCCAGAGCCAAATCATCATCACACGTAGAATATAAATCAATCAAAATTGGTCGCAGCATCAAACTAACCCTCTGATTTGGACACTTTACGTAGATCTGGCCTGGGTTCAGATCCGAGCGCGACACTCGACGAATCTCGTTTCTATTGCCTTCACAAGCCACAGATCTGAGCAGGCCCTGACGGGGCAGGAGGAGGACGCCATCGATCTCCCCGACGAGCTCATGCTCTTGGTCATGGAGGACACGAGTGCGGAGTAGAAACAAGTTGGAGCAGATGAACATGGGCGAACCGAACTTTTATAATATCCAAGATAGTCCTAAAAAGGAATTTTATATACGCAACCTCGCCAATGGTTGTATATACATGTCCGACACCATTGAAGGACATATCGCACACGGATAGGCAGGAACCTTCGTTACCAATATATTGGCAACGGTTACGAATTCGCGACCGTTACCAACATATCGCACACTGATGTTGGGCCTCCAAGTGCAGAGGTTTGTAGAACAGCAGCAAATTTCCCTTAAGTGAGTAACCCAAGGTATATCGAAATCAGGGAGGTAGAGGTCAAAGATATCCCTCTCAAGCAACCCTGCAATTAAGATACAAGAAGTCTCTTGTGTCCCAACACACCTAATACACTTGTCAGATGTATAGGTGCACTAATTCGGCGAAGAGATAGTAAAATGCAGGTGATATGGATATTAACAAGTGGTATATGTATTCTGTGATAAAAATGATAGCGAGCGAACATGCAGCAGAACTGGAAATAAACGGTGTTTCGATGCTTGGAAACAAGGCCTAGGGATCATACTTTCACTAGTGGTCACTCTCAACAATAATAATATAACTGAACACATATAAATACTTCCTCTTCAATATGCAACTTAGGTGCTACTCGGAACTATTTTCTGCTGGATAACGAACATCATTACTACTACGTAGGGCTACAAAAGCACACCTTAAAGTCTGAGCAAACAAACACCATGATTTCACAATGACATCCAACACAAAGAACAACTCATGGTAAATATCCTTCCTGGTAGAGTCACACACGCCACCCGCACTGTCACCAAGGCTTTGTGTTCTCAACAATGACTCTGGAAATTATAATGATAAAACCAGTTGAGTAGCATATCCATAACATAATGAAGGAGAAACATCTATGAATTCAACTGGATTACAATGCTCATGATCACATAAAGATCACTCCATGGGAGAGAGAGATAAACCACATAGCTACCGGTAGAGCCCTCAGCCTCGATGAAGAACTACTCCCTCCTCATCATGGGAAGCAGCAACGGTGATGAAGATGGCTCCGGGGGCACTTCCCCGTCCCGACAGGGTCCCAGAAAAGAGACATGTGTCCCCCGAATTAGGGTTTTTGGTGGCAGCGGAGCTCGGAGTCGAATCTGGGAAAAGTCTTCGGGGTACCGTCGTTTTTAGGTCAGGACTGATTTTATAGGTGAAGAGGCGGCGCGAGGCGGTAGCCATGTGGGCCAGGCGGGCCCACGATGCGGGCTGGGGGTAGGCCACGCCGTGAGGTCACGTGGTGGCTGTGGGGCCCATCCGCAGCTGGTCTTCTGGCTCCGTGGCTTATTTGTGCTGGAAATAAATCACGTAAATTTTCATCCAATTCTGAGCACTTCCTTTTTTGGGCCTTTTCTGCAATAAACAAATAAAACAGACAGAAACTGGCACTAGACTAGGTTAATAGGTTAGTATAATAAATGTCATAAAATGATATAAACTTTAGAAGAAACATGTGACATTCGATATAAAACAAGCATGGAACATCAAAAATTATAGATACGTTTGAGACGTATCAACCATCCCAAGCTTAGTTCCTACTCGTCCTCGAGTAGGTAAACGATAATAACAAAATATTTTTTGTAGTGACATGCTACCAACACAATCTTGATCAAATAGTAATGTAAAGCACATGAACTGAATGAAGTGATCCAAATCAATTATCTATAGTTGCTATAAAGTAATCAATGAGCAATCAGGATGCATCATACAAATAAAAACTTTTCATGAATAGTACTTTGGAGACAAGGAGCTATAAGAATTTGACAAAAAAGTTAGCTCACCAAGCACTATTTTTCAATCAAAAGTGTTTGACCAATACAAAGGGAAGATTTAAGTTTCAGCATTTGCTTCAACTTTCAACATATTTATGTCATGGATATTGTCAACACAAAGTAGTATAATAAGTCTAATATGCTAACATATAACAATTATTGTACCAAAGTTGACACTAGTGTTTGCCTGTGGAGGATAGAAAGGAGTAGGAAAACTGACTCAACATAAAAGTAAAAGAAAGGCCCTTCATAGAGGGAAGCAGGGATTATATCATGTGCTAGAGCTTTTTAGTTTTTTGAAATCATATAGAGAGTAAAAATATATTTCGAGAGGTGTGTGCTAATGGTCAATGAATGGTAGTAGACAATACAGTATTACCCATGCTAACCAGACTTTACAAGAGCCGCTCCCATGAGGAACGTTATTTCTGCAGCAAGCAGATTATCCCTCTTTCTCTTTGGTTTACACATGCAGATGTTTGACTGATTGCTCAGGAACAAAGTGTGAAGAGAATTAGCAGTTAAAGTTGTAAGTTATCTTTTATGGGACTGGTCACCCCTTTGCTAGCTCTTTTTGCAAAATTATAGATACGCAGATGTAAGCTGCTAGTCTGGCGTAAAGTCTGTTTGACAAGTGTAATAAAGACCATCTACCACTTCCTCATGAGCTGGTAAACAGGGACACAAAAAGGAGTAGTAACAATTTTGAATAGTTTAAAGGTAGCACATGACAAATTTACTTGAAGTGGCAGGAAAATACCATATATAGGTAGGTATGGTGGAAACAGATGGCACGGATTTTGGATCAAGGTTTTGGATGCACAAGCAGCATTCCCGCTTAGTACAGAGTTTGGGCTAGCAAGGTTATTTAAGCAAACACATAACGCCAACCGGTACAAAAAGAACCATATGATAAACATATAAGAAGAATTATAAGACTCCACAGTGTCTTCCTTGTTAACCAAAACATCCTTTTAACCAGAAAATATCCAGACTTTGAAACTAGCAAATATGACAAATCGAATAACTACAAGCTTTATGGTAGTTCTTCACTAATGAGCCTTACTTACATGATACACAAGTTTAAACATTACTTACTTGATAACTCAAAATAATTGACAAGTATCAAGTTACTTAACACAAATGATTTACAAGACTATGTAAGCTTTTCATTATACCAAACCACATGCATGACATTTTTTGTACCAACATATTAACCAACTCTCTAAACAAATATAAGTGAAGCAAGAGAGTACTTTCTTCAAAAGAACTAATAACTCTGAACAAGAGATACATGAAAAATAATAGCTAAAAGCATAATAGCGCTAGACAAGAATACTCAACAAGTATAAGTGAAGAACATGAGTATTCTAATGAAAAAGCGGAGCATGTCTCTCTCTCTCAAACAAGAGTGTTGTGATCAAGCATTGTAGTGACCAGAGAACAAAATAAAAACAAAACTGAAAATAAAACACACAAGACGCTCCAAGAATAGCGCATAATATATGAAGAAATAAAAATAGTCTCACTAGAGATGACCTGATAATTTGTCGATGAAGAAGGGGATGCCTTGGGCACCCCAAGCTTAGACGCTTGAGTCTTCATGAAATATGTTGGGAGGTCCAGGGGAGCCTCCCCAAGCTTAAGCTCTTCTCTCTTCTTGATCTTCTTTTATCATTCTTCTCTCATAATACTTGAAAACTTTCTTCACACAAAACTTCTCATAAACTTCATTAGAGGGTTAGTACTCAAAACATTTAATCCACTTTGTTTCTATAAGGACACATTGCAAGAATTCATTCCAACATTAGCTACTGTATACCAGGTCTTTGTAGCACCTTTCCACAAAAAGAAACCACAAAGAAAATTCGTATAAGAAGCAATGCAAAATAAAGATAGAATATGTCAAAAACAGAACAGCCCGTAAAGATGAATTTTTTCGAGGCACTTACATAACTCAAATCAGAAAATGATAGACTAAAGAAAGATTGAAATAAACCTAAGTCGATCAATATCACGTACCATGATTTTTTGGAATTTCGTACAGTGAAGCGCAGAAAATCTGTTCTGGCAGAAAACTCAGTTTTAACACTCTCTTGCCATTAAAGGCTTTTCTTGGCACAAAAACGAAAACAAAAAGATACAAAGGAGATGTTACAGAGGTAACAACATCCTTTACTCAACAAAAAGCAAAAATAGCATGGGTTGTCTCCCAGAAGCGCTTTTCTTTAAAGCCTTTTAGCTAGGCATGATAATTTTAATGATGCTCTCATAAGAATAAGAGTTGAACATATAAGAGTGCATCAAGAAGCAAATATAAAACACATTTAAGTCTAACCCACTTCCTATGCAAAGGAATCTTGTAAGAAAATAAATCAATGAAGCACAAAGTGACTAGCATAGGAAGGTAAAACAATTGCAAATTGAAAACTTTCAACATAAAGAGAGGAGACTTAATATTATTGAGATATATGAAACCGTGTCTCCCTCTCTCACAATGACCATTAGGTATTGAAGCAACCAGCATATAAAATCAACATAAGATAAAACTCATCATAAAGAGAGGAAATTTAGTAACATGAAGATTTCTATAACCATATTTTCCCCTCTCAAAATAATTTTCAGTAGCATCATGAATAGACTCAACAATATAGCTATAACATAAAAAATTCTTATCATGATCCACATGCATAAAAGTATTATTACTCTCCACATAAGCATAATCATAAGTAATAGTGGGAGTAAAACTATCACAGCCATCATTGTAATAATCATAAATTGCAGGCATAGTATAATCATAATAAACTTTATCCTCCATAGTTGGTGGCACCAAAATACCACTATCATTATAATTATCATAAATTGGAGACAAAGTATCATCAAAGCAAATTTCCTCCTCAAAGGTTGGGGGACTAAAAATATCATATTCATCAAAACCAGCTTCCCCAAGCTTAGAGCTTTCCATGGCATTAGCAATAATGGTGTTCAAAGAATTCATAGTAATAACGTTACTACCATCATGAAAATAATTTTCCATAGGTTTTTTAATTTTCTCTTCAAACACATCATGTCCTAACTCAAGATAAATTTCATAGAGCTCTCTATTTTTTTTTGTTATTTTCCATTAAGCCTAACTAGTGAAATAAAACAAGAAACAAAAAGATATAACTGCAGGATCTAAAGGAAATACCTTCAAGCACTCACACGTCGGTAACAGTGCTAAAGAATAGCTTAGTAGCAAGAAGATATGAGTACCGTTTACCTTGACTCCCCGGCAACAGCGCCAGAGAAGAGCTTGATGTCTACTATAACTTTTATTCTTGTAGACAGTGTTGGGCCTCCAAGTGCAGAGGTTTGTAGAACAGCAGAAAATTTCCCTTAAGTGAGTAACCCAAGGTATATCGAACTCAGGGAGGTAGAGGTCAAAGATATCCCTCTCATGCAACCCTGCAATTAAGATACAAGAAGTCTCTTGTGTCCCTAACACACCTAATACACTTGTCAGATGTATAGGTGCACTAGTTCGGCGAAGAGATAGTAAAATGTAGGTGATATGGATATTAACAAGTGGTATATGTATTCTGTGATAAAAATGGCAGTGAGCAACATGCAGCAGAACTAGAAATAAACGGTGTTTCGATGCTTGGAAACAAGGCCTAGGGATCATACTTTCACTAGTGATCACTCTAAAAAATAATAATATAACTGAACACATATAAATACTTCCTCTTCAATATGCAACTTAGGTGCTACTCGGAACTATTCTTCCACTGGATAACGAACATCATTACTACTACGTAGGGCTACAAAAGCACACCTTAAAGTCTGAGTAAACCAACACCGTGATTTCACAATGACATCCAACACAAAGAACAACTCATGGTAAATATCCTTCTAATCTATTATCCTGGTAGAGTCACACACGCCACCTGCACTGTCACCAAGGCTTTGTGTTCTCAACAATGACTCTAGAAATTATAATGATAAAACCAATTGAGTAGCATATCCATAACGTAATGAAGGGGAAACATCTATGAATTCAACTAGATTACAATGCTCGTGATCACATAAAGCTCACACCATGGGAGAGACCGAGAGAGAGATAAACCACATAACCACCGGTAGAGCCCTCAACCTCGATGAAGAACTACTCCTCCTCATCATGGGAAGCAGCAACGGCGATGAAGATGGCTCCGGGGTCACTTCCCCGTCCCAGCAGGGTCCTGGAACAGAGACTTCTGTCCTCCAAATTAGGGTTTTTGGTGGCGGAGGAGCTCGGAGTCGAATCTGGGAAAAGTCTTTGGGGTACCGTCTTTTTTAGGTCAGGACTGATTTTATAGGTGAAGAGGCAGCACGAGGCGATAGCCAGGTGGGCCAGGCGGGCCCACTGTGCGGGCTGGGGGTAGGCCGCGCCGTGAGGTCACGTGGTGGCTATGGGGCCATCTGCAGCTGGTCTTCTGGCTCCGTGGCTTATTTGTGTTGGAAATAAATCACGTAAATTTTCATCCAATTCTGAGCACTTCCATTTTTGGGCTTTTTCTGCAATAAACAGACAAAACAGACAGAAACTGGCACTAGGTTAATAGATTAGTCCAATAAATGTCATAAAATGATATAAACTTTAGAAGAAACATGTGACATTTGATATAAAACAAGCATGGAACATCAAAAATTATAGATACGTTTGAGACGTATCACGGTACGCGGGCCAGCTTGCCTGGCGGGGCGGATTTTCTCACGCCGAAAGCTCAATTTTCCGTCGCCTAACTCGTGTCATTTCCATAGAGGAGTATCTGATGTGTCGTTCTATACTAGTGGCCATTGGCTCGCTTGGTATGCAACCTCGGGGCTGGTGTGTGTATGGCGTATTGTAATGGTTTTAGATCAGTTTACCTTATAAGCAATTCATTTATTTTCTTCTTTATAACAAAAAAGTGGAGCCCCTATCGGTTACTACAAAAAAATATTATTGTTGAATTCGTTTTAAGAACCCCCCCCCCCCCACCACCACTAGGGCTGGAATTAAAACTCGAAACTCGTGAGCTAAACGAGTAGCTCGTGACTCACCTCGGCTCGGCTCGAACTCGGTGTCTCACGAGCCGAGCCAAGTTTCATTTCTGAACTCGTTTGCTGACCAAACTACTCGTGAGTAGCTCGCGAGTAGCTCGATAACTCATTTAACACATTCTAAGTGTTAAAACATGCGCGCATACGAAAAAACAAGTAATTTTCCTACTAATTCTGAACTACAATAATGATAATCTTTCTATAATTTTACATCTCTAGTCAAAGGGTAGATCAATGCTGAAATATGAAACCTATACACCATTATCGCTGCAAAAAATATTAACAGTTTGGCACTAATATATCAAAAATTCCATATTTTTTATTTGAGTGGGTTAAACAAGCTACTCGCGAGCTACTCGCGAGTTTACCGAGTCGAGCCAAGTTTCATTTCTGAACTCGTTTGTTGAACGAGTCGAGTCGAGCTCGACTCGTCAATTGAGCGAGTTCAAGCGAGTCGAGCCGAGCGAGCTCGGCTCGGCTCAAATTCCAGGACTAACCACCCCCCAACAATGTAACAAAATTGAGTTAATTCCAGTTTTTGCTGATTAGTTATGCATTTGTGACATGTATCACCCCATTAAGTGAAACTTTTACCAGAATACCACGCCTAAGAAAATTTAATCTCAGTTTACCACACTTAATTTGTTCTGTTAGATAGACCAAAAAATGTGGCGTCATCGGCAATCATGTCCAGTCTTTTCTTCTCCATATGTTTCTAGTCGTACTCTCGATAATCTCGAACATCGATCGTCACCTAACACCTTGCCCGGGACACAAATCCGGGAAAGTGGGTCCGAAGTTTATTAAGGCCCCTTTGATTCAAAGGAATATCATATGATTCCCGTAGGATTGAATCCTACACATTCCAATCCTACAAATTTCCTATCCCTATACATTTCCTATCCTATGAATTAAAGGAGAATGGGGTAATTTGGACTAATTTCCATTACATACAATAATTGGTGTCACAAATACACAGCTATGGGGTGAAAAGTTGAATTCACTCAACAAAATTACCCTGCCCCATGTGGACGTGGCAATCCTCTGGATAAAGAAGATCACTTAAATGAAATCTAAAAGTTGTTATGTATGACAAAACAAGCATTATGTATAGTTTTTCTCTGAATTCTGCTTGGATTTCTGCTTCTTCGGCTTGAATGATGATGCCCCTAATCCTCTACTAGAGAGTGATTGATGTAGCCCAACCTACGACTCCTACAACAAGTGGCCCAATGACAAGAGCAAGAGTCAAAGCTCTCCATGATAAGGTGAATTCACTCCTATCTATGTGTGACCTCGATACTCCTTTGAATGGGTTGCTACTTCATTCGGATACTTTGTGCATACTCAGGAACCACCTTGATGACGACCCACAATGGAGTGGAGAAGACGACCAAGAGAAGACCCAAGAAGATGGCCAAGAGATGACGCAAGACGAAGGAGAGGAAGAAGGAGCCGGCAGCTCAGCCGGCCCTCCAGCCGGTCAAAACCGGCCTCAAGGCCGGACTACTTCCAGAGGAGGCCGGACCCCCAGCCGGCCAAAACCGGCCTCAAGGTCGGGCTGCAACCCGAGGCGGCCGGACCTCCAGCCGGTTTCGACCGGGCCCAGGTCCGGACCGGCACCGACGCAACCGGCCCCCAGTCCGGCTTAAACCGGATCCACGGCCGGATCTCCTTCCGGCTCGCGCGCGTCCCCACTTGTCAACGTGTCTTTTCCCCGTTTTGTACCCAGACTATAAATAGACCCCCTCCCCTTCAGATCTAGGGTTAGACTATGATTAGGGAACTAAAGTAGAGCCTTGCTCCTTCTTCTCAAAGTGTCTCTTTCCTCCTATGGAGATGAATCAAGGCCTCCCCTTGTGGAGATGAACCAAGGCCTCCCTATGTGGAGAAGATCCCTTTGTGGATATCAAGGCTTCCTCTTATAGTTACGATTACTTGCTAATCTTCCCTCTTGTAGTGGCTAGATTGGATTGGTTGGATTGACCAATTGGACAAACAATCCTACGAGTAAGGTGTGCATGGGAGAGGAGAATTGGGGGACTACCCTAGGGGATTTGTTACCAATTGAATCTTGCTGAGTTGCTACTTGCTAGTTATGTTTGATTTGAGAGTTTTCCCCTCTTTGTGTTCTTGTGTTCATCACTTGTTCTTCGTGTTCATCGTTCCCTCCACACAAATCCGTGAAAATCGGGACCAACCCACATCATATGGTATCAGAGCTCTAGGTTGACACGGATTTGATTTGTGTTTCCACCAAATTTTTCTTCGTTTTTGAGAAATTCGAAAATTTCCACCAAAAATAGCCATTTTGGGATCCGAGCAATTTGATCGATTTGATGAGTTTTTGGTTGTTTTGATCCATGGATCTGTTGCTTTAGGACCCCCTCCACCCTTGTTTGCGTTCCCAAGCCTTAATTTTGCCAATTTCCCACGAAATCGAGGTTTTTCGCGTCACTTTTTCGCCCAAAATTCGCGGATTTCCGAGACCCAGCAGAACCGGCATCCAGCCGGCCCAGACCGGGCCACAGGCCGGCCAGTGACCCGACGCATCCGGCCCCCAGCCAGCCTAGGCCGGCCCCAGGGCCGGTTTCCCAGAAAAATGTATTTCTTCCTTTTGTTTCCTCGGTTCGTTTTGGCAATTCTCCGTTGTTGTTTGAGTCCTTTTCCGGTGTGTGAAACATCTACAACATCGAAGCTTCCGCAGCAACTTCATCAACGTCACGCAAAGACGACACCAAGGACTCGACATTTCCCCGACTTTGTAATCCGTTGTGAACCCTTCTTCCTTTCGCGTACCTTGACCTATCGGACTAGCTCTTTGATATTGCGGGGCATTGCACTTGTCGAGTGATTGTCTTAAAGTATTGGCGAGTGTGTATCGTTAGAGATCTTGGCACTAGCAAAAGAGAAGGAATCATCGTCAAAAAGCAAAAATCAAAAAAAAAAGAAAAAAAAAGAACATGAGTAGTGCCAAGTATCATCTCTTGTAGGTTGCGACAAAGCTAACCGCCAAAGTGAGTGAGTGTGTAACTTGTGCAAATCCGTTGCCCACAAAAGCAATTGAGCTAGCGTCCCTCTTGTGTTGGGTGACATTTGAGCACGTAGTCTTCGTTAGGTTGTCTATCTTCGAGTGCTCGCCCTTTGGTCGCCCAACCCATCATTCGCTTTTGTGTGTGTTTCTTGATACTTTGTGGTTGGAGTTTCTTTGGTAATTTGATCATTGTGGATTTTCTCTACCTTTGACAATATTTTCGCCGTTTGCTTGTTTCGTTTGCCACTTCATACCTTCCTATCCTCATAAGTGTGTGTGTTGGGTGTTAGAACCGGATTCTCTCCTCTCAAGCCACATTATACTTGGGATATAGTTTGTCTTGGTTTTTCCTTACCACATATCTCACTTGTTCTTGAGAAAATGTTTAGGGGAAGTACAAACGGAAGCTCAAGCTCGGACGAGAAATCCATGGTGGAGTTCGCGGTGATCATGGCTATGTCACACAAACGGAGTTTGTTGGTCTTCGACACCTTCTTCGTGATGGCCTAGGACGCTACGAGCGCCGTCTTCAAGCTCAAGAGAACAACTTCAACGACGCATGCATGCGCAAGAAGCATCTATGGAGCGGTGACCGAAGCTCTCAACAACCTTGTGCGACAACGAGCTTCTTCACGCTCAAGCCGTACAAGAAGCACCTCAAGGTCGACACAAGCACGTCATGGACGTCATGAACCTCGACAAGAACGTCAACATGACCAAGGCGCGACGCCCATGAACGACCTCCTCCTAACGTTGAACAACCACATGATCTTCACGCGAACAATGCCAATGCGCATCAAGAACAACCTCACCAAAATGATGAACGTCACGAACGCATACCATCACCACCACCGCAACAACGTGATCGTCATGACCCATTGGCTAATGACAATGGCGTCCGGGTGCGAATGACTTTGTGAACAAGGACGTCACCCCGTCATCCTCCAAGGCCACGTCATCAAAATCATGACAATGCGAACAATAACGAACAACCCGTTCCTCAACAAGAGCAACCACTTCCACATGATCGTCAACAACACCAACGTTCCGAGTCAAGTGATAACGAGTCAAGCCAACACAATGGTGATGGACTCAATCGAAGGAGACGTGGACGTGCATTCCCACGTGGTGGCCATCGTGAACTATGATGACTTGACCAACGTCCGCTTTGACATACCCAAGTTCTACGGCACAAGTGATCCGGAAGCTTACTTCTCATGGGTACTCAAGGTTGACAAGATCTTCCGCGTGCAACGCTTCTCCGACAACAAGAAGGTTGCCTTAGCCTCGATGGAGTTTGAAGAGTATGCCCTCTTGTGGTGGGAACAACTACAAGATGCTCGCGTCGCTAACCACCAACAACCAATTGACACTTGGGTTGAAATGAAAGAAACAATGTACAAGCGCTTCGTGCCAAGCCATTACACTAGAGACTTATACAAGAAGTTGCAAGAGTTGAAGCAAGGGTTGAAGTCGGTTGATGAGTACTACAAGGAGATGGAAATCTCCATGATGAGAGCCAATGTCAACGAGTACGAAGAGCAATCCATGGCTCGTTTCATGAATGGCCTCAACTATCCAATCAAGAAGATCGTGGAGTTCCAACCATATGCCTCTTTGGTTGAGCTAGTACATCAAGCTTCCAAGGCCGAGCGCCACGTGCTTGAAGAGCTCAAATACCTCAAGACAAAGGCATTCTTCGCCAACAAGCCTTCTTCGTCAACTCCTACACCTTCACAAGCTCTTCCTCAAGCGAAACTCGAGGTCCTCCAAGAGTCTCTACATCGACACCTCAAGCGCCTCAACCTTTCAAGAAAGTACCTCCCCTACCAAGGCGCCTCAAGGATCTTCGTCCGGCACAAGACTTTGCAATGCTACAAGTGCGGCGGACAAGGGCACAAATCTTTTGAGTGCACCAACAAGAAGGTCATGATCATCAATGACATGGGAGAGTATGAATCTATGAGTGAAGATGAGTACAATGCTTTGAACAAGGTCGCCACAATGCAAAGTGCTCAAGAAGAAGAAAGTGAGATCTATTGTGATGGCGACAACAACCCTTCCTTGGTTGTGGCAAGAGCTTAACCACCAATGTTCAAGTGGAAGAAGACCAAAGATGCAACTTGTTTCAAACAAGAGCGGGAATCAATGGAAAGTCCATCAAGGTCATCATAGATGGTGGAAGTTGCCACAACTAGCGAGCAAAGAACTTTGTGATAAGCTCAACTTGAAGTTCAAGAAGCACCCACATCCTTACCATGTGCAATGGTTGAGTGATACCGGAGCCGTCAAGATTCAACACATGGTGCAAGTGTCCTTCAAGATTGGAGCCTATGAAGATACGGTTGATTGTGATGTTGTGCCTATGAACGTTTGTCACTTACTCTTGGGCGTCCATGGCAATTTGACAAGGGTGCTATGCATGATGGAAGGACAAATACTATAGCTTCAAGAACAACGACAAGACCTTCGTCCTTCGTCCCATGACACCAAGTCAAGTCATCGCCGACAACGCCAAGACTATTGCAAGGGCACAACAAGATCGTTCGTCAGTGAGATGAGTGGTGAGCGAGAGACCCACCATAAAGTGAGTGAGAGCCACAAGCCAAATGAGTGTGACACTTCAAAGAGAGTTCCCACAAAACTTACACTATTTGCCACAAGAGAGAGATGAGGGAGTTGAGAGAGAACCCATCCACCCTCCACTATGTGCTCATATGCAAGGGTGAAGTTTCTATGACTAACACTTTCACAAACCTTCCTCCTTTGTTGTCTCTTTTGAAGGACTTTGAAGATGTCTTCCCTCAAGAAGTGCCACCGGGACTACCTCCTCTACGCGGAATCGAGCACCGCATCGACCTTGTTCCCGGCGCACCGCTACCAAACCGCGCTCCTTACCGCACCAACCCCGAGAGACAAAGGAGATCGAGCGGCAAATACAAGAACTTCTTGCCATGGGACATATCCGCGAGAGCTTGAGTCCGTGCGCCGTGCCCGTCATCTTGGTACCCAAGCACGACAACACTCTTCGCCTTTGCATGGATTGTCGCCCATCAACGCCATACCGTTCGGTATCGCCATCCTATCCCTCGACTTGATGATATGCTTGATGAGCTTTGTGGTTCCGCTATATTCTCCAAAATTGATCTTAAAAGTGGATATCACCAAATAAGATGTGTGAAGGTGATGAATGGAAGACCGCATTTAAAACAAAGCTTGGTCTTTATGTGGCTGTCATGCCATTTGGTCTTTCCAATGCACCTTCTACTTTTATGCGTCTCATGAATCATGTTTTGCGTCCTTTATTGGCAAATTTGTTGTGGTATACTTTGACGACATCCTTATCTATAGCAAATCTTTGGAAGAGCACACTTCTCATGTTGCTCAAGTTTTGTTGGTTCTTCGCAATGAAAAGCTTTATGCAAATCTTTCTAAGTGCACTTTTGCCACCAACAAACTTGTTTTCTTGGGTTTTGTTGTTTCTTCGGATGGAGTCGAAGTTGATGAAGCAAAGATACAAGCAATTCGGACTTGGCCTTTTCCGATGTCACTTGAGGAGTTGAGACGTTTTCTTGGTTTTGCCGGATTTTACCGCCGTTTCATCAAGGATTTTTCCACAATTGCTTGCCCCCTCCATGAACTTACAAAGAAAATGTACCTTTCATTTGGGGCAATGCACATGATTTTGCTTTCAATGAGCTCAAACGGTTATTAACCGAAGCACCACTCCTTGCCCTTCCGGATTTCTCTAAGACATTTGAGATTGAATGCGATGCAAGTGGATTGGGCATTGGTGGAGTGCTTATGCAAAATGGTAGACCCATCGCATACCATAGTGAGAAACTAGATGGAGCTCGCTTGAATTACCCCATTTATGACAAAGAGTTATTTGCTTTGGTTCGTGTTTTGGATGTGTGGCAACATTACCTTCGTCCTAAGGAATTTGTCATTCATTCCGACCATGAATCCTTGAAATATTTGAAAAGTCAAACAAATTTGAACAAAAGACATGCTAAGTGGGTTGAGTTCATTGAGTCTTTTACTTTGTAATCAAATACAAGAAAGGTAAAGACAATGTGGTCGCGGATGCTCTATCCCGCAAGGCCAACCTACTTACACGTCTTGACATTAGTGTCTTGGGTTTGGATGAGATAAAGAGTTGTATGCTACCGATGCTTTCTTTGGAGACATTTTCGCTCAATGTTCGGAGCACAAAGGAATTGGTGATTTCTATTTGCACAAGGTTTCTTGTTTAAGGCTAACAAACTATGTATACCCGAGTCTTCGCTTCGTTTGGTCCTTTTGAAGGAATCTCATGGAGGATCACTCATGGGTCACTTTGGCCGCGACAAGACCTACGCCATGCTCACCACCAACTACTATTGGCCAGAATGAAGCGTGATGTGGAACGCCTAGTTCGACGATGTTCTACATGTCTCAAAGCTAAGTCTACTCTAAACTCTCATGGCTTATATACACTTTGCCTATTCCACATCACCCATGGTCCGATATAGCTATGGATTTTGTCTTAGGACTCCCACGCACTAAAACAAACAAGGATTCCATCTTTGTCGTCATTGATCGCTTCTCTAAAATGGCACACTTTATACCTTGCAACAAGACGACGATGCTTCACATATTGCTACTTTGTTTTTCAGGGAAATCGTCCGTCTTCATGGCGTGCCAAAGACCATTGTGTCGGATCGTGACGTCAAGTTCGTGAGCTATTTTTGGAAGACTTTGATGGCCAAGATGGGAATCAAGCAACTATTCTCCACCGCATACCACCCTCAAACCGATGGCCAAACCGAAGTGGTGAACCGAAGCCTATCTACACTCCTTCGTGTGTTGATCAAGCCTAACTTGAAGAATTGGGAAGAGTGCATCCCACACGCCGAGTTCGCCTACAATCGAGCACTACACCGCGCAACAAAGAGAACACCCTTCGAGATCGTCTATGGCTCCAACCCCTACACCGCGCTCGACATGCTACCACTTCCACTCCGTGAGCAAGTTAACATGGACTTCGACAAGCGAGCCGCTTACATGAAGAAGCTCCATGAGGAAACAAGAACTACTCGAGAAGCACAACAAAGACCATGCTACGAAGATGAACAAACACAAGCGCGCCATGATATTTGAAGAAGGAGACCTTGTTTGGCTACACCTTCGCAAAGATCGCTTCCGGATGCAAGGAAGTCCAAGCTTCACCCTCGTGGAGATGGACCTTTCAAGGTTATCAAGCGCATCAACGACAATGCCTACAAGATCGACATCTCCCAATCCAAACACTTGGTCCATGACACCTTCAACGTCGCCGACCTATCGCCATACCTTGGAACATCAAGCGATGAGGATGACCAAGAGTCGAGGACGACTCTTTTCCAAGGGGGAGATGATGTAGCCCAACCTACGACTCCTACAACAAGTGGCCCAATGACAAGAGCAAGAGTCAAAACTCTCCATGATAAGGTGAATTCACTCCTATCTATGTGTGACCTCGACACTCCTTTGAATGGGTTGCTACTTCATTCGGATACTTTGTGCATACTCAGGAACCACCTTGATGACGACCCACAATGGAGTGGAGAAGACGACCAAGAGAAGACCAAAGAAGATGGCCAAGAGATGACGCAAGACGAAGGAGAGGAAGAAGGAGCCGGCAGCTCGGCCGGCCCTCCAGCCGGTCAAAACCGGCCTCAAGGCCGGACTACTTCCAGAGGAGGCCGGACCCCCAGCCGTCCAAAACCGGCCTCAAGGCCGGGCTGCAACCCGAGGCGGCCGGACCTCCAGCCGGTTTCGACCGGGCCCAGGTCCGGACCGGCACCGACGCAACCGGCCCCCAGTCCGGCTTAAACCGGATCCACGACCGGATCTCCTTCCAGCTCGCGCGCGTCCCCACTTGTCAACGTGTCTTTTCCCCGTTTTGTACCCAGACTATAAATAGACCCCCTCCCCTTCAGATCTAGGGTTAGACTATGATTTGGGAACTAAATTAGAGTTTTCCTCCTTCTTCTCAAAGTGTCTCTTTGCTCCTAGGGAGATGAATCAAGATCTCCCCTTGTGGAGATGAATCAAGGCCTCCTCATGTGGAGAAGATCCCTTCGTGGATATTAAGGCTTCCTCTTATAGTTGCGATTACTTGCTAATCTTCCCTCTTGTAGTGGCTAGATTGGATTGGTTGGATTGACCAATTGGACAAACAATACTAAGAATAAGGTGTGCTTGGGAGAGGAGAATTGGGGGCTACCCTAGGGGATTTGTTACCAATTGAATCTTGCTGAGTTGCTACTTGCTAGTTATCTTTGATTTGAGAGTTTTTCCCTCTTTGTGTTCTTGTGTTCATCACTTGTTCTTCGTGTTCATCGTTCCCTCCGCACAAATCCGTGAAAATCGGGACCAACCCACATCAGTGATGGTCAAACCCTAGCGGGTGGCCCGTTAATTTCAATCCTTAGCTTTGTTTGTGCCATCCATGGCCCCATTCGGCTGCACACCTTCGGATCGGGCGTTTGAGTGTTTGCAATGCGCAAACCGGGAAGCATCCGACTTGGCCCAGTTCTTTTGCTAGCTTTGAAAATAGGCTGCCCCCTCCCCAACTTCTCCCATAAGCAGCCTAGCTTATTTTTTAAGCTTGCAAATCCATGACAACTTGTTTTGCTTCCTGGACCATGGTTTGTATTATTATTCTGTCCGTATGCTGTTATCAGACTGCAAAGTATGCTATTCTCCTTTGCCCTTAAACTTGTAGTGCCAGATTACAAGAACGAATCATATTTTGTCTTGCATCTCAGGATAGTGTCTTCGACTTACGAAGAGTCTGCAAAAAAAAAGTAAAGGTAGCTCTTTTTTTTAAATAGTATAATGTACGTCGTTCGGTGCCAGAAAACTGAAGATACCACTGACAAGATAATCAAGAAGAATCACTACAACAGGCTACAACACCAGCAGCACAAAAGGAGATGATTTTGAGACAATTTGTCCACATTAACGATAACATTTTGTGATACAAATTTCTCCTGACAGTGACTGGACAACATCCAGAATACAGTGAAACCAAAACAAGATACTTACCCTGTTGTGCCCCAGTAATCCTCAACCTGTTAATTTCACTGGGCCAAAAAAACACTGTAGCCTGTTTACAGAAATTTAGGCTTAAAAGAATTATCTGGATTCTGAGAGGGCGATCATTTATCTCATCAGTAGACCTATCACAAGAATTCTCTTCACTTCATCCTCATTATTATTGCACTCATCCTAAGTACCCACCCAAAATAAATAAAAATGACTGCCACTATGTGGATGTAGCAATTCTATGGGTAAAAGATCACCCTAGAGGTCCAAAATTGTAGTGAGAAAACAACTATTACAGATTTTTTTTATAACTGAGCTTTCTGCTTCGACTTCTGCTTCTTCAGCTCCAATGAAGCACCTAAACCTACTGGAGTTTGACCGTCAACCTTAGCCTTGGATTCCTTTGCACCATTCAGGGCAGGACCATTGGACTGCGGAACTGCAGATTCACTTGTTCGAGTGTTGGCAGCGGGAGAAGTAGCAGAAGCGGAAGTCGCCGAGTTGATAAGGTTGAGAAGTTGATTTAGTTCAGCAACACTGTTAGTAGCAGGTGCTTTGCGCAAATTAACACCTCTGGCAGCAGCTCTTTTTCGGGCCTCTGCAGTAGCCTTAGCACCTCGCTCGTCGACTCCTCTTCCTCGAGGAACCCCTTCTCCAACTACTGCAGCATTAAGTGATTTGTTGACATTTGCTGATCCATCACCAGATTGGATCGCAGCTGCCTTCATTGCTTGAATCAATCCCGGATGCGACTGCAAAATAAATAAATAAGGTCGGGTGTTAAACTTCATATGCATTGATGTTGACTTCCAAAAAGAAGCCAAAAAATGGATGCACCTTTGGAAAAAGATGTAGGATCAAAAAATAATGTGCGTCCAACAGTGTGCACATTTTGCTATGGCAAGAACTGAATGCATTTTTCAGGGATAGGGACAGCATCAGGTAAGAACTGGGCTATCAGTATTTCAGTTTCTAGCATTTTGTGGTGCTGCAATTCAAGTAAGACAAAATTCAAAGGGCATAGTAAAAACTAGAAAGTTGCACCTAATAAGTTTTACCTTCAACAAATTAAGAGTGGCAGCAGAGGGGTTAGCTGCTGCCTGGACCTTTTGCTTCTGCGCATTTACCTGTACAAGAAATGAGTTTCATCTCCCATAGATAATACAACTAGATTCAGCATGCAAGGGAAGAAAGCTACTCCCTCCGTTTTTATTTACTTCACGTTCTAGGTTTTTTCAAAGTCAAACCTATAAAAGTTTGACCAAGTATGTACGAAAAAATATCAATAATGATAATCTCGTATGCATATAATATGAAAATACATTTTATGATGATTCTAACAATATTGAGTTTGTATTATAGATATTGATAGTCTTTCCTATATATTTGGTCAAAATTTACAAGGTTTGACTTTGACTAAAACTAGAACGCAATGGAATTGTGAAGGGTATGTGAAGCAGAAATGAAGACACAGTTTTCAAAATTTACAACGGAAACGAGTTGTGCTGCATTTTTAGCTTCTTTAGAGAAGGCACAAGAATTCCCGGACCAACAGTGGAACAACCCTGGAAAATAACATCTCAGCACATTACCTGCAGTGCTCGCTCCTCAAATGTTTTCAACCAATTTTCTGAATCTTTTGTTCTTGAATCATCACTCCCTAACTGTTTTACCAGTATATCACGTGTCTTGGTTTCATGCTGCCATGAAAATCAAGACGTCAATCCAATGTGTCAGAATGTTATTGTGTCTATAATTTTCTGATTTTCCGTCAGAACTAACCTGAACTGAAAGCTTGTAATTACCCATACTACTGAACGCAATGGCGAGAGCATGATAGCAAACCGCTGTTTGAATGTGACCTGGGCCTAAAAGGCGCTCGTTCTTTGTAAGTGCTTCTTGTAGATACCTAAGAGCGGTACTCATATTGCTTGCATCCTGGTACATCATCGCCACATTTATAAGAGTTGCTGCAACATCCGGATGATCAGGACCTGATGCTAAACTCAGCAAAAGCAGTGTACGGGACATGTGCCGCAGCGCAAGTTCAGTTTGATTGAGACCGTGATAGAACAAAGCCATGTTGCCATAGCTGAAAAGAAAGAAACATAAGAGTTAGGCTCAGTATGTGGTAGCTGAACAGTGTCGTGCTTGTTTTTATAATCTACCGCAGAAAGTTAGCCACGGAAGTAGGCACAGTGATGCCAAACACGGACTAAAAAAAAGGTTGGATGTCATATTTTGGTTCCATGTATAAATATCAAAGAGACTATGCTCTAGTACTAACAAAGCCGAGGAGATGCCACTAACCCAGCAACAGAAAGTAGTCCGCTTGTAAAGGTTTATAAAATATTTTACGCTTCTATAGTCTAGACCCACCAGCACCTCCACATTTAGATTTTTTATAAGCTATTACTTTTAAACCGAGAAGTTGACTCTCCGCTCTTGCTTTACAAATTTGGGACAGCTGGCGATACTAAGAATTGGACGCAATGATTTAATGACAAGAAAATCAGTTATGAATGGATAAATAGGTTAGTTTGATGATAAACTGAACTGACAAAAATTAAAAATATAGCACAAATAAATTAAATCGAAGTACATGCCTGTGGGCAGTATCAGGATGATCAAGACCAAGGCACCGCTCATTTATGATAAGCTCTCGGTGTTGCTGCACAATTGCTCCTGCTATATCACCGGCATGGTACAAAACCATTGCGAGGTACCTTTGGGAAAAATAAGACAAACAAAAAAGAGAAGGGTTTCAACAAAACTTTGTTCAAAAATAATACTTGATAATACAATTTGTAAAGTTGTTTCATATGAACTATTTTTTGGTCATTTGCTCATCTTCAAAATATTTACAATCAAACATGTGATGGCCCCAATAATTTCTCATATTGTTTCTCATACAATTTATCGAAAAACAACAGTTCAGACATTACAACTAGAGTGAGCATATAGCATGATCTACACAGCTCTGAAAATGCTGTGGGCCACATTTAGTAAGGTTCAGAACCTCAACAATGCATTCTCCCAATAAAAGCAAATACTCCCTGCGTCTTTAAATATAAGGCCACTTCATATTTTGGGTATAACTTTGACCATTATTTTACCAACAAAATTCAAGTTATAAGCCACAAAATCTATGTCACTGGATTCACGTATGAAAGAGGTTTCTGAATATTTTGTGACATATAACTCATATTTTGTCGGTCAAATCACTAGTCAAATTAGGAACCGAAATGCTAAGAGCCCTTGTATACATAGAATGAGGGAGTACTGATAACATAATCAGTTAAAAATAAGCTAGTGTGTTACCGGCAACAGCTTGCAGCATCCTTGTGCATGGGACCATTGATCTGCAATAGCAATGATCAAGGGGTAAATATCAAGTTCAGTGGATTATCATGCTAGGGTAGCTGTATTGTGCTGTGTACCTGTTGAAGCAGCGAAAAAGCTTCAGAAAATAGTGCATATGCCTCATTTAGTGTTCCCTGAAATGCATTGAATTCATAAGTATTAACCAGGTAAAGAGATCAGTTCAAGCGAAGGAACTGAGTTCAAAAATTTATATAACAAGATGGTCAAAGAAATATATACCTCGGCCATTCGGATTTTCCCTGCTTCCATAAGCTTCCTTGCATCAGTACAGGTAGGAACTGAGTGCTTCACAATTGGTTGGAGGTTCAAGATATCTGAAGCTTGGAATGGAGTAGCAGAATCCAAATCGTATTTGCGAGCAGCAATTGTTATTCCCACCTGATAAATGATATGTGAAACAAATTAGATGGCACTGCCAGGATAACTGCGACAGGGACTATATACTATGTGGATATCATTCTAAAAGCAGGCCAACATTTCGCACAAGATGCCTATAAAAAGCAGTGGTGAAATCAAAATGAAGACCAAAGCAATCTTTGTCCAGCAATTGTAATTATTATATACAGCTGAACATAGCTAACCTTTTGGCAAAGATTACGGAGAACTGCGACTCTTTTAGCCCCAACCCTCGCATCATCTGGCACTTCGAACTAAATAAAAGAAGTCCATTAGTCTTGGTGTTCTATAAAAGATGAAAACACAGAGAAATAGCATCAGACAGTACCTGATATTTATGTTTTGCGAACTCCTTAATGTCAGACCAAATTCCATCAGATGTTAGATGGGAATATGTATATGCAGATTGATCCTTCCTTGAAGAAGCTGAGGGACTTGATTTCTGTCCCTGAAATATTGAATTTGCTTTAAATAACAACTAAAAATCAAATAATACAAATAAGATGTATCACATACATAATCTCTAGACAAAGTTCCACATTAGACACTGAAGTGCACAGAAATGTCACGAGATTGCTTATGGATACAAACCTTCTGGGTTTTTGATTGCGTGCGGCCAGCACTACCTGTAGTTGAAGAAGCCAAAACTTTGCCAGCAAAACAATTTAAGAAATGAGCAACAGCAGGTGCAACATTATGGTCTGGGCAAAGCCTCAGTATTTCCTGAAGTAGCAAGAGCAAACGATGGTCAACAAGTATCCTTACACCATAACTGAGTTCAACAATAGCAACGATGATAGGCTGAGATTTTGATATTATCATACGAAAGAATTTCATGTGGCTCATTATCCAATAATATAATGATGTAAGCTAGCACACAAAGTGGATATCACAACAATATGTGAGGTGCATTGACATTGAATAAAATAATATTGAATTGAACTCCAGAACCGAGGATGCGCATTTATAGTAGTGCAACTAACGATGCCACATTGAATTCCATAGCCAACTTCATTTGAGCCAAATGTGAAATCGAGAGACTTAGGATATCAGTGCTTGGATAAATGCCTATGGGATGGAGTAGAAGATATTCAAACACCTTTTCTGTTCACTTCACTTCTAAAAGGCCTTGTAAGCCACCGCTTGCTAACAAGAGAAGGCATTACAAAAGGGTCCTCGCAAGGTATTTCCTATGACAAAATGATAGGATAAGCGAAACGTAGCTCCAATACCTCTGATGTGGGCCACCCTAAGAGCAAACCAAAGGACCCGTCTAGGTGAATGAAAGGGCAACTGCAGTTCATCCTTTGATTGACTTCAACACAACTCTAATAAAACACCTAATCATGTTCTCTCTAGTCCGAGTTCTCGCTCTTATAAGACAACGCCAAGTCCATCCGCACCTCCATGCACACCAGCATATGCATCCTTTCATAACAAGGAACTCGGCTTTCACTGTGACAGCTCCCCTTCGCAGCGAAAGAAAGTGGATTCGATTCGATCTGATTCTTACTTAGGATTTTACTTTGTTGGAAACACAGGTGTTCGTAATTTCCATTGCTCAAAAACTTCTTAAGGATGTGTCTGTCATTACCTATTACTATTTCTGCATCTATTTTTCATGGCATGATATGAAATAAGTTCAGAGCGGCACAGTTTAGAAACCCAAAACTGAGCCTACGTGGGGCTGTTAGCTTTCGAGGTCCCATTTTCAGCATTCACCATTGTCCACAGACTTCAATTTGTCAACACCTGTCTACTCTAAAAATAGTCAGGTGAACGCTCTATGACCCTATCTACAAAATGTATGGGCCACTGATTCACTTAGCCTTTCTTACCACAGTGCTCCACGTCTCTTAAAGCTCAATCAAGCTAAATATCCATCCCTAGTCTGACAACTAAATAAGGCTTCAGACGGTCCCAAATGAGCCCCCAGCATGACAGTGTGCAGAACTGAAGGTGGCCTTGGTGACAAAAGTTGGATTCAGAAAAATCCCTTGTGCGGTTAGGTATGGGTTTTTCTTCACAAATACTTGACAACCATATTAAATGGGTACTTTATCACTTTTTCACACCTCCAGAGAAAGTTCAGAGTGAAAGCTCATGGTGGCTTGAAGTATTTAAGGAGCTCTTCAAAGAGGAATCCATTTTCTAACTGGCGTTCAAGATCTAGCAAGCCCCCCGATACGTGGTATGTGCTAAGCAACATAATACCTATTGTGGGTACATAGATCATGAGCTAACAGAAGCATGTTAGACAAGAATTTGTCAGTGTCACAGAAATAACCAACTACAATTAGCATTCAAAGATAGATGAACCGCGCTGAAACCATCTTTGCAGACTAAACAACTACCGTAGAAGAAACATATCCCATAAACACAGTAAAGTGTTTGATGCCACAAAAGTAAACAGCTGCATTCAGCATTAAGGATAGGAACAGCACCTTTACAACATGCTTTGAGGACCTAACAATTATCTCAGCTGAAAACAAGTCCCATAAGTGTGGCAAATGCTTGATCATACCTGCAACCTGAGGAAAGAATAATTTTCAGAACATGAAAATGCAATTCAATGTTTTCACTTTCAGCTGTATCAGTCCAGAGAGACTCACTCTGCCCAGATATCTAACATTTATCCCATTGCTATGAAGCACATCAGTTAAAGTTTGACCATCCATAGGGGAGACATCAAGGCAGCAGAGATCCTGAACGAACTTTGGGATCACTGTATCTAGCAAATATGAACCAACCTTTCTAACCAAAGCTTCATCTGCTGCAATCTCCTAAGAATATTGAAGAGCACAATATTGATTAAATCGTCATAGCAAATATTAAACAAACATGGTTCTTAAACTAACCTCAGGACTGCCAGCAAGCTTGTACTCCGTAAATACATTTGGATTGAAAAGAATGTCATCAGTTGAGTCGTTACTTTCAGCAGGTGTTGGAGCAGGGCTTTCATCAGACTTGTCATCTCCGTCCATGGAAGCAGCCTGAAATATTGGAAATGAGTTTCTAGCTTCGATAGAAGCAACAAGATCTTTTTATTTTATAAAAGTTTAGACCAGTTCAGTGGACAAAAATGAGTTGTTTAGGAAAAAGGCATATTCAATATTTATTCTATCTATTTCGGACCGACAACCAAAAACTAATACGAGTTAATATTTAAAATGCATGCTAATTGGCTAAATTTGGAGGGAAGCACTCTGATTTTATTCTTTCAGTACTGCGTCGGCTGTTAACTCCTTTCAGATCTTATTTTATATTGTTTGGATCTTGATGATTTTCTATTGTGCTCTTATGTTTCTTATTAATATCTTCCCAGTAGGGCCCTCCACGCCTGTTCTCGGCAGACAAAAATGCATGCATTTTCCGTAGAGAAGAGTAGGAATGCATTAACAACAGTTTCTGCACATACCGTAGCATCAGGAACACTGACATGTTGGTCAGCAGATTCTGGTCCATTCACTTCCAGAAGGACATCTGGAGCTTTCTGCATAGGGGATTTCTTTGTGGATTCAGCCTATCCAATTCAACAAAATAGATAGTTAGGATTAGCCTATAAATAAATTATGTATCAGTGAAACATAAGGTCTTTCTGAATACAATACACAAACTATGTGATCAGCTGACCTCAACAAATGAGGCTACAAGCTCAGGTCTCAACACACAGAAGCGGTGCTGCAGTCCAATGTAGTTAGAATCTCGAGGAGTCACTCGCATCAGATCCAAAATATAATGCCTATAGAGTGAGGGAAAAGTCAAATGAAGGAAAGAAATGAACTTGGCCACATGAACAACTGCACTGTAAGTGAACAAAAATAGCACAAAAGTGACGAATCACGACAAAAGCAAGAGAAACAAGATTAGAGATTTCTACAATTCAATCATGTGGCTGTGTACAGGCCAGACCAGAATGCAGCCCTATTAGATTTGTTACGTGCAATGTTTCTAAAGAAAGCCATAAATTCCAACAAAACGACTTGACGAGTGTTGCCAAGAAAAAGTTTTTAATAAACAATAAAAGAAGGGGACAGTTGCACCACGTTTCATTAACGAATGTACACAAATCAATGTTTAACCTCAAAATAATAGTTACCTGTCATCACTACCAACAATTCCTTTGCATTCAACCGTAGCAGCTAATTTTACAGGATTACCAGAACCATCCAAAACCACATGCTCCTTCACGTGGAGCCGCTTTGCAGCTTCAACTACCTAATAGAACAGATCTTATTTAGAGTTTAAATGAAGATATTACCAAGAAATAAGAATATCTGAATCATGAAGAAGGTTGGTCATTTACACAAACACTTCAGGAACCATGAATGATAACTGAACCTTCTAAATACTTGCATATGTCTCTCAAAAAAAACTTGCATGTGTAACTTTTATAATGCCCTTTGACAAGAAAAATCAAGTATGCACCACTTAGGCAAACTGTTAACATTACAAATTGTGCCCTTTAACAGATATATAATCGATTGTACACCTGTCAGGCATTGTGAATCAGCGTGACAAGTGAAACAATAGAAAGTAAAACATAGAACAGTGGAAATAGTGTTTCAGCTAGAGGTATTAAGTATAGTATTGCAATTTTAGCATTGCTGATGGCAGTCTGAAATAAGAATACAATAGACCAGTCAGTCTCCAGTCATTAGTCACTATATTAGGCAACTAAAAACTTTAACTAACATGTGGAACAATAATATGTACTCCCTCCATTCGGATTTAATTGACACACATTTGGTTACACATGGATGTATCTAGACACCAAACAAGTATAGATACATCCATATTTGGACAAGACCAAGACAATTAATTTGGAACGGAGGGAGTAGATCGGAAGAAAAATGATGACAGACCTTTGCATGGAATGACTCATTCCAAGATATCTTCTTGCCATTATCAACAGAACCATACAGAAGGGAGTCAGACTTGTCTCCTTGGAGAATACCAGGTATGATGCTCTACAAATCCAGTACAATTGCTCAAGTCACATTAATACATAGGGAAAGCATTTTAAAGGAAAAAAGATAAGGTGGTTCAAACATGGATATATGTTGAAAAAATACAAACTGCAATTATGAGTTATGACAATCTCCATATAATGAATCACCTTTTTTAGGGTATCTACCGATTGTACAAATGTCAAATATAATCCTAGTAACCATACAAGAAGAATAGACAGAGGACTTCAGGTGCACAACAAAAAAATTGGAATTCAAGGAATAGCAGAAAATCATGATGTAAGCAGCAAAAGTATCGACAAATGCCATAAATAAGTACTCCCTCCGTTTCTAAATATAAGATGTTTTAGCTATTTCAAATGTGGTCTAGATACGGACTGAAATGGGTGAACAACTGAACATACACACTAAAACATGTCTAGATACATGTGAATCTGAAAAAAAGCTAAAACATCTTATATTTAGGAACAAGGGATTAACTAATTTCTAGACATACCTGAGCTACAACTCTGTGACCTCTGTAATCAATTATTGCCATGGCAAGATTGTAAAGTCCAGGAATATCAGCTTCTTGGTAAGACTTAGTTCCTTTCAAGTCATTATTAGCAGAAGCATAGGTCGCCTGCTCACTGTCTGCTATTTGTGCCTCTGCAGATGTTTCCAACACACTGTTAGGCTCTTCAGTCTTTGAGTTTGGTGCTACACTGGAGGGGACTGGCATACTTCTGCCAGAACCATTTTGACAATCCAGATCTTGGTCCTTTGAAATGTGCTCATAGTCAGAGTCGACAGCAAAACTAAAGAATATGTTGTTATGGACATACCTGAAATATATACAAGCATAAATGTAAGCAAGTCAAGCCACTCAAACCAGACATAATGGTCCGCAAACTAAGAAACTGGAAGTAAGAGAATGCGTATGTTGCATCAAGCTGAAATAACAAGACTAGTTGTTGAAATTGCCAAAATCAGGGCTTAGGTAGATGTGTCATGTGTGGACACAAGGACCGAATCAGGAACGAGGTGATACGTGAGAGTAGGAGTGGCGCCGATTGATGAGAAGCGTGTCCAACACAGACTAAGGTGGTTTGGGCATGTCCAACGGAGGCCACGGTTAATAGTGGGATTCTAAGGGGCATCGATAATACCAAGAGGGGTAGAGGTCGACCAAAATTGACATGGGAGGAGGCAGGTAAAAGGGACTTGAAATGGAATGTACCTAAAGATTTAGCACGGAAATCAGCAATCCATGTGCCCGAACCTTGATTTACTCTTTTGTCATTCTGTTTTTCTTTTACTTTTCACAAGTTTCTATGTGGGTTTCATATCTAGCCTACCCCAACTTGTTTGGGACAAAAATCTTAGTTGTTGTTGTTGTAGGGTACCATATTTTCTTAGGTTACCAATACGTTGTGCAATGGAAGATAAGTTACTGCTGCTGCTGTACACATAGATACCCTCATCACAGCCATAAAAATCATTATTGCTTCAATAGCAAACTGCGTGATTTAAGTATTACTTACATATGAAAACACTCTGGATCAGTTGGATTAATTGGAGGTATACATCTATTGATGACACCAACTGCTCCTTTTACCGCGGCATCAACAAAATCACATGTCACTTTATAGAGTGCTCTGCCTCGCAATATCCTAAAATATCCAGAAATAATATGTCAGTGTAGTTCATAGGTGACAAAGAACATTCAATGGTAAATAAGAACCTTTCTTGAGGATTGCCATGAGGGAACTCTCGGCAGGACTGCAATTCCTCATTCCAGTCTCTCTGCATACCAATCAACTCAGTACCATATGACAACACAACAGAATCCTCAGCCCTGGCTGCGTCCCTTTTATGTTCTGGTGTTCATATAAATGTTTAATGTGTTAAAAAAAGTGTAACAAATTGTATACGAAGATGGTTAAATCGACATGGAGCCATCAAAAATCATTAAACAAAAGTTCAACACCAAGACCTATTAAGACAGATATGGGTGAACACTTCCAGGCTTCTCAGTTTTTTAAAGGTATACAAGATAATATGCATGGGAACGTAATGAGAAAGTTACCTAGCACGGGGTAATCTCCCAGCCAAGAAGTCACAGGGAGCAAGGCCTGAACATTCTCAAAAGGATGGGCTGATGCTTTTCGGTCCAATATTTCGCGAAAACCTTCACAAGATTTGTCGAATTGTCATCATAAAAAGGATATACTATGAGGGCCATTACAATTAGTCAAACTCCAGAGCAGTCACTAAACCTTTCTTAAACTTGGCGCTAATATTTTGTAGCAGACCAACTAAAGTACTGGCCTCGTGAGATTGTTTCAAAGGTCTTGAATCCAAAATACTTCCATTGCTAGCATTCACATAAAAAGATTTGGAGCTCCCTGTGATGCAGTATTTGTTTCCTTCTAATGTCACGACATCAATATAAATGAGATCCCCGTGTAACCTAAGAAAACCATCACAATTGTTAATTTCTCGACAATCAAAATAGCAGTTGACAGCCTTATACATAACGCATTTACATACATTAATACAAATGTCCTAAGTCCTGATTGAGCGCAGAATCCACAAAAAAATGATGCTTTTTTTTTAATAATGACAAATTAGAGAATTCACTAATATAGCCCACATGCAAATCAATTTATTCCAGTGTAGGAGGAACAGTCAACCAAAGATTCATGAACATAGACAGACCAAGAAAAATATTGGGATTGTAGGAATGAATGATACTTTTCATTGCATCAAGGGAACTTCAAGGGGATGGACCTGGTACATATGATACAAATTTATATACAAAATGATATTAAATTCTTCATGTCTTCTCCCTACCACGCCACTATCACATGTGGAACTCCTGGATAGTTGGGAGCGTGTGTGGAGTATTAATTCTATCAAAATTTAGCATGACTGAAGAAGCCATCAGTCACGCTAAATTTTGATGACTAAATTCAAGTGTACCATTCCCACTGTTTAATAAATATTAAACTACTTGATCAGTGACCCTACCATTAAAGGATATACAGTTTAACCAAAGCATGTCATATGGGGATATAGAAGGCTAATATTTAGAACACTGGTTCGAAGGTATCCGAAAATAATAATGAGACAAGGAGGTGAATCACAATTAGAAGAGTTACCTCCTATAGCTTGGTGGAGGATTGAATGATGAAAAAACTATGCTGTCCACACATTTGATTTCTGCTGGTGCAGATGCCAACAAATTAGTAAGGGCTACAGTCGTATCCTCCATGAAATTTAAACCATCAAGCTCCTGGCCAGAATTTTTTCCTGTATCTGCTCAGCAGGAGGAAAAAAGCAAATAAGATCAACATCAGCATGAAGTTGACTTCAGAATTGCACACAAACCATATTACTGCTGAGTAAAACTGCAGGTGGTCCCCAAACTAAGATACAGCATTCTAAACAATCCCATGCATCAAAGAAGGAAGAAAGTCGACGTGGTATCCAAAGTACCTGCATTTTTTGCCTGTGCAGACTCCTGCTGCAGAGCTAGGGATGTCGATAGCGAGACATGAAGACTAGAAAGAGAGAGTAACTCCCGGACACGGCGGAGATGTGACCTAATAGACCTCTCATCATATGTTCCTGAAAACAAACATCATTTTCAGCCTCATCGTATCAAATAGTGAAAAAAAATGATCTGTAAATGCATGTATTACATACCAGCAACCATCTCCAACGAACAGCCACCAGTAGTTATATCCGCAATCTCAGAAATTTCATTGTAGTCCTCTAACTGGTGCGCTGAACCATCTTTAGTATGTAATATCAAATCGTAGCATGTGTAGAAGCAAGTTTCAGGGGCATCCAAGAGGAATTGTTTGACATCAATGACAGAATCTCCAGGGCTTAGCTACATAAGTAATAGACCAAGATAAGTACATCGTATACCCTTTTTTCAACAGTATATGTGTTTTGTACAACAGGGTCTCCAACAAGCAACCTTGATTTTGAAATTAAATATAAGAATACAACCTAAGCTAAAAGTATAAATTTCCATAAGAAACATATAAAGTATTATTTGAAAGTACATCAATACAATTTTCATATGACCAATATAAATAATTTTGTGTTTATCAGAAGTCAAGGCAAGGAAACTTGGCCCCTCAAATTATAACTACAAGTGCCACATGTTTCTGACCAGAGGGTATGTAAATAAGAGATAAAGACAACACGGATTTTTACACTGACCTGTAGCTCTAGCTTTTCACCTGATTGTGTCTTGACAGCAATAGGGTATAGATGAAGCTCTCCTGCTTGACATAAAAAGCTTTGCTTGTTATAAAGGAGTTGTATAACTATAACATGAAGACAGAATATTGGTAAGAGACCAAGCGCACACATGGTCTTCACAGTCCATGGAATGAATGTGAACACAGTTCAGATGTTACGTGAATAAATATCACATGCTGACGACAAGCTAACTAGAATGCACTTGCGTACTGGCCAGGTGCAGCTGAAGATGCACAGAGCACAGCAAACTGCAGTTCCTGAGACAAGTTTCTGCTAATGGTTTCTATTGCAAATCCAGTATCACTAATTCTATAATCATCCGGCATCACTGATGAAAGCGCACAGCTAAATATAGCACCATACAGCATGTTATCCATTCAGCGCTAGAAAATTAAACCAATCAAATCTAGCATTGCTCTGAGTTACTTCGTCAGTAAAAGTTAACTTGTACCAGTTGGAAAAACCAGTAATTTCCTAAAAGTTTATGATTTGTTCAAGCTTATGGATTGAATAACACATTTCTAGTCTAATACGGAGTAGAACAAATTACGATCTCGCTATGACATAAACAAGCAATTGTCCTCACCTTCAGCTGGCTTCTCCGCAGCTTGCGCGGCCACAGAGGCATCCCCTTCCTCCTCCTTCTCGACATCCACCGCAGCAGGGGCTTCACTCACCTCCCCGTTCTCGGGCTTGGCCTCCTCGACTACATCAGCAACCGGCACTTCGGGCACTTCCGGCTCCGCCGAGACGGCCTGGCCCTCGGCCGGCGCCGACGCCTTGGCCTTGTTTTTCCCACCCTTGGACTTCCCCGCCATTTTCCTGCTCAGGCCAAAATAAAACACCAAATCTCGTCAGTTGAAATCCCGCCGCAGCTCAAAACACACCAGAGCACAACAATTCCCCCAACGAAACACCGTCCGGAGCCAGAGCCACCGATCTGGAGCGGAATCAAAACCCTAAACCCTCGCCCAATCGGCCCCGAGCTCGAGCGCAGCCCGCGGGCGGCCGAATGGGAACGGGTTCGGGAGGAGAACGGGGGAGCGAATTCGAGGGCGGGGGCGAGAGGGGACAAACCTGCCGCCCGCGGCGCCGCCGAAGCTTCGGCAGCAGGGAGAGGCGGCGCGAGGCGGAGAGGAGACGGGGACGATTGGCTTGTGGAGGGGGGCTGTTTGGGTAAAACGGGAGGAGGCGGATGCCGCTCCTTTTTATACGGGCGAGCGGCCTGATCCCACTCTGCGGCCTCTGGGCTCTGGGTAAGACGGGACGGGCTATTTAATTTTTTTCTAACCCCTGGCGCACGCACACGCACGGGCACGGCCGTGATATTCCTGCGTTTGGTGTGCTGCTTTGCAGGGGCAGTTTCGGATTTCGGGGGTGGTTAGGGTTTTGGGAGGGGTTTTAGAGCTCAGACTGATCTAAGCCGCCGGCTAATCAAATTATTTCCAATACCTAAGGCACCCACACCGTTGTGCCAAAAGTAGTTCCAAATTTACCTTTTAGCTTTTATAGAACTAGTTGGTATGTACGTGCAACGCACGTTTTCCTAATTAAAGGGGTCAATCAAGAAGTAGAAAATATTGGACGTCCAATGTACATGTCGACTAATACATACACAAAAATTAGTTTGGCTTTAATAAATATTGATGTACACAAATAATTCTTAAACCAAAAAATAATCACTTATTTGCACAATGTTTTCATCTAGAAGGTTGATTGTCAACTTGTCCTAGAAAATCGAACATGTATCTGAATTTAATTTAATCCCATAAAACGGGAACCAATATGTAGAACACACTACAAGTTGTTATCTATACTCCATTATACTTTGTTAATATGCCAGGGCCTTCTTCTCCTCTAAATCGATGAGCAGAGAATTAAGAAATGAGCTGTTACATGCAAAATGAATTAAAAGTGTACTTTTCATGCAAACTGAATTAATGTTTGAGTCTTCTCTGTACAAAAACTGTAATTGGGAAGCCAAAAAAAAGATGGAAATTCGGAATTGTTGGTTGCCAAAAAAACCTAGCACATTACCATGAATTATGGCGAGAATGGATTTCCTGGATAGTTGCATAATTGCATGAGTGCTTATCTTTTTTCTTTTGGAGAAGAACTCAGGCAAGAACAATGAGTGTCTGTCAAATAAGTATAACGCACGGGTATACATATATGAATTTAATCGAAAGGCCAAGAATACAGATGCAGTTTTAGCATATCAGCAAATACACCCGCCGCAATACTCAAACCACCGTGGTCCATGGAACATGAACTCACGTCTACACCTACTGCTGATGTATGGAATCATTTGAGCCAGGGCAAGTGCCAAAGCAGCAAGAAAGCAGGGCACATGCCGACCACCGGTAAACCCATACACAAACTCCCAATAGCATGGTGCAGCTTGTCATTAGAACAAACAGCTCGTGGGCATGGAACCGAGCTAGCAATCCATCCACTGCTTGCGAGCAGGAGGCGAACAGAGTGGAGGAACAGCCGGCCGGCGACGGAGGATGCCCAGCTAGCTAGTACCTTGCGCTCTGCTAATCCATCAGCACGTCCAGCAAGCTAGCTAGCACCCTGCGCTTTGCGCCCCATGCCCAGCACCTCCACGCCCGACGGCCACCTGCGTCTGGGCGTACGCACACATGCCGACGCCGCGCACTCTGCGTCCCATGGCTGGAGGCCGCAGCGGCGCACGCGGCGGCGACCGGACGTGCGAAGGCGAGAGCACGCACGCGTCCTACCGATCTAGGTCGACGGTGCCCTGCACCGAGAGGAAAAGTTCAGGCGGAGCTTGTCGAGGCAAGGAGGAAGCGAGCTGGGTGTCGGGTCAAAGCACGGAGGCGCGGAGGTCGACGACGCCGCAGAGGCTCGTCGGCCTCGAGCAAGAGTTGGCCGCGTACGAATAGTCAACGCGCCCTTGACCTGAGCGGGCGACCTGCTCCGGCTAGCTCGGCTAGGCGGCGCGACACGACGCGCAAGCAGGTAGCTCGGCGAGGTCGAGCGCGGGACGGCTTCCTCGCCGCAAGCCACGCAACTCGCTAGCCGAGCCTCTGGTGCGAGGCGGACATCCCGGCTGGCCGACCTCACCCGCCATGGACGGAAGAAGGCCACGCCGTGTGACTCCTACGCCCTCGGCGCGCTTCAGGAGCGGAGAAGGCCACGCAGTGAGTCGGCGCCGTCGGCCCTCTCACAAGGCGGCGGCCGGAGCAGCACGGGGAACGGCACGGCCATGACGTGGCACGGCGCTGCCGGCACGGAGCCCATTGTTGTCCTCTTTGGCTCGGAGGTATTCTCGGCTTGCTAGCTAGGAGGGGGCGGGCCGAAGCGAGAGATAAAGTTGCATGAATAACGATTCGGAGATGAGTGGTAATTTAGTAGTATTATGTGATTTGGTGGGAGGGTAAAACGGGAAAATCGGACATTGTTGAGTTGTCAAACATTGGGACGATCTACGCTGTTTGATCGGATATTGAACGGTCCAGATTTAAAATATCCCAACAAGTTTGCTCTTTTAATAGTAGTATAGATATAGACTAGTTCTCTACACTGTGGGATGGTTCATAGCCAAAAAAAACTAGGAACCGGAGCAACTTCTTGCTCCGATGTCAAATTCTACAAAGCAATAGTTTAATGTGATGTATTCAACTAACAACAGCAATTTGTACTCACATGCGTGAGGAGAGGAGAGAGAGGATGCCTATTATGTGGGTGGTTTCATTTGGTGGTAGGTCCTACAGCTGAAATATTTGGAACCAGCCACGATGTAGAACCCTCGCCAAATTTCACACGGATGCCAAATTCTCTAACCCCTGGCAGAGAAAAGTGTACTTTTACAATGTGGAGGGGAGGGGCTGTTTGGGTAAAACGGGAGGAGGCGGATGCCGCTCCTTTTTATACGGCGAGCGGCCTGATCTCACTCTGCGGCTGGGCGGCTGGCCTCTGGGTAAGACGGGACGGCTATTTAATTTTCTAACCCCTGGCGCACGCACACGCACGGGCACGGCCGTGAATTCCTGCGTTTGGTGTGCTGCTTTGCATTCCAGGGGCAGTTTCGGATTTCGGGGGTGGTTAGGGTTTTGGGAGGGGTTTTAGAGCTCAGACTGATCTAAGCCGCCGGCTAATCAAATATTACTCTCTCCGTTCCAAATTAGATGAATTTCATTTGTGCAAATAATACATTCACATGTGAACAAATGGAAGTCATTTAATATGGTACAGAGGGCGTACGTTAGACTACCACTAGCTAGTGTGCACGTGCAATGCACGTATCTCTTTTTTTATTGGTATAAAGCAGCTTTATTAATGGAGTCACAATTACATCGTCAATCAGACATTTAATAATGAAACTTCCAAAGAAGTAGCCTAGAGTGTAATATCTTGATAGCGCAGTGGTTGATGAAAAATCACCATCTTTCATTATATCTACAACTTCCTGACGATCAGACTGTGTGATAAGACTAGCCACAATGGGGGTATCATAGGTGGTATCATGTATGCCATGTTGGTAAAAGATGACGTGGCACTGCAATTAATGATGAGAGAGGTGATAGTGGTATCATAGGTAGATACCGTAACATAACAGATTCCAATACAATATGAGTCTACGACCTAATTAATGTTGTATTATATGATAACACACATATATACTACCCATTGTGGAGATAGTAACATAGCCTAATATCATATGCATGATACTAGTATATGATACTCTCCATTGTGACTAGTCTAACCCTGTTGTAACCCATCTCGTTTGCCAATTCGATGCCATCTCTAAGTGCCCGAGCTTCCGAAGTTGCAGGATCCAATGCATGCTCCTTTTTTATATTCATGACGGCGATGAATTTTCCACAATGATCACATACCATAACTCTTGTTGATTGAATGTTGCATCAACGTTGAACTTTTCCGGGGCTTTCACCCAGCTACTCCTTTTAGCTTGTGTATTTTTTTTCAAAGATCTCATAAAGTTCTCTGCAAGCAGTCTGACTGACATAGCAGCATCAGTTGGCCCCTGGTCCTCCTCCCCATTTACAGTATTTCTTCTCATCCACCGTATATACGAGGCAGCTACTAAAACTAGCTCACGAGGATTCTGTTCATCAATATGCAATCCTCGAAAATTGATGTAGCATATCAGATACTCCGGTACTTCACTTCCTGCCCTGTCTGTTTCAATGGCTTCCAGAATTACCTTTTCCAAGTCGAGATGAAACCATACTTCTCTATGTCTTGGACATTTAAACAGTGTATTCATGATGTCCTCACAAACTAAGCTACAGGTTGGGCTTTGGGCGATGTGGGGATATGCCCATCCTGTTTGCTAGCACTCCCAAGCACGGCAAAACACAAGTGTTTTACATGAGAAAATTTTACCTTAGCTAGAATTGCACTTTTCCATGAAGCGTCGCAAACTACGGTGTCGGGGATATAATCCCCGGCAGGTCACAACTACCCGGAATCTAACGGATGCTCCGAGTCAGCCGGCTCGTCGGATACCGCCAGCTGGCTCCTATGCCGTGGCCTATTGGGCCCTACATTGTAGCTGGCACATCGGATACCCCTCCCGGGTGACAAGGACTAGAAGAAAAAGGAGAGTACAGCATTGGCCACCAAAGTCAAGGAAGGCGGCTGCACGCCACCTGCTCTCTGCAGTCTACCCCGACGGGACGGGAGGAGCAGACTAGCCTGCAGGCCGTCAGTGCCACCTCATGGACGGTGGCATAGTCCCGCACGCCAAGACCATCCGGCAGCCCGGCAGCTGGTCGTGTATTTCTCAGTGCCGGCTCCTCGCACTATATAAGTGGAGCCGGATTTTCCTGATAGAGGGTTGGAACCTAGATTGCCTCATTACCCTGCATAGCCCTCGCCAAGGAAGAGGACACTGTATACAGCTCAAGGAGCACCATGGTAGTCCGTGTCATCCCCATCTACACAGCTAGGCAGGAGTAGGGGTGTTACCTCCACACGAGGGCCCTGAACCTGGGTACGTCTCGGTGCCAGCCTTGCTCGTATCTAATCCCGTGCGTACGCCGTCGTACGCCATCTGAGTCCCCACGCAAGAAGTCATCTCCTGATGGCACTTCCGTGCGAAATACCACGACAGTGTCGGGGGAATACCTAATTGAGTATGAGCCGACATACGAACTTATCAAGACATAACCTGGTGGAGACTTACCTGGCGGTGGCTTATCTGGCGGTGGCTTATCTAGGCGCGACTTACCTAGCGGTGGCTTATCTGGTGGTGGCTTATCTAGCTGCGACTTAGCAGGAGATAAGCTGGCAACAAACTCAAGGCCTGTGATGACTTGGAGGCCAAGCCAAGACTCCAATACGTATTCTACTAGAACTCATGTAAACCCTAGTATGGCCATCTATATAAACCAGGCAGGGGCTCTCCTTGAGGGACAAGAAAATTAGAGGCTAGACCTAGATCTCAAGAGGGACAATGTAAACAGAACAAGAGGAGCCGCCGCATGATCTCGGCAACTCCAAAGGCATACAGAATACGACCTATCCACAAACAGCACGTAGGGCTATTACCGGATGATGTTTTCCGGGGCCTGAAGCTGTATAAATCACTCTCATGTGTGCAATCTCGCTCCCGGAAGATTCCACGTCGCCTAAGTTCCACGATCTCACAAGTCGTCAATGCGATGACATTTGCCGTGACAAACCCACGACAGTTGGCGCCCACCGTGTGGCTAGCGGCGCTTGGAATCATGGTCCAGGCGAGATCCCTTCATCAACAATCTCGGCGACTTCGACGTCGTGCCGGTCTAAATGATTCGGCGGTATCAACATCTACATCAATATCTACCTCAAGCTCGAGGAAAAAGCATGGAAAAATTCTGTCGCGGGATTCGGGGCTCAACTTCGACAACGCCCCTCACGCGCGGCTTGCAGGACAGCAGCAACGTCTGTGTTGCGGACATCACCGACGGCGACTCGGAACTCATCTCGACGATCCCTTTGGTGGAAAGATGCGCAATCGAGTTTTCTAGCAGCTGTTAAAAGTGCATCGGATTCCAACGGTTAGACCTCCGTGGCCGATCCAAATACTGAAGCCCTGTCAAAAACTGACGGAACTCCGCATGTCTTTGAGAAAATAATTATCAAGGTCAACTCAAATATCAATTCAGAGATCCGTCCAGTGAAACCGTGCGGAATACAATCCCGCGGCCCTTCAACAAATTTGAGACAATTCCAACGGTTAGATCTCCGTCAGCGACTCGCGCACTGCAACAAGTTTAATATCCAGACGAGTTCGCGAATCCTTGGCTGGCGACATCTCCAACATCGGCGACTCGCCGTACCAGAACTCAGGGCTCAACATCAACATCATCCTCGTTTGCAGATACCAAGATTCAAGTTGTTCGGCACCTTTCCGTGTGCGGCTCACGCGTAATCCGATCAGAAATCTAACTGGGATCTCAAAACCCCGTCGACTCGAATCAGTACAAGTATAGACAGATCAAATCAGCAGGCGTAGTTCGAATCGGATCAAAACTCGATACCGCGTCACCATGTTCCGATGATGGAAAAAAACTATGCACTAGTACCGATGCAAGCAAGGAAATATGGCAAGTTGGGAAGCACCATAACTCCACGTACGAAGACCGAGGAAACTGGCCAGGAATCAAGTCCCGACAAAATCGAGGAAAGCAATCAAAAGAAAAAGAAAAACATCAGGATGGCGTGCGTAAGCTGATGGCCAAGTAGAAAATTATATTACCTTTTCCTTACGCGTATAGGCAGCTCAAGGCAGGAAATCCATCAGCATGCACAGCTCAGTTATGACAGTCACCACCGGATTACATGACTTCGGTCGTGCATCAGTAGAAAGTGACTCACCGTTTCGACAATATTAATACGGACAAACGTCCAACCCCCACAGATATGCGTCAGTATGATCAATCAGACGCACCGTCTCTAAATCAACCAACTCCAACAAGGGTCTGCAGCCTACATCGCGTCATCAAAGAATAAAAACAAGCTAAGTTGCTTTCATGCTCAAACTTTACAGCCTTTTGCTTTATCAATTAATATTGAATTTCACCTTCAAGTCAATCTCGGTGGCTGCATATCTTGTTTATGATGCTTCTTATCAATATCTCTGCGATTCAAATTATATCATGTCGCAGAATTCAAATTTAGATCACTTTGAAGGCTTAATTACACCCACTTCTTAAAGTAGGGTCTTACAACCCGTATTGGATTTATTAAATTCGAGTTCATTATAGCTTGCACTATATCTATCAAAGTTGAGTTCTTTTGTTAGCTTGCATGATTTATTGCAAAATCAGCTTTTATTTACATCCGACAAACGAATTTCATAATGTACCAATGTCACCATTACATATTCAAGCATTGATATTCAGGGACTCATTATATCAATTCATGATTTATCATTATATCATTTTATGAGTCACCTAGTGATTTACCTTCATATCATTTTATGAGTCGCATGCAACTCATTATTATATTATTTTGCACGTCACCCAGTGACTCTTCATCTTATCAATATTTGGGTTAAATCAGTGACCCGTGGTATCAAGTTTGAGTCAAACTAGTGAGCCGCGCAAGAGCCTGCTTAATGGGAATTATATCATGCGGGACCTGCCTATAGGTCGCAACATCATGCGAGACCTGCGTATAGGTTGCAATATCAAGATTAATGAAGTAAAGCAGGCACCTCCGGTATCCGGGGGTTTGTCATTTCACCTCAATTTGAGTTGCTGAGACTTTATTTTCACTAATCTCTGGGTTTCATAGGGTCTTTGCAGCTTTATGAGCTCGGCTTATTACCATGAAATCGCTCTTTGTGGCAAATTTTCCTGGTTATACTCGCACTTAAGTCAGATGCAACTCACACTATGTGGCCAAAGTACCGGCATGTGGCGTCAATCGAGTCTGAATGCCTATCATGGACTTTCTCGATCCTGAACACACATTAGACCTGGGAAATACTGAGCCGCGCGAGGGCCTACTTAACGGTAGCAGAGATAAATCAGTAGGGCCAAAGTACCGGCACGTGGCATCAATCAAGTCTGAATTCCTATCATGGACGTTCTCGACCCTGAACACACATTAGACTTGGGAAATACTGAGCCGCGCGAAGGCCTATCTATGGGTCATATTTTATCAGGTATCATATGCTATCATGCAGAGTACCATTTGCTATCATGCAAAGTACAATATGCTATCATGCAGATTACCATTTGCTATCATGCAAAACATCATTTGCTATCATGCAAAATATCATTCGCTATCACGCAGGGTACCATATGCTATTCTGCGAAGTACTAAAGTCTCATCAGAATTATAAACAGCCGCCAAGGTTAACATATTATCATCAAGTTTTTATTATTGCTTCCTCGAAGGCTTTGCTTTTTGATTTAGCAGGAACCTATAACTCGGCCATATGAATTTAAATTGGCACGATCAAATTTTTTTGGGATGATCATCTCCTGATATCGGTTGTTGAAGCCATCATTATTCATTTAACTACAGCCACATCAAGTGGAATTCTTAAGGACGATTCCTTAATTTATATCTACAGTTTTGACAGGGATTATATTTTTCCTAGCGGCTCAAAGAATATTTAACAATTTGGAGTTTATACGCGGCTTTGCCCTACTCCAAATATCATTGTTTTCTTGCGGCAACAATATTTTCTCAATCTGTTGCAGGATCAAATTGCAACGATACGCCATCAAGCAGGATAATGAAATCATGCCTACTTAATGCATGGGGGCTAGGACAATCAAGTTTTTGTCTAATTGAAATATTTTTGAGTCCCGAGCAACATGATCAAGCATACAACTCGGCCCTCGGGGGCTACATATCCATCGACATCTGGTGGTCTCTACTAAATTTCTATACCATGTTAATATGCAAGTCTCATTTTTGCAACACATGGGAAAGAATTATCAGCGGAGACAAGGTTATTGTTAACCATAATATGAACATTATCAATTCTCCCCAAAGGTTTCTTCATAGAATTATCAGCAAGATGAACATCCAAATAACAGTGTTCCAAAGGTGGTAAATCAAGTATATCATAAAGTTTCTTAGGCATAACAGAGATACTAGCACCAAGATCACATAAAGCATTACAATCAAAATCATTCACCTTCATTTTAATGATGGTCTCCCAACCATCTTCTAACTTCCTAGGGATAGAAGCTTCATGTCTTAATTTCTCTTCCCTAACTTGCATGAGAGCATTTGTAATATGTTTTGTAAAAGCCAAATTTATAGCACTAGCATTAGGACTTCTAGCTAGCTTTTGCAAGAACATAATAACTTCAGAAATATTACAATTATCAAAATCAAGATCATCGTCATCTAAAGCAATGGGACCATTGTCCCCCATAGTTCGAAAAATTTCAGCACTTTTATCAGGAACAGTTTCAATGGTTTTAGGCAATTTCAAACGTTTGCAATGGAAGTGGAAACATTGCCAACACCAATAATGTTACCATTGATAGTAGAAGGTTTACTAACATGTGATGCTTCAGCGTTACTAGTGGTAGTGATAGTACAAACTCTAGCTATACTATTCTTTCTAGCAATTTCATCTTCTCTTTCCGACCTAGCGTGCAATTCAGCCAACATCCTAATATTATTATCCATTTTAACTTGGATAGCATTGGCAGTAGCAAAAGTCTTAGTATCTTTAACTTCATTAGGCATAACTTTCAGTTTCAAAAGATCAACATCAAGAGCAAGGCTATCAACTTTAGAAGCAAGAACATCAATTTTGCCAAACTTTTCCTCAACAGATTTATTAAAAGCAGTTTGGGTATTGATAAATTCCTTAAGCATGACTTCAAAATCAGAGGGTACACTCCTATTATTGTTGTAAGAATTACCATAGGAATTACCATAACTATTGCCACTATTAGAAGGATATGGCTTATAATTGTTGTTACCAAAATTATTCCTATAAGCATTGTTGTTGAAATTATTATTTTTAATGAAGTTCACATCAACATGCTCTTCTTGAGCAACCAAAGAAGCTAAAGGAACATTATTTGGATCAACATGCATCTTTCCATTTGTAAGCATAGACATAATAGTATCAATCTTATCACTCAATGAAGGGGTTTCTTCAACAAAATTTAACTTCTTACCTTGTGGAGCTCTTTCGGTGTGCCATTCAGAATAATTTATCATCATATCATCAAGAAGTTTTGTTGCAGCACCCAAAGTGATGGACATAAAGGTACCTCCAGCAGCTGAATCCAGAAGGTTTCTTGAAGAAAAATTCAGCCCTGCATAAAAGGTTTGGATGATCATCCAAGCAGTCAGTCCATGGGTGGGACAATTCTTTACCAATGATTTCATTCTCTCCCAAGCTTGAGCAACATGCTCATTATCAAATTGTTTGAAATTCATAATGCTACTTCTCAAAGATATAATTTTAGCAGGAGGATAGTATTTTCCTATGAAAGCATTTGTGCATTTAGTCCATGAATCAATACTATTTCTAGGCAAAGATAGCAACCATTCTTTAGCTCTTCCTCTTAAAGAGAAAGGAAATAATTTCAGTTTAATAATATCCCCATCTATATCCTTGTACTTTTGCATCTCACAAAGTTCAACAAAATTATTAATGTGAGCAGCAGCATCATCAGTACTAACACCAGCAAATTGCTCTTTCATAACAAGATTTACAGAGCAGGTTTAATTTCATAAAAGTCTGCTTTAGAAGCAGGTGGAGCAATAGGAGTGCATATGAAATCATTATTGTTTGTGCTAGTGAAGTCACATAACTTGGTGTTCTCAGGAGTACTCATTTTAGCGAAATTAAAGCTAGGCCGAAATATAAAAGTAAATGCAAGTAACTATTTTTTTTGTGTTTTTGATATAAAGAAGCAAACAAGATAAAGTAAAAATAAAATAAGCAAGACAAAAACAAAGTAAATAGATTGGAAGTGAGAGACTCCCCTTGCAGAAGGTTTGACTTCCCCGTCAACGGCGCCAGAAAACTGGCGTGATGCGTGTTAAGTTACACGTCCGTTGGGAACCCCAAGAGGAAGGTATGATGAGTGCAGCAACAAGTTTTCCCTCAGTAAGAAACCAAGGTTTAATCGAACCAGTAGGAAGTCAAGGGTCTTCTGAAGGTTGTTGGTGGCTGAATGTGTGAAAGGACAATGATGTCGCCTAGAGGGGGGGTGAATAGGCGATTAAAACTTTTCCGGTTTAGGCTTGCTAATTGCGGAATAAAACTAGGTGTTTAAATTAACAAGCCAATAACCTAAATAAACTAGGCTCACCTATGTGCACCAACAACTTATGCTAAGCAAGACAAGCAACAAGGTGATAGCAATAGAATACTTCAAGCACAAAGGCTATCACAATGTAAAGTGCATAAGTAAAAAGCTCGGGTATAGAAATAACCGAAGCACAAGGAGACGAGGATGTATTCCCGAGTTCCTCCTTGAATCCTCGTGGAGAGCACACCGATGCACCAAATGCAAAAGGCAAGAGCACAAGTGCTCAAGTCCTCCACTCTCAAATTCCAACAAAGCAACAAATGCTTATGGGGGAATAAGAGCGGAAGAACAAAGAGGAGAACCACTCAAGAACTCCAAGAACTAGATCTACTATGTTCCCCTCACTTAGAGGAGATATTGATTGGTGGAAATGTAGATCTAGGTCTTCTCCTTCAATCCTCCAAAGATCAAAGAGTTTGGGTGGAGGGATTGGGAGATATCAAGGAAATGAGCTTGCAACAATGGAGGAGAGAGAAAGCAAAGGTTGCTGGGCTCAGCTGGCTGGCTGGAGGAAGGTGGAGGGGTATTTATACCCCTCCCAGAAAAGTAGCCGTTGCAGCCAGATTCACACCGGAGTTTTCGGCCAAAGTGGCCGGAGACTCCGGCCTGCACCGGAAACTCCGGCCCCCTGGGGGCGGAAACTCCGGCCCCCACCAGGGGGTGAACCATTTCCAGACGAGAAAAGCACAGGCATAAACTCCGGCCCCTGGGACCGAAAACTCCGGCCTGGGGCGGATACTCCGGCCTATTGGGTCGGAAACTCTGGCCCCCACCAGGGGCTGAACAAGAAAAACACTCTCGAGGAAAACCAAGGACCGGAGACTCCGGTCCAGAAGACCGGAGACTCCGGCCTGAAAGCAGTGAAACTGCAAAGCCTGAAATGCAATAACTTTCTCGTATGAACTCCAAATCAGGTGAATCCAATTGCGTTGGAAAGGTAACGACGAGTGTTATCACACATGGGAAGGTGTGGACCCTAACTCGAAGGTGGACCGGTAATATTTCCAACACGAAAATGCAACAAGTTTTCAATAAGAAATCCGTTTTCGAAGAACTTGGGCTTGTCATGAAGATCACGACAAGCACCAAAACCCAACAAGGAGAAAAGCCAAATAAGAACCAAGAAAGATGATATGCCAAGTATGCAAAGGTATGAGCTCTCCACAAAGATGCGATCAAGTTACTCACTTGAGAACCCCTCTTGATAGTACGCCGTCTATCCTAAAACCCGGTCTCCCACTAACAACATGAGACCGGTAAAATAGAAAACCTATCAAGATCATACCTTTGCCTTGCGCATTCCATTTGAGCTCGATGATGACGATCTTGACTCTCTCAAGTTGGAACACCTTTCTTGATTGTGCTTGCTAGCACATGCTTGATGAAGACTTCTCCAAATGCTCCCCCATACTCCATTATGGGAAAGCCTCGCTAAGCTCCGTCTTCATGTCTCCTTTGCACTTCATCTTCTACACATGACCATTCTTCATATAAACCCTTAAATAGAGCATTGGTCATCATGCCATCTTCAAGAGTCCAACACATGAACTCCAATGGACAAGATCTATAAGAATATCTCAATGTAAACATTAGTCCAAAAGGAGTGTCATTAATTACCAAAACCACACATGGGGGCAACCATGCACTTTCAATCTCCCCCATTTTGGTAATTGATGACAATCCCTTTTACGAGGGTTTATATAATGAATTAAGCAACCATGCACCACAAAGAGCAAGGATGCAAGAGAAGAAAGGCAAATGCTTAAGAACGAAACTAAAGCATAAAACCAAAATTCCTTAAACCCTCTAAACTTCTCCCCCATTGGCATCGATTGCCGAAATGGGAGGAAAAATTTAGAAGGCCAATATAGTAAGAGCTCCCCCATAATGTGTGCATTTCTCATAATATGAGTGAAATCAAATGCACATATCCAATAACGAATAGTTGGGAAGGAGATCAAACTATATTGAGGATCCAAAGATTGCAAATGAATATCAAATAGAAAGATACTTCAACGAAAGAAGCAAGCAATCAAAAAGATCCAAACAATGTTCTAAATATCAAGAGGGAACTCCCCAAGGTACGTACACAAATAGGATTTGTATTTCAATATAGTGTGCACAACATGGAATCCTCACTCCCTCTAGATAAATTCGAACACAAGCACATGCAAAAGAATATAAATGTGAAAAGAGGCAAAACAACTTGCAACAAATAAAATGTTTTGCAACATGAGCAAGGAGCGGCAACTAAAAGGATGGGTGTGAGTTAAAAAGACATTTTAGGAGACTAATACAAGGATGAGCAAAGCATCAACATAGTCTTTCAAAAGGAGTTGCACATAGTGCATATCATGTCTTTCCCATACCCACACACCAAGGAGATATAGCAAATAGCTCCACAAGCTTATTAAAATGCAAAAGCATAACACATAAACAACAAAGCTTGTGCCTTTAATTAGAAACCACCAAAGAAATAAAAGCAATAAGAGGTGGTCACTAAAGAATTGGAATACCAAAAAATGTAACTATTCTTATGTGTATAAGTTTCTAAGTAGACACCAATCACGAAGATATAAGTCCACAAATAAACATGTACACACAAATAGGTACAAAGGTAAAGGTCATGATATCCAAGAGGAAGTCATAAATACACCAATAAGATCTTTGCTTAAAAGCATAGCACAAAGCTCAATTTTATCTTAAAGGATATAGATGAACTTCCAACACATACTCATCATAGCATCAAAACTATCCACAAGGATAAGGTAAAAAGGGATGCTCCGAGAAAGATAACAAGTATCGCAAAGGCAAATGATTTTGAAACACATCAATATTACATATGCGAGACATAGAGTAGAAAGTGCTAGATTAACATATTTGGGATTGGTGAATCCTGAATATATTCCCCTTGATATGTAATCATCCCGGCTTACTCACATTTGCAATAAAGACGTTTTGCAAGAATCAAAAGAATTGCAACCAAAGAGATTCATGCCATGAAACAACCTACACAAGGTTGAGAGCTAAAAAGTATGCATGAGGTAGATACTTGTTACCGAGATAGCATTGGTTGATGTAGAAGATAAGAATTTACGATCATCCGAGCTTGGCTCCAATAAGCACATGGTGACAACACCTTCCTTGTAGATGAGACAAGCTTCCAATGCATCTCCAAATGTACCTAAAACAAATTCAAGTACAAAATGGTACCCAAACTAATTGGGTCCAAAGTAGTTAGAGCAACTACAATACATAGGACAAACTCCACATAACTATGTGCATATAGATATGAAATTGAATTTCATGCACATCTTAGTCATTTAGGATTTGATGGAGTTTATCCTATATATTGGATCAACGAAAGTAAGCATGCCATAAGATATACATATAATAAATATGCATGCACATGACTTTCAAGAACCAAACAAAATATAATTTAGACAAAACACCAAGTAAAGCAACAAAGCACACACAAGTGCGACAAGAAAACAAAGTGTCCAAATTATATCAAATATCCAAATCAACACATGAGTGAAGATACCACTTTGAAAAGATACCAATGAAATCAAGATACCAAAGATGAACATATCAATTGAAGAAAATACCAATTGAAGAAAATACCATCAAGGAATAAACCAAACCCTCTACACTTTTCATGATGGCACAAAGTACCAAGACGAAAAATGTTTGTCTTCCAAGGAGACACGTCATCGGGATCAAATATCAAATGAAGAGAACTAATGTTCAAAAACCTATAGGATTGCTCCCCCAAGATGTGTGCATTATTTAAGATTTTGCATTTGAATACAAAATGCACACAAATGAGATCATCACTTTCCACATATATATATATATATTCAAACACTAGTCAAGTTCAAGAAAGGCAAGAAATTGCAATACCAAATTAAAGAACGGTGTTTTACTCAAGTAGGATAGCTTCCCAAAGAATAGTGCATTATCAAGAAGTATGACTTTTGAATGTCAATGCACACGAATTGGTTCATTGCTTTTCCCAACTTGAGAAAGCACAAAACAAATTTCTAGTAGAGCAATAAAGGATCCAAAAGATACAAGGAAGACAAATGAGAGTTAGATCAAAACAAATCCTTGGCAATCAAATAAGGCAATTCAAAGCAAGAGCCAAAGTGAATATGATCAATATATTTACCACAATATGATTATCACTTGACAAGACAAGTAATGTATGGAGATATTTCTCGGTGGTGGATTGCAAAGATATATTCAAGATCATATTCACAAAACATAAGCATATGGCAAAGGATAGGAATTAAAAGCCATGCTTAGATAGATAGAAATTCCCGATAGCTTCAAAAATCACGCAATAATGCAAAGCAACTCCAAGGAGTAGCTTGAAGCAAATGGTTTCCCAAAGAGATATATGAGAACATATTTAGGGAAAGCCATGTCAAGAATTCCATCACAAACAAGATCCAACGGTGAGAGGCAAAAAAACATTTAAGCAAAAGGAACTTGTTTGAGAAACATGCCACAAAGGAATAAGATAATGAAGAATATCAATTCTAGGTGGCAATACCTCACATGTTCACATTTTCTAGGTTTGTAATATGCACAAAGCTTATTACTCCCCCATAATGTGATAATCCAAAATTTCTTTAAAGCGAGAGGCAAACAAAAACAACTTGAGAAATTAATGGACATTATAGAATTTGAATTTCTCATGAGCATGACATACCACATAGAGAATAGATAATATAGATATATCATCACTAAGTGGTATTCCTCATGTACACACATTTTTAGGTTTGTGAAGTGCACGAAGCATATCACTCTCCAAAATGGAATGGTCCATTAATCTCTCAAAAGAGAGCCAACAAGATAAGATAGCAAATAAAAGCAATAAGGCTCAAAACAAGTAAATGGTGTGCAAACCAACATACACATACTTGATTTCTCTAGAAGTAAGTAGAGAGCACAACACATACAAACACTAGCAAGGTACAAAACCAAACACATGCAAGGGTGCAAGCAACTTTCAATGTATATATGATTTAAATAAAAGTTACCGCAAGGAGGAACATTGGATATGAGATAGAACAATATAATCCAAATGACTTGGCTTGAGAGAATATAATTGATGAAGATCCCTTAATTCTTCATGATGTAGCCAAGTCTCCAATGACCTCCAACAACACCTATTGATCAAGTTTTAGCTTGTTGGTCCCCAACCAAGTTGGGTCCTAAGAGGTTAGTCACAATAGGCTTGGCAACCCAAATGGTTCTTTTCTTGACACCACTTTGAGTCCCAACATATTTAGCAAACACATTGCCAACCTTATCCTTCCGAAGAGAATAAACATCATCAACTATAATGGGGTTGGATAAGGTACCATTTGTGCATGAAGAAGCAAGGTGACCCTTCTCACGGCATAGGTAGCAACATCGACTTCCTCCTCTCTTCTTGGTTGGAATCTCGACTTGAGGAGGTGTAGCATGATTCTTCTTGGGAAGAGGTTGTTCTTCAACTTGAGGAACTTGAGGCTTCTTCCCTTGTTGCTTCTCACTAAGAGCCTTCTTCTTCAAAGGGCAAGATCTAACATGGTGCCCTTCAACTTTGCACTTGAAGCAAACAATCTTGGCCGAATCTTTGACTTGTTCTTGGCCCTTTTCTTCTTGTTGATCTTGGACTTGTTCTTGTTATTGGAGTTGAATCCAAGTCCACTCTTGTCATTGGGGCGTCTTTGAACACTCAACATATTGTCAAGTGTGGACTTCCCAACATGACGCTTTTCCAAGTCTTTCTTCAAAGAAGTGACTTGGGCCTTGAGCTCTTTTAATTCCTCTACATGGTTAGTATCAACAAAAATACTAGAGGAAGTAGAAGCTTCATTGTTAGAGCAACAAGGCATGGAAAGTAATTCATCACAAGATGTAGCAACATTGTGAGTGGATGAATCACTAGGACTAGCACATGGCAATAAAGCATTCTTGGAAGAAGTTGTGCCAATTTCCACATGAGGCTCACAAGATGTTACCTTTGACATAATAGCCTCATGAGCTAACTTTAGCCTAGCATGGGATGCTAGAAGATCATCATTAGAGCTAGAAAGCTTTTCATGACTTTCTTCCAATTTCCCATACTTGCTAGATAGCAACTCAAGTTGAGCCCTTAGCTCAACATTCTCCTTCAAAATAGATGCTTCACAAGAGGTAGAGTTAGTAGCACAAGCATCATTAATATTAGAAATGGAAGAAGACAATTTGACAAGCTTATCATTCTTAGATAGTTGAGTTTGGAGTTGATCATGAGACTTGATAAGGAGAGAGTGTTCACTTTCTAAAGCCTTGTGAGCTTTGTCAAGTCTCTCTATGTCCTCACTTAGTCTAGCATTGCCAACACCAAATTCAACTTTTTCCTTTTTAAGCATTTTATTTTTAGCAAGGACATGATCTCTTTCCTTAATGATTTTAGCAATAATAAGATCATTAGACTCATCAAGGGATTCAAGTCTCTCTTCAAGAGAAGACCTAAGCTCTTCTTCTTCAAGAGAAGCTTTCAAAGAAGCTATAGTGATAGAGTCATCTCTCTCAATTTGACATTTCAAGAGAGAACAATGATTACAGTTGGTTGTATTTCAGATGTAAAAGAATGGACCGGGGTCCACAGTTCACTAGTGGTGTCTCTCCATAATAAAATACTAACATGTTGGGTAAATAAATTACAGCTGGGCAATTGACAAAATAGAGAGTGCATAACAATGCATATACAAGTCATGATGATCACTATGAGATTTACTTGGGCATTACGACAAAGTACACAGACCGCTATCCAGCATGCATCTGTGCCTAAATAGTCCACCTTCAGGTTAGCATCCGCACCCCTTCCAGTATTAAGTTGCAAGCAACAGACAATTGCATTAAGTATGGTGCATAATGTAAACAATACAAATATCCTTAGACGAAGTATTGCTGTTTTACCCCTAGTAGCAACAGCACATCCACAACCTTAGAACTTTCTGTCACTGTCCCAGATTAAATGGAGGCATGAACCCACTATCCCAGCAAACACAACATGTAGCATTACAATAAGATGATCTTGATCATGATAGGCAGCTCACAAGATCTAAACATGATGGCACAAGAGGAGAAGACAACCATCTAGTTACTGCTATGGACCCATAGTCCAGGGGTGGACTACTCACACATCACTCCGGAGGAAGGCATGGCGATGTAGAGCCCTCCGGTGATGATTCCCCTCTCCGACAGGGTGCCGGGAAGAGCTTCAGAACCCTCCCGAGCTAGGGTTGACGACGGCGGCAGCTCTGGAACTTTTCATGGATGGAGGCTCGGGTGTTTAGGGTTTTTCCGAGAAAGGCAATTTATAGGCGAAGGGGCGATGTCGGTGGAGGCCCGAGGGCTCCTCACCACGTGGCGGCGCGCCAGGGGTGGGACCCGCGCCACCACATGGTGAGGGCGCCTCGGTGCCCCCCTTCGTCTCTCCTTCGGACTCCGTGTACGTGACAGAAAAATAGGACCTTGGCTTTTTGTTTCGTCCAATTCCGAGAATATTTCCAGAACAGCTTTTCTGGAATAAAAAACAGCAGAAAACAGAAACTGGCACTGTGGCATCTTGTTAATAGGTTAGTCCCAGAAAATGAATAAAAATGCTATCAAGTGTGAATAAAACATGTAGCAATTGACATAATATAAGCATGGAACATAAGAAATTATAGATACGTTGGAGACGTATCAGTCGTCAAGCTCAACATTGACAAGTCAGCAAGCGCTACATACGCAAACCGACAACATCATCATCAAGTCAAGATCTTCCGCTGACTCTACGAATCACCCGGAAGCACGGGGGCTAATGTCGGGGGAATACTGAAAGGACATTTATTTACCCCTATGAGTTTTGTGTGTTAGATAACAACACTGGTGATATTTTAATATGATGCTATGTGCTTTCAGGAAATATTAAGATTTAAAAGAATACAAAAAGAAGAAAGCATTTGTCTGAAAGCGCCGTGGAGGTGAAACCCTGGGTAGCCAGCCCCCAGGCCGGCCAGGCCGGGCTCCAGGCCGGCTACCTCGGTTGGGGTGCCAGCCCCTAGGCCGGCCAGGCCGGGCCACAGGCCGGCTAGCTCGGCAGGGCAACCGGCCCCCAGGCCGGCCAGGCCGGCTCCCAGGCCGGCTTCCCTGGGTACATTGAAGCGGCACGAGAGGCCGGCCCCCAGGCCGGCCTCCCAGTTTTCTCCAACGGCGATCTTTTTAGGAGGAGCTATAAATACTTCTCCACCTACCTTGGGACAAGAAGCTCGCCCAGAATTGAAGACACCATTATTGCAAGCTCAAGAATCACTAGATCTCCCAATCCCTCCACCCAAACTTGTTGATCTTTGGAGGATTGAAGGAGAAGGCCCGGATCTACTACTTCACCAAAGCGTTCTTCATTTCCCCTCATTCACTTGAGGGATTCAAGCCTAGGGTTTCCACTAGGAAAACCTAGACATCTTGTTGTACTTACTTGCTTGTTACTTTTGTGTAGCAGGTGTTGTGGTGCTTGGGAGCCCCAATCCTTTTGTGGATTGAGCCTCAAGTTTGTTGTAAGGGCTTCGGGTTCCGCCTTGAAGGATTCTGATAGTGGAAGGTGAACCGAACTTTTGGGCAAGGTTCATCGAGAATAGGGTGAGGCCATTTGTGGCGTTTGAGTTTGAAACTCACACCCCTCCAACGAGACGTACTCGCCTAAAAAGGAGGAACTCGGGAATACATCCTTGTCTCCGCGTGCTTCCCGTTCGGTTACTCCTTTCTCGCTAGCTCTTACTTGTATCGTGCCTAGTGTAGTATTAACTTGTCATATAGGTAAATTCACCGTATTTGCATATCTAGAGAATTTACCTTTGTGTCAAGCGTAAATTCGAAAAAGAGCTAAAAATTGAGTAGCACCTATTCACCCCCCCCCCTCTAGGTGGCCATACCGATCCTTTAATTGGTATCAGAGCCTCGGCTCTTTATTCGGGCTTAACCGTCTAAGAGAAGTATGCCCACCGATAAGAATGGAGTTAAGATTCCCGAGCTTCCTTCCGAGTCCACTTCGGTTTCCGTGGAGGACTTCATTGAAGTCCTCTAGGGAAACTAAAATGGACAAGTTGCAAGAGATGATCTTGAAACTCATGGAAGCTAAGGATATCTCACCCCCACCCACCTCTCCTTCTTCGGAGGTTGACAAACCCGAGAATGAAGAGGGTGGTGGAAAGACGAAGGGGGTTGAACACGATAAAATTGACAACCCAATTAAAGCATCTAATGGTTCGGGAGTATATGGTGTCGTTCCTTTTCCATACTCTCCCGACCCACCTATCCCTCATCTTCCTATACACCTAAGGGTAACGCACCTAAGCTAAATGCATCTTTGTTTACTAAATGACAATCTTCGATGAGATCTTATGTGAACAGTGCATCTATCGAGATTTGGAGTATCATTGAGCAAGGATATCAAGCCGTGGATGAATCCAACAAGACAAGAAGAGAAATAGTTGATTGTCAACTAAATGCCACCGCTCTTGACTTGATCTGAGATGTCGTGGGAGAGGATGATATGTCTCACATTGAGCATTGCACCACCGCCAAGGAAGCTTGGGCTTGTCTTATTGAGGTGTTCGTTGGAAATGAAAGCATGAAGAGAAACCAGTTTGAGAAAATGAGCAACAAGGCCGAAGGGTTCTTCATGGAAGATGGAGAAGACCACGAGCAAATGTATCGAAGACTCAAGTCCCTTGCCAATGCCTATAAAGCTCTTGGTGGAACTCATGTGAAAGATGAGTGGATCAAAAGGAAGTATGTGAATGCTCTCTTGCCTTTTGAATCGGCGGACTTGAAGAGTCTCCAAGGAAGGCACAACTATCCACAATTAACCTCCAATGAAGTCATGCAAGAGATACAATCTTTCAAAGTCCAAGCCAAAATTGCACAAGAATCTCGTGCTCGTGCTATTGGAATGCAACAAGGAGCATCACTTGATTTGAAGGCCAAGGTGGTTGAACACAATGAAGATCAAGATTGTGAAGATGTGTCCTCCATGGACCCCGAAGAGCTCAAGATTGCTCATAGGGACTATGTGGCTCTTGCGGCAAGGACCTTTTGGAAGAACCCATCCAGAGCTAGAGCTCAAGTGGAAGAAAAGTTCAAATCTAGTGGCTTCAAGGAGGGCAACCCAAAGATGAGGACTTGCTTCAATTGCCAAGATAGATATCACTATGTTGCCATGTGGCCCTATGAGAACCGTGAAGATCATGGAGGAAGGCTTGTTCTCAAGAAGGCCTCAACGTCAACGTCCCCTAGCAAGAAACCTTTCTTCAAGAAGAACCTTCCCAACAAGAAGCCTCCTTCAAGAATGGTATTGGTGACTAGAGGAGTACATGTCCGGAGGTGAGAGTGATGAAGAAGAAACCACAAGTGAAGTGGCCGCTATTGCCATTACTTCATCAACACCATCATCCCTCTTCGAATCTCCCAATGAGAATGTCCCAATCCAATCCGCCAAGTGTCTCATGGCCAAGGCCACCGAGGTATCATCTCCTTCCCTCTCCAAGACTACAAATGAAATGGATGATCTTATGAGTCTTAGAGTAAAGGAAGAAAATGTTGCTTTGGATCGTTTCATGACTAACTTGCAAGGTGAAGCCAAGACACGCTTTGAAGCTCTCATGAGCGACTATGGGCGGATTCAAGAGGAGCTTGATGAGAAGGAGAGACTTGAAAGAGAGTATGCTAATGATATTGCTTCTCTCACCGTGGCTCTTGAGGAAGAGCATGAGCTTTGTGTTTCTCTTGAAGAGAAACTTAAAAATCTTGATTAGTCACAAAATGCAATCTTTTCTCAAATCATTAAAGAACGTGACCATGCAATTGCAAAATATAAGCTTTCCAAGAAAGAAAATGTTGAATTTGGTGTTGGTCATGATAGACTAACCGAGGAGCTAGAGAAGCTCACCAAGGCTCACAAGGCCTTGGAGGGTGAACACTCTACTCTCACCAAGTCTTTTGAACAACTTCAAATTCAATCATCTAAAACTAATGTTCCTAGTTCCCCTTCTACTTCTTGTAATCATGCAATTGTCATTGAGGAGAATGCTAGGTTGAAGAGTGAACTTGCCAAGGCCTCTAGTTCCCAAAGTAAGCCTCTTGTTGATCTTTTGCAAGCGCAAAAGTCACACATTGGGAAAGAGGGTCTTGGTTATGTTGCCAAGAAGAAGAAGAAGAAGAACAAGAAGAAGGTCAAGCCCGCACAAGCAAAGAAGACTACCATTGCGAATGGTGAAGCCACAAGGGGCAACACTCCTCGTAGTGACTTTGCGGGACATGCTAACCCCAACTATATTCTTTATGTTGATTATTATGGGGATGTTTGTGCTAAATATGTTTGTCCTTATGATGGTTTCATTGCTTACTCTTTTTGGGTTCCTAAGACCCTTGTTGCTAACAAAAGAGGACCCATTGCACGATGGGTACCTAAAACCAAGCAATGATTTCTTGTAAGACTATGCTTTCGGTGGGTCGAAATGGGTGATTGATAGTGGATGTACAAGTCATATGACAGGAATCAAGGAGATCATGACAGAGTTGAGACCAAATACAAATCAATCAACCGTCACTTATGGAGATAACTCTAAATCCAAGGTATCGGGTCTCGGCAAGGTGGTAGTTGCAAGAGATATCACCCTTGTAAATGTCATGCTTGTTGAGTCCCTTGGTTACAATTTTCTTTCCGTTCGTGCCGTTAATAAGATGGGTTTTGCCGTTCACTTTGATCCTGATATTGTGGTACTCATGTGGAGCAAGACTCTAAAGGTCGCTTACGTTGGGTATGTCGAAAATGAGTTGTTTGTGGTAGACTTTTCGGAGTCAACCAACTCTCAAGCGATGTGCTTATTCGGAAAGGCCGACATGGGGTGGTTGTGGCATCGCCGCTTATCCCATGTCAATATGAGAACTTTGCAAAGTCTTCACAAGGGTGACCACATCCTTGGACTAAAAAAGAATGTTTCTTTTCTAGAGATCGTCTTTGTAGGGCTTGTATTGAAGGAAAGATGCATGATTCTCCCCACCCACACAAGACCATCATTTCATCAACGAGGATATTGGAACTTCTTCATGTTGATCTCTTTGGTGCCGTGCCTCAACAAGTCTTGGTGGGAAGAAGTATTGCTTGGTGATTGTCGATGACTATTCAAGATTTACATGGGTTTATTTCTTCAAGTCGAAGAGTGAAACCCAACAAGCCGTCATTGACTTCTCCAATGAAGTGCAACGTCAACACAATGTCCCTATATTGGCCATTAGAAGTGACAATGGCTCCGAGTTCAAGAACTACACCCTAAATGAGTTTCTTAGTGAAGATTTAATTCGTCATCAATATTCCGCTGCGTATACTTCTCAACAAAATGGTGTAGCCGAGAGAAAGAACCGGACCCTTATGGATATGGCAAGGTCTATGTTGACGGAGTTCAAGACCCCACTTTTCTTGTGGGCCGAGGCCATCTCCACGGCATGTCACTCATGAAACCGCCTCTACTTCCGCACAGGCAAGAAGCTCACCCCATATAAAATGCTAACCGGCAACAAGCCCAATATTTCCTACTACCGGATGTTCGGTTGTAAGTGTTTCTATAAGATCAAAGGTTATCGCTTATCTAAATTTGAGTCTAAGGTTTTAGAGGGAACTTTTGTTGGTTACGGTTCATCATCACAAGTGGAAACCGCACCATCCGATGGAGCAAATGACGCACCAAGCCAACAACAAGTTCAAGACCCTCCTCAAGTTGATCAAGTTGCTACGCAAGAACCAAGTTCTCCAATCATTGATGCTAGCCATGATCAAGACCAAGGTCCATCCTCCCCTTCTAGTGATGAAGGTGTGCATATTGAAGACCAAGGTCATCATTCCGGTCAAGACGGGGACACAAATGATCAAGATGATCAAGAGATTCCTCCAAGTTCTCGTGAGGACATCGACACCCGTCGTCATGCAAGACATGTCAAGACCATGCTAAGAAGACAACACTTCTTGGAAAACATTATTGGTGATTTGAAGGGCAACATTGTGACTAGAAGACAATGTGCACACTTTAGTGCACATCAAGCACACATTTCCATGGTGGAACCAAAGAAAGTCTTTGAAGCTATTGAAGATCCGGATTGGTTGGATGCAATGCATGAAGAGCTCAATAACTTCAAGCGCAACAAGGTGTGGAAGCTAGTTGAGAAGCCAAAAGACTGCCGCAATGTTATAGGCACTAAATGGATATTCAAGAACAAGCAAGATGAACATGGCATGGTGGCGAGGAACAAGGCATGATTGGTGGCTCAAGGGTACTCTCAAGTTGAAGGCATTGATTTTGGAGAGACCTATGCTCCCGTGGCTCGCCTTGAGTCCATCCGTATCCTCCTTGCATATGCTTCTCATCATAATTTTTTCTTGCAACAAATGGATGTGAAAAGTGCTTTTCTAAATGGTCCACTTAAAGAATTAGTATATGTTAAGCAACCACCGGGGTTTGAGGATCCCAAACTCCCTAACCATGTCTACAAGCTCGATAAGGCGCTCTATGGACTTAAACAAGCTCCACGTGCGTGGTATGAGCACCTTAGAGAGCTTCTAGTAGACCGTGGATTTGAGGTTGGGCAAATCGATCCCACTCTCCTTACCAAGAGAGTAAAAGGGGAGCTTTTCATATGCCAAGTCTATGTGGAAGATATTATCTTTGGCTCAACTAACAAAGCTTTCAATGATGAATTTTCAAAGCTTATGACCGATAGGTTTGAGATGTCCATGATGGGAGAGTTGAAGTTCTTCCTTGGTTTTGAGATCAAGCAATTGAGGGGAGGGACTTTCATCTCTCAAACTAAATATATCCAAGACATGCTCAAGAAGTTTGATATGATTGGTGTCGAGGAGAAGCGCACACCAATGGACACAAAGGTTCATCTACAACTTAACCCAAAGGGTATAGATGCCGATCAAAAGGTATACCGTTCCATGATTGGTTCTTTGCTCTATCTTTGTGCATCTAGACCCGATATTGTGTTGAGTGTAGGGGTGTGTGCAAGGTACCAAGCCGCTCCTAAAGAAAGCCACATGGTGGCGGTCAAAAGAATCCTACGATATTTGATTCATACCCCAAAGTTTGGTTTGTGGTACCCTAAGGACAAGGTTTTCTCTCTTTGTGGGTACACGGACTCGGATTGGGCCGGTGATCATGATGATAGGAAGTCAACTTCCGGGGCTTGCCAATTTCTTGGTGGTTCCTTGGTGAGTTGGTCTTCCAAGAAGGAAATCGTATATCTCTCTCCACCGCCGAAGCCGAGTATGTGGCGGCTGCAAGTGCATGCACCCAATTGTTATGGATGAGGCAAACTTTAAAGGAATACGGTGTCAATTGTGACAAAGTGCCTCTTTTATGTGACAATACAAGTGCTATCGAGATCGCCCACAACCCGGTGCAACATTCAAGAACCAAGCATATTGAGATTCGTCATCATTTCATTCGTGATCATGTTGCCCGAGGTGATATTGAGCTAAGCCATGTTCCCACAAGAGATCAACTTGCCGATATATTCACGAAGCCTCTGATGAAGCAAGATTCACCTATTTGAGGAATGAGCTAAATATCGTGGATTCAAGGAGCTTGGCTTGACTATTTTGCATACACACCTATGTCTTAACTATCTATTGTGTTTAGGTGTAGGCATGGAGATAGGGGGAGTGCGGTCCTAATCCCTTGGACTATCCCTCTCCCCATTATGCCAATAGTAAGACCTCATTTTGCTTCTCTATGTTCATTTGTTGAATTGTGAGCTTAAATGACGAGTTGTGGCCGTGAACCCAAGATACAACTTCGCGGTGTCACACCACACACTCATACATGGTGGCCTAGGCCACCGCCCTCTTCTTTATGAAGAGTTGGGTCTTATTGGAGTTTTTATTGCATATTTGTTGTTTCTTCTCGCTTTCGAATCACTTCCAATGTTGTTATTTGGGTTTTCTTGGTTTTATCTCCTTTGGAAGTGTGAAGAAATCATCATGTTTGCATCTTCCCGTGTCACTCAATATTGCTCCATGGTCACTCTTGAAGATGGTTCTCAGCAAAGAAGTCCGCAAATTTCTCAAGTATTTTGTTTAAGCAAGAATTTCAAAACAAGAGGAGAAGTTTTTCAGTCAAAGGAAGAAGATTTTCTGAGAAAATATGAAAAAGGCAGTCAGGCCAGCCTGGAAGGCCGGGCCAGGGGCCGGCTCCTTCGGGTGGGTACCCGGCCCAGGCCGTGATGGGGGGATAATAACCCGGTAGGCCCATGAAGAGGGAAGTGTGACCCGCCAGGCAGGAGGCCCGGCCAGGCCAGCTAACCATCAGCATGGGCCGGGTTATGTTGCTGGGCCGGTAGGTTTGGCGGTAACCCGGTTCAGGAGGAAAGATTCTAGAAGACCAGAGGCGGTTCAGGACTTGGAGGACACGAAGGCCAGAAGAGCTAGAGTAGGACTCCGAGTCTGGGTAGAACCCGGATTCATCTTGTAAAGCGCCAGGAGGCCCGGCCATCTATATAAACTGGTCCTGTGCCCTAGTTAACAGAACTTTACGATCCAAGCTTAGGCGAGAGAACCATCGAGAGAAATACCCCAACCTTGTAACCTAGATCGAGATCCGGCTCTGTTGTCGTAGCCGGGTTATCGAGATCGAGATCAATAATAAGATAGCAGGAAGTAGGTCTTTATCTCCAATGGAGAGGCCGAACCTGGGTAAACCCTTTGTCCCTGCAGTGCTAAACAATCTCCCAGATACCAGAGTCGCCTTGCCCATCATCTCAAGCTACCCCAAGGTAGCATCTGCCGTGTTATCTACCCCACGACAGTTGGCGCCGTCTGTGGGAACCGTCCAAAGGTGTCACCATCATGGGAGAAGCAATGCAAGGAGTGGAGAACTTTTTTTCGGCGAGATCACCCTCAACTCGCAAGGAGAGCCCATCGTTGATGATTCTGGCTGGGGGCCGGAATCAGATCTACTTGAATCAGGTGATGTTATTCCAATTGGCAAGTTTAACGTTTTTGTTGGTATGATTGCAACTAGATCTGCTAGTGATGGAGACTATGAATCTGTGTCAGGAGCTGCCACAATTGTTCAATCTGATGGAGAAGAATCAGTTGGTACGGCTGAAGATGAGCTGCCCCTGGGCGTACACGAGGAACGATCGGGAAACCCGGCTCAATCCCGGGTGATGTGGTGGACCATGCAGGTTCAGAATCGATCTTGCCCCTGTTTGAAGGCCGGTTCGGTATGGAGCAGAAGAAGAGGACGAAGAGGAGCAAGAGTCCATCCCAAGCCCGGTTAGGAGGGTTGCGGTTTACACCGCCCCATCGATCAACGCGGGAGCATCACCGTCAACTGTCGTGCCACCAGCTTTTACTCCGGGTCAACAGCAGCAACCATTGCCACCAGTACTGGAGCTGGCGGGTCAAAGAGTTGATGGAGACCCGGCTTCGGTGTCAGAGGAAAGTGAAAACACGGCGCGTTACAGGAACAGCTTCGGTTTTCTCAATAACCGGGCTCAGGGCGAGGAAAGAAACAACACAACTGGGGCCCAGGCCTTGTTTAACAATGGCCTGGTCCTAGATCCATCAGCACTCACGAGGATTATTACTCCAGAAAACGCGGCAGCAGAGCTATAGAATTGGATACAGCACGCCGGGCTCTGGAGCAGGTGCGCAGAGACACAATGGCAGAGAAGCAAGATATGGAGGTTAGGCGAAAGCAAATAGAGGATGAGGAAAATCGTCTCAATGAGATGACCAGGGCACACCGGAGGAGGCACCAGAGCCGGCTGGCTCCAGGAGAAAACGCCATAAATCCCGCAATATTGTTTAGGACCCCAGAAGATCAACCAATTGATATGGCTCAGGTGGCTCCAGTTGTTAGACAAACACAGAACCAGGAAGAGAAACAGGAAGGGCTGGAGTTACAGCTGCAGCGGTGCCGGGTCTTCTCGCTGGGGGAGCCAGGGGAAATCCGGGTCTGCCGCCTAGGACACCAAGGTTCCACACGCCGGCGGGCCATTTTTCCAATCCAGCAGATAACGTGTACGCTGCAACTTTAGCACTTGATCGTATTCCATTGGGAGACTCGCCAGCAGAGATTGAAGCTCGGCGTGCCATTGACATGTTGCGCACTGCGGTTGTTCAGCAAGTTCAGTATTCAAAGGAGAAAAGCGCGCTTCATTCTACAACTTATCGTAGTAAGAGTCGCCACGGTGGGAACCCGCCATTGGCCGGGTTTGCCGCGGCACAGCAGCAAAACCCGCCCCAGCAGAACCAGAACAATCAGCAGCACCAACCCGCCCCTGCAATTTCTGTGGCTCAGCAGATAGTCAATAGATCGCGAGCGGGAAGAAGTGCAGCTAATGCAAACCCGGCAGTACCTGCAGCAGGAGTACCACAAGGAGGACCGGGTCCCGCGCCGCAGCGTCTGCAAGCTCGCCGGGTAACAATAATTTGTTAGCAAGTTCTTCCACCTTAGCGGGGCCAAAGTGTCTTTCAGATGCCATTAGAGCAGAGCCTTTCCCTGAGAAGTTCAAGGAGCCAAGCAAGATTGCCAATTACGAGCCGAGCACGGACCCGGCAAGTTGGTTGAGCAGCTATGAGATGGCAATGTGTATACGCAATGCCACAGAGAACGTTTGTGCAAAGTACATGTATTTGATGATGAGCGATGGTGCAGCAAAGTTGTGGTTCAAGAATCTGCCAGAGAAGTCTATCAATTCTTGGGATGAGTTGAAAACAATTTTTATCAAGCACTTTCAGGGTACGTGCAAGCGTTATTTTCCATTGAAGATCTTGATCGTTGTGTACAGAGGAAAGGCGAGTCAGCGCGTCACTGGATGGGCCGGGTCACGGAAATCCTGCACTCCTCGTCAGGTATCGAGCCCAAGGACGCAATTTCATCGATGGAGAAAACTTGCAAGTACGCTCCCTTGGTCCAGAAGCTGGGTCGCATGAAAGAGGGACACCGGGTTAAGCCCGTTACTATGGCAGAGTTGATGGATGCGTGCAACAGACACGCAGCCACGGACAAGACCCAGGATGATAGTGAGGAAGAAAAAGGGAAAGGTACTGCGAATAATGGAGGAAGGAGCAACAATGGCCCGGGAAACAATAACAACAACAATCAGAATCAGCACAAGCGTGGGCATCAGGAGGGAAACTCAGAGCTAGTGGCAAACGCAAATGCCGGGTTTCAGAGACAAAGGATGGATGGAAATTATCAGGAAAACAGGGTTATCAGGAAAACAGGGTTATCAGGGAAACAATGGGAATTACAGTGGTGGAAATAGTTATCAAGGTCACGTCCAATGAGCACTGAAGAGGCCTTCAGGATGCCGTGTCCTCGTCATAGCAAGAACGGCAGACCCGCCAATCATTCATTGGCCCAGTGTGTGGATTGAACAGGTGGAAAAACAATGAAATTCAGAGAGCTTTGCAAGGAGCAAACAGAAGTGGAGGACCCGGCCCGAGTGTTAACCCGGCTGCGGGGCCTCTAACTGGAGCAAATGCGGTACCACTGGCAACACGGACCCGGCCAAAACACAGGTAACCAGGGTGGATTCTCAAACCAGCCAAGGCAACTTGGCCAATATCATATATATACCAGTGGCACGACCAAGAGAGAGAGAAAGATAGTCAAAAGGGCAGTTAACTCAGTGGCTGCAGGGGTGCCAAGGTATTTAAGATGGTCAGAGCATGCTATTACGTGGAGTAGAGCAGATCACCCGGGTCTGGTGGAACATCCGGGTCTGCTTGCTTAGTTGTGGCTCCTCAGGTTCATGGCTTTGAGCTAAAGAAGGTTTTGATGGATGGTGGTAGTAGCATTAATATCTTGTATTGGGAGACATTTGTGCGTATGGGTCTGAAGGAATCACAGTTACAGAAAACGTCAACGGTGTTTCATGGTATAGTTCCTGGGAAGTCAGCTACACCAGAGGGAAAATTTCATTAGAGGTTGCTTTTGGCGAGTCTATCCATAACTTCAGATCAGAGTGGCTCACTTTTGAGGTGGTGAAATTTCCAAGTCCTTATCACGCGTTGTTCGGAAGGCCGGCTTATGCCAAGTTCATGGCAAGGCCGTGTTATGTGTATTTGCAGCTGAAGATACCGGGTCCCAAGGGGATCATCACATTCATGGTAACAGAGAAATTGCAGCAGAATGTGACGAGGGAGATGCAGCCCTGGCAGAGCGAACTTGTGCTAGTGAGGAGTTGAAAGCTTACAGGTCTAATCTTGACCCGCAGGACAACAAGGCACTCAAAAAACCAACAACAGAAGATGACAGGGCAAAGTTTAAAGCAGCAAAAGATACCAAGATGGTGGATTTTGTGCCTGGGATTCCTCCAAGCAGTTCGCCATAGGGACCAGCCTAACTGATAAATAGGAAAGCGCGCTCATCGAGTTCATCCGTGAGAATCGGGATGTTTTTGCGTGGACACCTAGTGACATGCCAGGCATTCCGACTGAACTCGCTGAGCACCGTTTACATGTTGATCCAAAGGCAAGGCCGGTAAAACAAGGTTTGAGAAAAATGAATGCAGAGAGAAGAAAAGCTATAGGAGAGGAGATAGCCCGGTTATTGGAAGCCGGCTTTATCATGGAGGTTTTCCACCCAGAGTGGTTGGCTAACCCGGTTTTGGTTCTGAAGAAAAATAATGAGTGGAGGATGTGCATCGATTTTACAAGTCTCAACAAGCATTGTCCAAAGGACCCGTTTGCGCTGCCGCGCATCGATCAAATTGTTGACGCAGTGCAGGCAGCGAGCTCTTGTGTTTTCTGGACGCATATTCAGGTTATCATCAGATCAAGCTTAATAGGCAGGATTGGGAAAAGACATCGTTCATCACCCCCTTTGGTGCTTTTTGTTACAAGACCATGACTTTTGGGTTGAAGAACGCAGGGCAACTTATCAGAGGTGTATTCAAAACTGTTTTCATGATCAGATTGGACGCAATGTGCATGCTTATGTGGATGATGTGGTGATCAAGTCAGAAAAAGCCGGGTCATTTATTAGTGACCTTACAGAAACATTCAAAAATTTGAGGAAGTACAAGATGAAGCTTAACCTACAAAGTGCGTGTTTGGAGTTCCAGCGGGAAAGTTGCTTGGTTTCATTGTGTCAGAGCGTGGAATTGAGGCAAACCCGGAAAAAATCAGAGCCATCCAAAGTTTGAAAAAACCAGAGGAATTGGCAGATGTTCAGAAGTTGACAGGTTGTGTGGCTGCGCTAAGCCGGTTTATATCCCGGCTCGGAGAAAAAGCAATCCCTTTGTATAAGTTACTGAAGAAAACAGACAACTTTGTGTGGAATCAGGAAGCAGATGAGGCATTTGAAGCTCTGAAGAAACAATTATCAGAAGCGCCAGTTCTGGCGGCCCCGGGTCCCAAGGAACCCATGCTGTTATACGTCGCTGCCGGGCCTCAGGCTGTGAGTGCTGTGGTGGTGGTCGAGCGTAAGGAGGAAGGCAAGGAAAACCCGGTTCAGAGGCCGGTCTATTATGTTAGTGAGTGTTATCAGAAGCAAAGCAGCGCTATCCGCACTGGCAGAAACTAGTGTTTGGTGTTTTCATGGCAAGTAGAAAGCTGAAACCATATTTTCAGGAGCATCCAATCACAGTGGTGAGTTCAATACCCTTAGCAGATATTATCAGGAATTCAGAAGCTACAGGAAGAATTGCCAAGTGGGCAATAGAGATGGGGCCTTACCACATTGACTATGTGCCTCGCACAGCTATCAAATCTCAAGCATTGGCTGATTTTCTTAATGATTGGACACAGTTGAGTGCACCACCCCTTGCGCCGGGTCTCAAGCCTTGGGTCATGCACTTTGACGGGTCTAAGCAAGCACAAGGTTCAGGAGCTGGAGTTGTGTTAACTTCTCCCAAGGGTGATAAATTGAGCTATGTTTTGCAGATTCACTTTGATTGTTCTAACAATGTGGCAGAATATGAGGCCTTGTTGCATGGTTTGCGTATGGCAAAGGAGATGAGCATCAAGCATATCAATTGCTATGGGGATTCAGATCTTGTGGCACAGCAAGTTTCAGGAACATGGGATAGAAAAGATGCGACAATGGCGGCTTACAGAAGAGAGGTGGACAGGGTAGCCGGGTTTTTCTCAGGCTATCAGGTGGATCATATTGATCGCAGGAAAAATGATGCTGCAGATGCTTTGTCAAGACTCGGCTCACGCAGAGAGCCGGTTCCACCTAATGTTTTCTTGGACGAGCTATGGACTCCATCAGTCAAGCTCAGGGCGTGGAAGAACTGGCGGGTCAGGAAGACCCGGATTCGCAGTTGGTAGCAGTAACTCATGAAATTCCAGAGTGGACAGAACCTTACTTGGCGTATCTTTTGCGTGGAGAGCTGCCAGAGCAGGAAGTTATATCCCGGCAAATTGTGCGCCGGGCTAAGGCTTACGTGGTTATTGATGGCGAGTTATATAAGAGAAGTGTCTCCGGAGTATTTCAGAGATGTGTGTCTGGAAAGGAAGGCCGGCAAATTTTGAAAGAGATTCATGAGGGAGATTGTGGTCATCATGCTTCAACGAGGTCTTTAGTAGCAAAAGCTTTCAGACACGGTTTCTTTTGGCTCACAGCCCAGGCAGATGCAGAGCGCTGGTAAGCAGATGTGATGGTTGCCAGAGATACGCAAGGCAAATTCATGTGCCGGCTCAGGAGTTGCGAACAATACCTTTGACTTGGCCCTTTGCAGTTTGGGGGCTTGATATGGTGGGTCCTTTTAGCATGTCTCCTTGCAAGAAAACCCACCTCTTGGTTGCCATTGACAAGTTTACGAAGTGGGTCGAGGTGATGCCTGTTACAAATTGTGAAGCAGCTACAGCAGTCAAGTTTTTGAAGAAGATCATACACAGGTTTGGGTATCCTCATAGTATCATCACAGACAATGGCACTAACATGTCCCTTGGTGAGATGGCAAAGTTCTGTGGAAACCAGGGTATACGTTTAGATGTTGCTTCAGTTGCTCATCCGCAGGCCAATGGACAAGTAGAACGAGCAAATCAGGAGTTGCTTCGAGGTTTGAAACCACGTCTCCGGGTCCCGTGTCTCAGAGCCGCCGGAGCGTGGGTTGAGGAGTTGCCATCAGTAGTTTGGGGAATCAACACAACACCAAACAGATCCACCAAGATGACCCCTTTCTTTATGGTGTATGGGGCAGAGGCAGTTTTGCCAAGTGATATAATTCATGACTCGCCTCGCGTGGCGGCTTACGTTGAAACAGAAAACGAGCAGACCCGGCAGGATTCTGTGGACCTGTTAGAGGAGAACAGAGAACAAGCATTGGAGAGATCAGCAGTATATCAGCAAGATTTGAGGCGGTATCATAGTCGCCGGGTTAAAACTCGCACTTTCCAGGAGGGAGATTTAGTGTTGCGATGGACGCAATCCAAGGAAGGGATGCACAAGTTATCTCCTCCTTGGGAAGGGCCATTCATCATAAGCAAGAAATTGAACAATGGTTCATATTATTTGGTGGATGCTAGAGAAAAGTCCGAGTCTGTAAATGACACAACGCACTCTACCTTTTCATTGGAAGAGCGTGAGAGGCCATGGAACATTGCCCAGCTGCGCCCATACTATACTTAGCATGAGAAAGAGATATGAGATGTAATACACGATGTAACAGGCAGCAGGTTTCAGACGCGCTCTTTTCCTTACCAGGGTACCTAAGGGGCTGGAAGGTTTTTAATGAGGCGGCTTGCTGACCTAACCTTTTCTATCAATAAAGTGAAGGTTGAACAGAAATTTGTGTTCTCTCAGTTTCTTTTTTACTTTATGTTTGATAGTACTGTTGCATAGTTCCATGTTAAGCTTGGTCTTGGGGGCTTGTCCTTGAGGGGTTAGAGTTTTTTCCCAAGACCCGGTTTTTCGGTCATCCGGGTCTCGATGCTTTGTGACCCGGCTGCGGTTTTAGCTTCAGTATTTTGGATTCAGAAGTATGAGGTGTAGTTTTAATTTCAGTTGTTTATGTTTTTTAGCGTTGAACAAGTGATGGGAGAATAGTTGTCTTTTATCTTTGAGGATGCCCAAAGAGTGCGTCCCACCAGTATGAGGATCAATGGGGTAATGTTGCATAGTTAAGCCATTACTTTATAAACATTGATCCAGGTCTTGGGGGCTCTTACCTCAATGGTCTGTAGCTGCAATCCCAAGACCCGGCTTTTATGCCACTAGTTTATTCTTGATTATCTTGCTGTTGGGCTGATGTGACTCGCAATTTTATGGCCTGATTGCTCGCCTGGAAATTCAATCAGCCATGATGCCCAATGGGACTTGGTTCGACCCTGTTTTTCTCAGAGAGGTTGCGACAGGGTATCCATGCGAAAGCCGGCTCACAGTTAAAGAAATCAAAAGGGTCATCGAAACCACAGAAGAGGCATATTTCAAAGCAAAAGTTATGAGAGTAGCATAAAGTTTCATCAGGTGCATAGGCACACCATCACAGGCATAGTGTAAACAGTGCTAAGGTTATTACAATAAGTGCCCAATGGGCCGAATAAGATTGTTTTCTTGCAGAGATAAAAGCATCTGCATAAGTTTTCAGGCCTCGGCTTCAGGAGCCGGGTCACGGTGAGGCGAGCTGGATGGTTGTTCCTCGGTGGTTTGCCGGGTCATCTTCCTCGGTGGCTGCCGGGTTAGCTTCTGTCTCTTGTCTCCTTGGTCTCCTTGGCCTTGGTCTTGCGCCGGGTGACCTGTTGAAGGGATTGGAAGTAGTTTTCATCATCTTCTTCAACTGTGGCCCGTGAAGGAGGAGGAATAGTTGGCGTAGCAGAACTGGGCGCAGTAGAGGTACTGGGAGCAGTCTTGGATGGATCAATGGAGTCCTTGTAGCTTTGCAGGAGATCGATACGCTGTGGCTCCTCATCCATGATCTCTTCATCGTTTTCGGTATATCCGAACTGCAGCGTGGTGAGCTTCATTTTGCTGGCAATTACAGTGGCAACGTGCCGGGTTTGTTTCACAACCCGGGAGTAGCACTTCTTGTCAAATTCCTTGCCATCTGTGGTGTATTGGGGAAAGCCATCCTTCAGAGGAGCCGGGTTTAATTGGGGATGGTAGGCCTTTGCCAAAGCAAGACCTCGCATCACCCCGGCCCTGCATGCAGATTTCTTCAGTAGATCAATCCATTGGGGCATTGTTGACAAATGCCCAAGGACTTCAGTGTATGTGCTTGGCGGGTTCTCCCAGAGCCTTGCGGCTTTGATGACCTCGCAGCTGCCAAAGTACAGCTGGCGAGTCAGTGTGTACATGCACTTGATCTTTCTGCAGCAGTTTTGCGGAGGTTCCCATCACGAGGGCCTGTGTAAGGAAAAGCATAACAGTGAGATTTCAAAACCGGGTCTGCTTGATCAGTTTAGTTTGAAGTTCAAAGGTGTACTGCTTACCCACTAAGGATTCAACCATAGAAGTGATCATCTTCTTCAGCCGGGTTAGCTCCTTGGTAGCTGCATCCAATTTCTTCTGGAGATTGGAGAGTTGCTCCTTCCAGTGTTCTTCATGTTCCTCCAGTTCTTTCTTGAGATCAGAGTTTTCCTGGGTTAGATCTGTGATATTTTTCTCCAGGGTTTGCAGTTGTTCAGCCTGGGTCAGCCGGGTTTCAGATTCATCTTTAGCAAACCCTTGAGCCGGGTGATTTCTGCCTCGGCTTTGGCGTGATCTTCCTGTTAAAACACAAGAGTATGTTAGTCCCAGGTTATCGCAGGCAAGTTAACCCGGAACTTGGGGGCTACATGCGCAAAAAGTCTGAAATTTTCTAAGTGTTAGTCCCAGGTAGCTGTGGACAGCTAACCCGGCACTTGGGGGCTACTCAGTTTGAAGTTAAAATTTTCAATGTAATAAAGAAGTCCCAGGTTGCTGCAGGCACACAACCCGGCACTTGGGGGCTACAGTGTTCAAAGTTTTGATGTGAAAGTTGGCAAGTTTTAAATGATGGAAGTTTTTAGTCCCAGGTTGCTGTAAACAGACAATCCGGGCCTTGGGGGCTACAGGATTGAAGTTTTTACCAGAGAAATTCATATTATAAGCACCAAGCTCATCAACAAGTGATGAACTTAGAGCTTGGGGGCTACTCAGGATATAGTTAGGCAAGAAAATGTAAAGGCAAGAAGTGAAGTGTGTACCTGATATCGTTTCTGAATCAGGGCGACCAGTTCAGTCTCCAGGTTCTTGTGTTGAGCAAGGCGAGAGAAATACTCATCGCAGAGGGCTGGGACGGACATGGCACCCAGAGCCGGCAAATCAGATGAAGGAGCCGGGTTCTTTCCCTTGGCAGGAGACGCCGGGTTAGCATCTGGAGCTGGCACTTTGGCAAGAGTTTCGGGAGCACCTTGCACTGGAACGTGCCGGGTCCCAGTAACCTGTACTTCATCTTCTTTAGTCCCAGAGCCTAACCCGGGCGAATGAGTAGCTGGGGAGGGTTCTGGCACAGGATCAACTGTATTTTTTGGAGAAGACACGGGAGTTGCATGCTCCATTGGCTCGTCTCTATCCACCGGTTCTTCAGTATGTGCCTCCATAGGAGAAGGCTCTGTTGTTGCTGGAGGAGGAGACGCCGCTGGAGGAGACTCCGGGTCTTCATCCGCAAAAGCTCGGGCACTGGAACAAGATAGTGATTTAGTAAAACAAAAAAGGAGCAGTAAAATATGGAGGTATGGAAAAGGTGTGTAGAATATTTCTAACCCGGCATTGATATGGAAATCCTCGGGTGTGCTAACACCATCCGAGGAGGAATCTGACAAACGAGATGGTTTAGCGACCCGGATCTTGCCAGCTAAAGGGTATGTTTGCTGGGCGTCTTCTGGATGGATTTGGCCCAGCTTGATAAAGAGCGTTGAGGGATACCTGGGCTCAGGGAAGTGTGGCTTGTAGAAGATCGGGTTCGGCGCCTCTTGTTCGCCTCAGCCTCCTTCTCAGCTTCCTTTTCCTGTGTTTATGCTTGGGTTTGAGATGAGTTCATCATGAAAATTGAGAAGCTAAAATATGGTACCTTAGCAATGGTGGCCCGGGTCCTCTTTTGCGTAGGAGGTGCAGCAGTTTGGGGACCCGGCGTTATGTCAGAAGCCGGGTCAGTAGGGCCTGGAATAAGATTTGCCGGGTTATCAGTAGAAGTGTCCTTGTTGGGGACTTCGTTGTTAATCAATTGGAGGAAGAGCCGGCCTACAGAGTCTAGCTCACCTTCTTCTTCTTCTTCTTCTTCATTTCGTCACTTTCTGTGTCCTCCCCATCAGGAGAGGATGTAGGAGTAAAATCCACGCTCCACCACTTGGAGTCCTGAGAAAAAGCAGTTAAAGTAACATTCTATGGATGAAGTTACCGGGTTAAAGTTAGTATAAATGATCAAGGATTGGTTTTTACCGTGGAGGGTTTGTTCTTAGCACTAAATGGGGCAAGCCCGTCCAGTGCAATGGCATCTTTCTTTTCGCCAAGCAATCTCTTGGCATTCTTCACAATCTGGTCGTCAGTCAGCGTCATCTCAGAATAGCGCATGCTATCTGTGGTTTCACCAGTGTATTGGCAGAATAACCGGGTCCTGATGCTGAGTGGTTGGATAAACCAGCCAATCCAACACTTGACGAGGTCCGTGCCTCTGAGGCCATGGGCGAGTAAGGCTCTGGCCCGGCGAAGTGTGGGCTCGAGCTTGACCCGCTCAGCATCATCAGCGTAGCTGTTCATCTTCGCTTCATATGTCAAGCCCGAGTTCCGGAAAGCCGGGTAACGGGCGTCGTCAGACTCGGGTGAGGTGTCCTTGCAATAAAAATATGTGTTTTGCCACCCCTTGGGATGGCTGGCTAAAAGAAGAGCCGGGAAATCGCATTCCCTGCGGCGCTGGATTGCAACTCCACCATATGGGACTACTTGGTCCTTGCGAGATGGGTTGCAGTAGAAAAATTCAAGAAAAAGTTCGAGGCTTGGAGCCATTTGCAGATAGTCCTCACAAAACACAAAAAGTTGCTGATGTTCAGCATGGAGTTGGGTGCAATGTCTTGGGGCCTAAGGCCGTAGTATTTCAAGACCCGGCGGAAAAACAGAGAGCCGGGGGGGGGCGAAGACCGCGCTGTACATGATCGAGGAAAACAACTACTTCACCTTCTTTTGGGCTGGGGCGGATTTCTTCCCCAGCAGCACGCCAGCTGATCTCTGTTTTGGGAGGAAGCTCGCCGCAGTTCACGTACTCTTGCAGCATCAGATTGGTCACAGTAGATTTGGTCCAGTTGACCTGAGTAGCAGCGGGGGCGGCGGAGCCAGATCCCCCACGTGGGAGCTGGGAGGCTTCTTCGCGAGTTTCTTCGCGCCACGGGGACCCCCAGCCTTCACCTTATCCTTCACCATGGCTGTGGAGCTTCGAGGTTCCCTGGTTGCAACAATGGCGATGAGAAACCCTAGCTCTAGATGCGGATGTGCGGAGAGAAAATGCGAAGTAAATCTGGGCGAGATTCAGAGTGGAATCGAGTGCGGAGCACGGATGAGAGGGAGAATCGTACCTGTGGATCTTCTTGCGGAGATTGGGAGGCTCGATTGGAGATTGAACTTGCGGTGCTACAGTGCGGCGCGAGGAAGGAGATGAACACGAGTGAATGGGGAAAGTGACCGCGGTGAACGCTTGGTCTTCTATTTATAGGCGCAGTAAAAACCCTAGGGGTGTTGTGGTAAAAAGTGAAGGGATAAGGATCTTTGACCAAAAGTCAACGACAAACAGAATGAGATAATTACGGGATATTAATTGATAAGATCACGATTGAGATGGATTGAGGACGGATTTACAGTTGGGTGACAATTTTCGCTAAGTGTTGAAAGTGAAACCCGGGAAAGTGTGAACCCGGTATACCTGAGCCGGGTTACGTTCTAAGCCGCCAAAAAGGATTGGCCAAGCTAAGGAGAAAAGAGATGTATTCTGGTATTTAATCAGTTGTGTGTTATTTTACATTTCAGGTGATTAACCCGGCTGGCCAGGATAACAGTTCTGCTCAAAGAAGCAATATTCAAGAATAGAAGCAGAGCATGCCAACCTGGCAACCAGGTTAATCTGGGGGCTACTGATGGGGGATAATAACCCGGTAGGCCCATGAAGAGGGAAGCGTGACCCGCCAGGCAGGAGGCCCGGCCAGGCCAGCTAACCATCAGCATGGGCCGGGTTATGTTGCTGGGCCGGTAGGTTTGGCGGTAACCCGGTTCAGGAAGGAAAGATTCTAGAAGACCAGAGGCGGTTCAGGACTTGGAGGACACGAAGGCCAGAAGAGCTAGAGTAGGACTCCGAGTCTGGGTAGAACCCGGATTCATCTTGTAAAGCGCCAGGAGGCCCGGTCATCTATATAAACTGGTCCCTGTGCCCTAGTTAGACAGAACTTTACGATCCAAGCTTAGGCGAGAGAACCATCGAGAGAAATACCCCAACCTTGTAACCTAGATCGAGATCCGGCTCTGTTGTCGTAGCCGGGTTATCGAGATCGAGATCAATAATAAGATAGCAGGAAGTAGGTCTTTATCTCCAATGGAGAGGGAACCTGGGTAAACCCTTTGTCCCTGCAGTGCTAAACAATCTCCCAGATACCAGAGTCACCTTGCCCATCATCTCAAGCTACCCCAAGGTAGCATCTGCCGTGTTATCTACCCCATGACAGGCCGGCTCCCAGGCCGGCCTCTCGGGGCAGCTTATTACGAGGGGGAGGGGATCGACCGGCAGTTCCCACTTCTTCCTCCTCTCCCCCCAACTCCTCCATCTCCATGGCTGCCCCTCCCATGCTCCTCCTCCACCGCCCCCACCATTAGAGCCGCCCCCACACCTGCTCCATCAGATCTGCAAGCCCCCAACTTGATCCACCTTCCCATCCAAGTGATTTCTCCATTGGTGGAAGTTTGGGGGAGTTCTCCTCCATTGTTTGGTGCCCTCTCAAGATTGGATTTCTCTCGGTGATTCTCGAGCAAGATGGATGCTGATTCGGCTTATGATGATCTTGAAGACCTAGAGGTTGATTCCCCTCTCGCAAGGTTCAAGGGCAAGGACAATCTTCGGGAGTCCTCTTACTCCTCCTCCTCCAACCCCAAGGCCAAGAAACTCAAGGTAATCTCCAAGAAGAAAGGTCCTCCTCTTGTCAATCCGGCGAAACCGGTACGGTCAACTTGGGTCAAAATACCTAGTGATGAGTTTGAGAATGACCGCTTGATTTTCAATCCATATGCTTTTGGCAAGCCCACTTGCACTAGTGATAGCCGGTTCTATTGCAAGGTGCATCATCAAGTGTTTGAAGAACTAATTAGTCCCAAGAAGAACTCTCATGTTCCCACCTTTTACTTCAATGTGGATAGTGCAAGGGAATTATGGCCGGAGGTGATGGAAGTTATGGATTTTCACGGTATTACTAATCTCATGCCGGTGAATACTCCTTATGCTCCTGAGTTGCTTCAAGAATTCTATGCCACAGTTTATTTCTCTAGGGAAGGACAGAGGACCATGACATGGATGAGTGCCGGTATCAAATGTGAAGCCTCTCTTGCTGAATTTGGTGCTCTCTTTGGCATAGAGGAGCTACCTCTATGTCCCATGGCTTATGTTCGTATTCACATGCAAAACCTCATGAAAGCCACTCCCGGAATCCATCATTGTTATCCCTCCGAGTCGGGCTCTCTTGGAAAGATCCCCAAGGTATTTTTTATGACTCCTTATTGGAAAGCCACTTACCTCATCCTCCGGAACACTATTGTCATCAAGTTTGGAGAAAAGGGTTTGGCTCACATGTACATGGTCAATCTTCTTCACCACATCGTCACCCTCAAGGAGAGGAAGAAGAAAATAGATGTTCTTGATTACACGTGGCAAGAGATGCAATCCGTGGTTCTTGAGTCCAGGGTTCCAATTTATGATCTGTATCTTCAGAAGCTCTTTGAACTCAAGTTGGCTCAAACCTCGCTCAATGCCTATGTTCATGCCTTGTATTCGCCTATATTGCATGCTTTTCCATCTCACCCCCCGGATGCGGTCATCCCTACTCAAGAGAAGCGTGCTAGATCAGCCGCTCCTCAAGCTCATATGGAGGAAGATGCTCGTGATGAGGGAGAAGCTCATGTTGAGGCCTCTAAGAAGAAGCACGGCATCATGGATGTTTTCAAGAGAATGAATTGTTTCTTTGCGAACAAGCAAGCCAAGGACTTCAAGGCATATCGCAAGCAAAAGTCTTATAACCGCAATCAAAGAGAAATTATGAAGAAACTTGATTTTCCCTTGCCTTCTTGCTCAAGCTCAGCCGAGGTCTCGGAGAATACTTACAATTCTAAGTACACCTATTGGTTCGGCGACGATGCTTCCTCTCTTGCCCCCTATTGGCCGGACACTCATGGTGCATCAAGCTCCGGTCAAGCTTTTGGTGGCAACAATGATGATGATGATGCGGATGATGATGATGAAGATGATGAGGACGAGTATGAAGATGAGTGATCTCATGGGCTTTCACCTTACTTTCTCCTTTTTGGTGTCTTGATGCCAAAGGGGGAGAGAGATTTCCGGAGATTTGCATCCATGCATTTGCATCCATTTGTGTTTTTATTTGCTTGCTATCGTTTTTAGTTGAACTACTCTATTTGGTCGTTGTTCATGGAACTTGGTTATCATTATTGTATGAGATGGTTAAATTACTGTATGAGACTATGGATTTCGGTATTTGGATGGATTTATCTATGGTTGAGTCTACATGATAGTGTGCTTTGGTATAATTGTCGACATCTCTTAGCACAAGGTATGATCATCATCTCAAAATCTCAACATAGATGGATATGTCTCATTGTGTTGTTCTTATATCATGTTGTTTATATCATGTTGGAATTGGTTCCCTCCTTATGTGTGTTCTTGCATTCAAAGGCAAACAAATCATACGCACATGTTTAGGGGAGCCTCTTTCATTTTGTTAAGAACATGATCTATTGTGTATACTTTATTGCAAATCCTAGTGTTGTCATCTAACACCAAAAAGGGGGAGATTGAAAGGACATTTATTTACCCCTATGAGTTTTTGTGTGTTAGATAACAACACTGGTGATATTTTAATATGATGTTAAGTGCTTTCAGAAAATATTAAGATTTAAAAGAATACAAAAGAAGAAAGCATTTGTCCAAAAGCGCCGTGGAGGTGAAACCCTGGGAAGCCAACCCCCAGGCCGGCCAGGCCGACTGCCTCGGCTGGGGTGCTAGCCCCCAGGCCGGGCCACAGGCCGGATGGCTCGGCAGGGCAACCGGCCCCTAGGCCGACTGGCTCGGCTGGGTGGCCGGCCCCCAGGCCAGCCTCCCAGTTTTCTCCAACGACCATCTTTTTGGGAGGAGCTATAAATGCTCCTCCACCTACCTTGGGACAAGAAGCTCGCCCAGAATTGAAGACACCATTATTGCAAGCTCAAGAATCACTAGATCTCCCAATCCCTCCACCCAAACTTGTTGATCTTTGGAGGATTGAAGGAGAAGGCCCGGATCTACTACTTCACCAAAGCGTTCTTCATTTCCCCTCATTCACTTGAGGGATTCAAGCCTAGGGTTTCCACTAGGAAAACCTAGACATCTTGTTGTACTTACTTGCTTGTTACTTTTGTGTAGCAGGTGTTGTGGTGCTTGGGAGCCCCAATCCTTTTGTGGATTGAGCCTCAAGTTTGTTGTAAGGGCTTCGGGTTCCGCCTTGAAGGATTCTGATAGTGGAAGGTGAACCGAGCTTTTGGGCAAGGTTCATCGGAGAATAGGGTGAGGCCATTTGTGGCGTTTGAGTTTGAAACTCACACCCCTCCAACGAGACGTACTCGCCTAAAAAGGAGGAACTCGGGAATACATCCTTGTCTCCGCGTGCTTCCCGTTCGGTTACTCCTTTCTCGCTAGCTCTTACTTGTATCGTGCCTAGTGTAGTATTAACTTGTCATATAGGTAAATTCACCGTATTTGCATATCTAGAGAATTTACCTTTGTGTCAAGCGTAAATTCGAAAAAGAGCTAAAAATTGAGTAGCACCTATTCACCCCCCCCTCTAGGTGGCCATACCGATCCTTTCAAATACCTAATTGAGTATGAGCCGACATACGAACTTATCAAGACATAAGCTGGTGGAGACTTACCTGGCGGTAGCTTATCTAGGCGCGACTTACCTGGTGGTGGCTTATCTTTTTTTTTTTGACTTGGGCGGTGGCTTATCTAGATGCGACTTATCAGGAGATAAGCTGGCAACGAACTCAAGGCCTGTGATGACTTGGAGGCCAAGCCAAGACTCCAATACATATTATACTAGAACTCATGTAAACCCTAGCCTGGCCATCTATATAAACCAGGCAGGGGCTCTCCTTGAGGGACAAGAAAATTAGAGGCTAGACCTAGATCTAAAGAGGGACAATGTAAACAGAACAAGAGGAGCCGCCACATGATCTCGGCGACTCCAAAGGCATATAGAATACGACCTAGCCACAAACAGCACGTAGGGCTATTACCGTATGATGTTTCCCGGGGCCCAAAGCTGTATAAATCGCTCTCGTGTGTGCAATCTCGCTCCCGAAAGATTCCATGTCGCCTAAGTTCCACAATCTCACAAGTCGTCAATGCGATGACATTTGCCGTGACAAACACACGACAGTTAGCGCCCACCGTGGGGCCGAGTGCGGCGACCGGAGTCACGTTCCGCACGGGGCCCCGCACTGCTTCCGGTGAGCGCGTCGCGTCGGGTCTCATCTTGACGCTCGGCGCGTTCGAGTGCATCATGGACAACGCCGGCTGCTTCGCAGATGCCCCTCCCCTCGACGGAGGCTCCATCGTGCACTTCGGCGAGCATCGCGTATTCGTCTCCGTCATCCCTAGTGAGTACCCTGACAACATGCTCTCCTGTTCGGACACTTTGTCCATCTGCTCTGACTCCAGCGACAAGCCACGCACCTACGCGGAGGTTTACACCACCAGTACTGCCTTCGAGACGGAGCGGCGTCGTACCCGGCCTGAGACCGGAGGTCCATCCACCACGCTGGAGGACGGCACGCTCGAGGCGAACATCGAGGACCTCCTCACGCCCATCAACATCAGCACCGAACCAGCGGTCGCAGGCGTTGCTGGAAATGCAGCGCCAGCGCATCGTCGACAACACCCTCGAGATCGCCACCGCCAAGCGCCGCCAAGATGCGCGAGTACGACTCCGCCCACAACATCACCCCGCTCCGCGACACCGTTAGCCGGCTGGATGACATCCGCTGCAAGGGAGGCGCGCTCGGCGGTCGGATGGATGAGGATCTTGCCCGACCAGGCTTCGTCATGCCCATCTACGACAACCCCGCCAAGAACATGCACGCGGTCCAGGCTGCCGCCCTCAAGCTCGACAATCTCGCAGGCGACGAACTGATTGCCCAGTCCAAGCGCGTGCAGCAGCTCCTGAACGCTGCCAACCGCATGCAGGCCGCCTCGGATGGTGGCGCGACCCATCACTTGGACGCCAGCAAATCCAGAGGCGCCTCTTCGCCAGCTGGCGACAAGCCGAGGGCCTCTGGTGGCCCTGAGAAGAGCGTCAACTCTGGCAAGGACAAGCGGCGTCCGGATGACCATGACCGCACCCGCCACACAGACAATCGACGAGACGACAACCGGGACCGCGACAGGTCGTGAACCGGCAAGGAGAAGGCTCACCCCGAGATGACTCAGAAAGCCGACAAAGACCCCATCACCGTCCGGCTAGGCCCCTTGGGACCGGAACCCGACGCCGACCTGCGCGACCGCATCGATAGCCTGGCCGCGTCCCGCGTCATCGAGGAGGAGGGCCCCGAGTGTTTCGGCCCCCGCATCAAGTCGGAGCCTTTCCCACGCTGATTCCTCCTTCCCCGGGAGGCGCCCAAGTACAACGGCACGACCAAGCCGGAGGACTGGCTAAATGACTACCTCACCGCCGTTGGCATATCGGGCGGCAACAAGCGGGTAGCCGTACACTACATCCCGCTCATGCTGGTGGGCACGGCCCGCACCTGGCTGAACAGCCTCCCAGTTGGCAACATCAACTCATGGTTGGACTTCAAGGAGGTTTTCATCGGAAACTTCAACATCACCTACAAGCGCCCGGGTCGCCCGCGACATCTGCAGCTCTGCAAGCAAGGCAGCAGCGAGTCCGACCGCGACTACCTCACTCGGTGGTTCGAGCTCCGCAACGCCTGCGAAGGGGTGTCCGTGGAGCGAGCCATCCAGTTCTTCTCCGACAGGTGCAAAGACGGCACCATGCTCAAGCACAAGCTGATGCGCTCCGAGCCCAAAACCATGGCCGAGCTCCTGGACAGGGCAGACAAGTACGCCACGGCCGACTCCGCCATGAGGAAGGAAGTCCGGCTGGACGACACTGGCAAGCCGGCTGCTGCCGAGCCGAAGAGGAAGGACCCGCCCAACACTCGCGACGAGGCCGGCTCCTCCAGACGGTACGCCGACGGTCGGTGAGACGACCACAACAAGAGGAAAGGCCAGTACTCGGAGAACCGCCGCGACTCCCAGTACGTCGCCCTCAGCGAGGAAAATCGCCCGCGCCAAGACGGAGACAGGGGCCGCATGAGGGAGAGTCGTCCCTGGCAAAAGACCAAGTACACCCTCGACAACATGCTCGACATGCCCTACAAGTACCACATCGTTGATCGCAGCCAAGCAAACCACACCACCCGGCAGTGCAGTTGGACTGCCCGGATCGCTCGCGGCAAGGGCCTGCCTGCAACCCCTCCCCGCGCACCGGCCGACGGCGACCGTGCTCGCAACGATGACCACGGCCGCAACGATGATCGCGCCCGCAATGACGACCGCGGCCGCAACGACGATCGCCGAGCTCCGGACAACCGACGTCGGACTCCGCCTCGCAGGTCTCCGGCTCGAGAAGCCGAAAACCGGGGAGCCTTCCCCAACCAGGACGCCGCCTACGTCATCTACACTAGCGAGCGCGACGATAAGCGTGCCAGGCGTCAGCGCCATGCGGAGTTGAACGCCACCATCCCTCCCGTCCCCCAGTACATGAACTGGTCGGAGAAGCCCATCACCTGGGGACACGAGGACCATCCGGCTGTCATGCCCCGGCCAGGCGGCTACGCACTGCTCCTGGACCCGATCATCCTCACCGACGACACCGCCGTCACGTTCTCCCGCGTCCTCATTGACGGCGGCAGCAACATCAACATCCTCTACCGTGACACGGCAGAGAAGCTTGGCATCAACCTGGGCCATCTGGTCTTCGTTGATCGCAGCCAGGCAAACCACACCACCCGGCAGTGCAGTTGGACTGCCCGGATCGCTCGCGGCGAGGGCCTGCCTGCAACCCCTCCCCGCACACCGGCCGACGGCGACCGTGCTCGCAACGATGACCACGGCCACAACGATGATCGTGCCCGCAATGACGACCGCGGCCGCAACGACGATCGCCGAGCTCCAGACAACCGACGTCGGACTCCGCCTCGCAGGTCTCCGGCTCGAGCAGCCGAAAACCGGGGAGCCTTCCCCAACCAGGACGCCGCCTACGTCATCTACACTAGCGAGCGCGACGATAAGCGTGCCAGGCGTTAGCGCCATGCGGAGGTGAACGCCACCATCCCTCCCGTCCCCCAGTACATGAACTGGTCGTAGAAGCCCATCACCTGGGGACGCAAGGACCATCCGGTTGTCATGCCCCGGCCAGGCGGCTACGCACTGCTCCTGGACCCGATCATCCTCACCGACGACACCGCCGTCACGTTCTCCCGCGTCCTCATTGATGGCGGCAGCAGCATCAACATCCTCTACCGCGACACGGCGGAGAAGCTTGGCATCAACCTGGGCCATCTGGACCCCAGTTCGACTACTTTCCACGTCATCGTGTCGGGGCTCTCTTGTTCCCTGATGGGTCAAATCAAGCTGGACGTCATCTTCGGCGTGAAGGAGAACTTCCGCCGCGAGCCCATCTGGTTCGAGGTGGTCGACCACCAAAGCGCGTACCACGCGATCCTCGGGCGCCCTGCCGTCGCCAAGTTCATGGCCGTCCCCCACTATGCCTACCTGAAGATGAAGATGCCAGGTGAAAAGGGCATTATCACCGCTGTGGCGACTACCGGCGTTCCTTGGACTGCGCGTTGGCTGGCGCAAAGATGGCGGATACCATCCTCATGGCCGAGGAGTTGAAGGAGATCAAGCGAAAGGTCGTCGATGATCCGACTCCGGTTCCCGAGCTCAAGAAACCGGCAGGCGAGACCACGTTCCAGCCCGGCAAGGACACCAGGAAGGACACCAAGTTCGTGCTCGTCGGGTCTAGCCTCGACAACAAATAGGAAGGCGAGCTCGTCGACTTCCTCTGTGAGAATCGGGACATCTTCGCGTGGTCTCCAAAAGACATGCCGGGTGCGCCGAGAGAGTTCGCCGAGCACTCGCTTCATGTGAAAACGGGCACAAGGCCGGTACGATAAGACCTTCGCCGCTTTGCGGAAGAGAGAAGAAAAGCAATCGGAGAAGAGATAGCCCGGCTTCTAGCCACCGGGTTCATCATGGAAGTGTCCCACCCAGAGTGGTTAGCCAACCCTGTTATGGTGTTGAAGAAAAATAATACTTGGCGCATGTGTATCGACTACACCAGCCTCAACAAGGCTTGCCCCAAAGATACCTTCGCCCTGCCCCGGATCGATCAAGTAATCGACTCCACGGTTGGCTGCGAGCTGCTGTCGTTCCTAGATGCCTACTCCGGCTATCACCAGATCAAGCTGAACCCGGACGACTACCTAAAAACTGCTTTCATCACCCCGTACGGTGCCTTCTGCTACCTCACCATGTCGTTTGGTTTGAAAAACGCAGGAGCCACGTATCAACGATGCATGCAGAAGTGCCTGCACAGCCAGATCGGCGAAAATGTGCACGCATACGTCGATCACATCATCATCAAGACCAAGGAGCAGGGAACCCTCCTTGGCGACCTCGAGGAAACCTTTTCTAACCTCCGCCGCTTCCGGAAGAAGCTCAACCCAGAGAAATGTGTGTTCGGCGTCTCGGCTGGCAAGCTACTTGGTTTCCTCGTGTAGGCTAGAGGGATCGAGGTCAACCCAGACAAGATTGCCGCCATCGAGCGCATGCAGCGGCCTCGGAACCTGAAGGATGTGCAAAAATTCGCCGGCTGCTTGGCATCTCTCAGTCGCTTCATCAGTCGGCTCGCCGAGAAGGCCCTCCCGCGGTACCGTCTCCTCAGACGGGCAGGCGGGTTCACCTGGAATGAGGAGGCGGACGATGCTTTCCTCGGACTCAAGAAGGCCTTGTCGACTGCATCGGTCCTCGCTCCCCGGCGCCCAGGGAACCAATGATGATGTACATCGCCGCCACCAAACGTGTGGTCAGCGTTGTCCTTGTGGTGGAGCGCATGGAGGAGGGCAAGACGCAGCTTGTCCAGCGCCCCGTGTACTATCTAAGTGAGGTGCTTTTCACTTCCAAACAAAATTACCCTCACTACCAGAAGATGGCCTACGACGTGTACCTCGCCGACAAGAAGTTGAAACACTACTTCCAAGAGCACCCCATCACGGTGGTGAGCTTCGCTCCCCTCTCGGAGATCATTGGCAACAAGGACGCCACATGCCGCATCGCCAAGTGGGCCGTCGACTTGGCGGATCACCACATCCTCTACGAGCCAAGGGTGGCCATCAAGACCTAGTTCCTCGCCGACTTCTCTGTCGACTGGGCGGAGACGTAGTACCTGCCTCCGGCCTACGACTCCTCGCATTGGCACATGCACTTTGACGGCTCCAAGATGCACGGGGGCTTGGGAGCCGGTATCGTCCTGACCTCTCCCAAGGGAGACAAGCTGTAGTACATCCTCCAGGTCCACTTCACCGCCTCCAACAACGTCGCCGAATATGAGGCGGACATCCATGGACTCCGGCTGGCCAAGGAGATGAACATCCGCCGGATCCTCTGCTTCGGGGACTCGGACCTCGTCGTGCAGCAAGTATCCGGCAACTGGGACGCCAAGGATGCCAACATGGCCTCCTACCGATTCTTCGTCCAGCAGATCTCCGGTTTCTTCGAGGGCTGCGAGTTCCACCACATACCGTGAGAAAACAACGAGGCAGCCGACACCCTGGCACGCATCGTCTCCACCCGAAAGACCATCCCACCCGGGATCTCCCTCGAGCATCTGTACAAACCGTCGATCACGCCGTCACCCGACTCCGAGTCCATTTTCATATCGGACCTTGGACCCCCGACTTCCTCTACGGCTACCGGCTCGGCAGACCAGGGAGACTGTAACATCCCAAATTTTATAAACTAACAAAAACTTAGTTTCACAAGACCCTAATATCAGAACCAACAAAAACTTTTGAAATGTTTCACTGATGGTTGTGTTTTACCCCCCCATTGTTGTGTTTGAATTGTGTGGTCATGATTGTGATGTTGATCTTGTGGTATTTGTTGCTTGTGAAGATAATTTCTCTGTCGTGCTCAACACTAAAATAAAACCCACTGGTCACAAAATTGGAATGTAACTTGAAAACCAAACAAGACCCCTATGATTACTCTTAATCTCAAAATAAAATCTTGATTAAAAGAAATGATTTATTTAGTTTTCCTCTCTGTCTATTCCTCTATTTATGAAAACAATTATATTTCCTTATTCTAGGAATGAGGTGAAATAATAATCATTTCAACTCCATCTCACTCCCTCCTCAAGTACACATACTTTTCAATTTAAAACAAAACCCTCAAATTATTCAACCAAGGGAAATTAAGATCATGAGTTAAAGAAATGGTCTTAATAAATTATTTTCCCTCCCTAACTCTCTATTTACTTCAAACCAATATTTTCTCTATGAAAAAAATAAACTATTTGAAGTTACCATATTTGTCAAGAAAGTTCCAAGTGCTCAAAACAATATCTCTCACTTGATTTAAAAATATTAAAGGAGTATCAAATATTATTTACCAAAAATAACTTATTTAAACCCCATGAACAAATATTGTTCAAAACATTTTATTTTTAAACACCAATTTTTGTGTAGCCTCTATATGTATTGGGGAGGCCACATGAATATTTTCAAATTTTTCTAAAATGTTTTAGTACCTCAATAAAATCCCTAAAGTGGTACTGGATTTAAAAGAAATAGCTAAAAGGACTTATTTGTAAATAGAGGAAAGAATCCAGGGGGCGTTCTGTAAATCCGCATCTCTTCTCTGTAGCAGCCCGTGGCCGCGTCGCCGTGTCGTCCCTGCCGCCGAGCTCGCCAGGCCCCCCCCCCTCAGCTCCATCGCCGTGTCGCCGCACGACGCGCTCGCCGCCCGGACCCCCCTCTCTCTGCTGCCCTGCGAGTGGTAGTGAGGCAGCCACGGCGCCGCACCTCACTGCCCATGCCGCCGTGCCCCTCTCCCGTGCGTCGCATTGCCGGACCCCCCCTCTCTCGCTCCCCTCTGCCGCGTCGATGAAGAGGATAAGGAGGCACCCAGGAGCTCCTCTGCCCTCACTTACCCCCAGCTGCCTTGCTCTCTCCCTCTCCTCTCTTTTTCTCCACACCGCCGAACCCTATCCTCGGTCGCCGTCGCGCATCGCCGGCAATTGGAGCTGCCCCGAGCATATCCAAGGACACCATCCTCTCCGCCTCGTCGTCCTCTGCACCCTGGTCCAAGGAATCGAGCTGTGGAGCAGCGAATCGAGCGGCTCGTCTCCGTTTTCATCCGCTCCGGCCGCCGCATTTCCGGCAAGCTCGCGAGCGGCACAAGCCCTCATTCCTCGCCATTCTTGCTCCCCTGTGCTCCCCTTCTCCTGCTCTATCTCACAGACATGGCCATTTCTTGTTAGGATCGCCGGAGCGCCGTCCCCGTCCTCGCCCGGAGCTCCAGCTCGCCGCCGGCGTGCCCTGCGTGTCGAGGTAGAAAAAAAGGGGACGTACCCCTTCGCTCGCGAATGGGCCGGCCCAGCTACGTCCGGCTCCGTTCTGGGCAGAGCTGGCCCATTTTCTTTTTTTTCCAGTGAATCAATATCTGTTTTATTTTCCTATTTAAATTGCAGTGTAGATTTAAATCATTTGTGATAAATCTGTGTGTGCAAATATTGTGAACTAAAATTTGTAGTGTTCCTATGTATTTTCTTGATTAGGTAGCACTGGCCATTTTTTTTAAAATGTGTAGTTATGTGTGTGCTGGATTTAATCTTGTAAAAAGTATGTTTTGCACCAAATATTAAATATCTAGAGTTTTATAAATCCAAATATTGCAAACTAAAATTCTTTGGATAGCCTGAAGTGGCACCTTTCTAGATATCTAAGCCTTGCATGCAAATGAAACCTAAAACAAAAGTTCTATTCATTCTTAAAAACACATCAGTGGCATTTTGGTGATTTTTGTGAATTTTTGTGAGATGAATTTTGGAGTAAATCCAATTGGATTGTCTTCTATATGTATAGGAGAACATATCCCTAGCTTGGTTTGAATTTAGGAGTCACTGATTGACTGTGGTGCTAATTATAAGGTTTAGGACTTTTCTGCCTATCTTTATTAGCCCTTTATTAATTGTTGTGTTATAACTTTATTGTTATAAAAATGTTTCCTAGCATGTGCAGGGTGGTAATCCACTGTTGTGACATGTTCCTTATTTTATTAGCATTTTAGGAGAACTATTTGTGAGTCATGTGTTTGTTAGGGTTTTATTCCCTATATAGCTCTCTCCTAGTAATTAGGAAATTGTTAAACTTGTTTATTTTGATGTTGGAATAATGTGTGTGAGCAATGTGTTGCCTTGCTGTATTAAACTTGGTTGTCTCCAAGAGGAGTAATAGCTTGAGCATCTTGTTAAGGTCTCTACCTTAACTTGGTGAAGTATTTTGAATTACAGAGATTAATTAGTGGCCTAACTTTCGTCTGGAGTATTTCCTGTTTAGGGGAAAAATGTTTGTTAGGAACCTTTAATAGAGGATGCCTTTGTGCCCTTTTGTTTTTAGCATGTGTTTGGTGTTATACTCCTGTTAGTATAATGCCCCTGTAAATGTAGACCTTAGTTGTGGCTTGAGTGATTAGTTTGATACTTGTGGTTTGTTCCTTGTTTGTATACCACTTGTGGTTTGGTTTGCTTATTGAGTGTATACCACTTGTGGTTTGGTTTGCTTATTGAGTGTTGTTTTATTTTCATGTTTGCGACGCTAGACATAAACGCTACCGGTGTGGTCTTTGGAACGGAGTTGTTGAGGAAGGAGAAATTGTTGAACCTGCAGATCAAGACCAAGTTCACTTTGCCGAGCAAGGCAAGCTATTCTCTGAGCTTGCACCTAAATATATATGCATCTACTTTGAGCAAATGATTTACTCTTCAAGCAAAGATTTATAAAACCTTTTCAAAAAGTATATGGAAACTATTTTGCCACCAATGTAGATATATAAGATAGTATATATCAAACTATAGGATGGGAAAAATATTGTTTACTCAAAACTCCTTTGAAATTACTTGTGTGGATGTGGAATACCGAGATATCGGTGTTGAAGTGGAGAAATGGTGAATGGAGATATTTATGAAAAATGCACATTGTGTCTTTGTACTATGACGACCAGCCAATAACCTGTGCGACCACATTTACCCACATATGGGAAAAGGGCGTAGTCATATAGTTTGCTCATATTAGTATGGGATGCCTCAACAACGAGGATGACCTCGTTCCATGAGGGGATGGTTTGGTGACCTACCCCTGACCTGGGTCCTCTTAAGTGAAGTCTGCCAACAGAGTTGGTATGAGTGTATTGGAGAAAGAGGATTGAAGGTTCCACCATAAATCGCCGGGCAGAACTACGAGTCCTCACACTTAGATTCCGACGGGCTGGGTTAAGTGTGTTGGAAAGCTTCGTAGCGGTAGGGTCCTATACTAGCATGAGCAAAGGACAGGCTATGGTCGGCGACTCAACTTCGCATACACCTTGTATGGCGAGACGTGGCTGACACGATGAGTTACCGGATGGGTGTGGGAAAAGCGTGCTACCTCTGCAGAGGGTAATAAAACTATTCGAATAGCCGAGTCCTCGGATATGGACAGTTGGGAGGCTGTCCTCTGACCATGTGCAAGTTTTGGAAATGTTTTAAGATTTGAAAGGAAAATGGAGATGTTGTATATGTGTACCTATACCCACTGATTGGTATGAGGTTGCTGGAAAAGAAGTGGACCCTGAGGGGCTATGGTCGAGAAGTGCAAAGTTTTGAGTTTTGAAAGTGGAAAATGTTTTATGCAAGGAAAATGATTTAACCAGGAATGGTTTCGGTCAGAAAAAGGAGGAGTTTTGGGAAAACAAACAAATGGTGATTTTCTGGGAAAAAGTTTCTAAAAGAGACTTCTTATCTTTTTCAACAAAGAGGTACTTTCGGGAAAAAGATTTAAAAAGGGAATTCTTACAAAGATAGATTTATGAGAAAAAGTTCTAAAATCTTTCTTTCCTTTTTTTCAACAAAGATATAGAGATGTCTTCTCAAAATAAAGGTTTTTATTATAATAAAAATGAAGCTATTGCATGCTCATGTCGGGGGTAGTTTGCGAGTACATAAATGTACTCATGGCTGTGTCCCTGGATATTCCTATGTCCAGAGTTCAAGAAGAAGTATGCTGAAGGCCGAGAGATCGATGACGTCAATGCGAACTAGGGCGCTTCCCAGTCAGCTGCCTGTGGGGTTATGGCTAATGACTTGGGCTTCACGCTGTTTGATGATTTCCGCTGCAAGTATCTGTTGAAGTTATTACTTCAATCAAGTAAGTGATTTTATTCGGTATTTATGGGTGATCTGTGATACCAATTCGAGTTATGTGCAACAACAGACTGATCATGGGATTGTTGCAGGAAACATAACGGGTATCTCGGATAGTTAATCCGGGGTCCCCACAGACTTGGTATCAGAGCCATCCTGACTGTAACAGACCTTAGTTAGCATGGACGTTAGTTAGTAAAGAAATATTTGATTAAAAATCTATTAATACCAAAAATATATTTTTCCAAGGAAGTCCAAAAATAACTTCCACTCTTCGTATCTTCTCAAATATTTCTGAGTCTCATCCCTCTATTTTAAGATTTTCCAAGGATTTCTCTACTCTCTCTTACCCGTTCAAAATACTTGACGATGAACCCAAGTGAGACCTGATTAGCTAGCACCTACAAGAAAAAGCTTCCATCTCAAATATTCAACATTCAGCATCAAGGTGATTGATCTGCTAATACCAAGATCGTCAGTATCAATAAAGCAAGAAACCTCGAAGACCTCAACTCAATATCGACAATTCCACTCAGTTACTACCTCGACAATCCCAAGTATTCGAGCTGAAGACTAAGGCTATAAAAGGAAGACTTCAACAGCCCTATTTCACCAAGGCCCATACGAGAGAATTATTTTGGAAAGAAAAATATTACTACCTAAAATTACTTGTATCTAAGGAAGCCTAAGTGTAGCTTCCACTCTTTTCACCTTCTCGAATTATTCTAAACCTTATCTCTTGTCTAAAGGTTTATCAAAAGTTTCAATCTGTTGTCTTACCTCCATTCAAACTTACATACTTGACGACACCCCAAACCAGACCTGGGTACTTAGCAACCCGAAGACTTCAACAGCAAGGTGATTTATATGCGAAGACCGATGATCAGTGCAACCTTCCGAAATCGCAGTAATTTCACCGCCAAAGTTTCCCACTTGGACAAGGTGAAGAAAATCCTCGAGATACAAAGACCCATAGGATCAATAGGATAAGCTCATTTTACTCGAGCAAACCCCATCCTCCACGGTATTAAACGTCTGTTGATGCTGAAAGTGCCTTGATTAATTTTGCTTGTGTGTTGCATTGGTGTGTGTTGTTTTCCTTGTGTGTTTCACAAAACCCGCCTTGTCGGGAACCCAAAGTAACCACACTTTTATCTGTTGCTTTATTTTAGACTATTTGCAAAAATCTTTTTGCCTTGTTGGCCATAGATGTACTTTTGTACCCTCTCAAAAGTTCGACTTAGAAAACCTTTCAGAAAAATTTCTCCTAGTAAGAAAAACAAGGTATGGAATACTCTCTACCCCAAGACTCTGCGACCTTCTGCAAAACGGATAGCAGCCTTTAGACTTCGTTTTGAACCACCACATCAAGCCATCAAGAAAGATGAAGATTGAAGACCCGACGGTAGATGACATTGGTCATATCCCGTCGGACTAACAAAACAATATGAAAAACTAACATAACTAACATAATTTATCTAACTTTAAATCTCTCATCTAACCAAAATTTGCAAAGATACTAACTGCTTTTTCTAGACCAAGGGAATAAGTGCCATAGGACGACTCAAGACTAGTTGGTACAAAGGAGACTTTAGGAGGATATAAGAGTGTTGAATTATGGGTTTATTGGTCAAAGGGATATTGGTGGAATCAAAATTGGTTGGAGGATGTTGTGAATATCAAACATTTGGGGTTTAGAATAAAAGTGAAAGCTTGGAGTGGATCGATAAATTAATTGGTTTTGGGACAGACGATATATTTGATTAATACTCTGGGGTTAATCAGTTGTGGTCCCCAACCATTGGTGGTTATCTGGAGCTAGAAGACGTGACCCTTGATTTAAGGTTTACAAGTAAATGTGAAAGTTATTGGATTTTTAGGAAGCACTTGCTGATAAAACGATGTTTGGATTGGTTAGAAGCAAGTAAATTAAGAAGAATACTCCGGTGTTGGAATGTTTAGGGTGATTCCTAGCGCAAGAGACCTTGTACTAAACTCTTATGGATTTATAGGAAGTGGTCAAAGATGAGTTAGCAAATGAGTAGATTGTTGGATGCAAGAAATAATTGGTGGAGGATAAGTGAATGTTTATCGGATTCTAGAAATCAATATGACTTGGTCTAGTAGCCAGACATTCTAGGTGAAAGTAGTTTTCAGAGCTTGTCACGCTCTGTTTGGATTATTCTTAGAAAGATCATTTATCTTTGATTATGAGATATGCCTATCTGGGGAATAAATTAATCAGGAAATACTTGGTGGACCACTACGATTTTGTGATAGAAGGTAATGGGAAGATTATGCCTTAAAGGTTTGATGGGTATCCGATAGATTGAACTATATTATGATAAAGAGTTTATGCCCGAAGAAGATGATGGTGGATTAATAATTTTAGCTTGGGCAAAAGTCATGATTCAGTTAACTAGTTGATATTAGTGACCTTACCAGAGATGTTGGAATGGTATTTTGAAGACTCGAGAATTAGAGGCCTATGTAAATTTGGTTGTTTTGGATCTTAGGTACAATAAGCTTGATGTTCAGAGTATAGCACCCAACTCCCTTGAAAACTAACTTGAGCCCCTCAACCAGAAAGTTTTCCCGGAAATCCTAACTATTCTGGTGCACTCTAACTTACTTGTGAAGATACCTGCAAAGCTTCCTGAAGAACCCGAACCAAAGAAGTCTTTTAGGACAGCCTTTTTCCCGCCAAGCCGAAGGTAGAAAAGCGTGAAGAAGATCTACCGGAAGTCACTAGGAAGAATCAAACAACGGAAGCACCTGCTGTTGGCAACATCAACCACCAAGCAAGTTCAGACGCCCTTAGAAGTTTATAACATCCCTCTACTAACTAGAAACCGGAGAGAGTCGAGTGCTCAGACTTGACGCATCCTGAGAACAACGCGTCCCCATCTGCGACCCTAGTAAGGCGACAATATCAGGAAGTGATATCTGCACCGATCCAAGCACCGGGGAATGGCACCCAAGACAAAGATCGTCAAGCTACTCCAGAATAATGATGCCTCCAAGTCAACTCCAGCTGCGATTTTCAACAAGACCGATTAAAAGACCCCTTTTTAAGGGGGGAAGACCTGCAGTGGGTATACAAGAACGTATTAATAATTAGTTCCTTGCGCCTTAGCCTTGTAGTATCTGGAAATAGCCAACCAGGACTTTTCCTCATCATCGATCGTCAAGTCAACCCCATCATTGAGAATCCGAAATCAGCACAGAAGATCATCGACAAAGAAAGCCTTGCATCATCAATTCATCAAGATCTCACATGGCAATTTCGCTGAAGAAGCAACGACCGCAGAAGTATAGTCAGCCCAAAAACCCGTACCCTCGCACTCCCCTGTTACCCCCGGGCAAATCTCGAGGACGAGATTTATTTTTAAGGGGGGAAGGATCTGTAACATCCCAAATTTTATAAACTAACAAAAACTTAGTTTCACAAGACCCTAATATCAGAACCAACAAAAACTTTTGAAATGTTTCACTGATGGTTGTGTTTTACCCCCCCATTGTTGTGTTTGAATTGTGTGGTCATGATTGTGATGTTGATCTTGTGGTATTTGTTGCTTGTGAAGATAATTTCTCTGTCGTGCTCAACACTAAAATAAAACCCACTGGTCACAAAATTGGAATGTAACTTGAAAACCAAACAAGACCCCTATGATTACTCTTAATCTCAAAATAAAATCTTGATTAAAAGAAATGATTTATTTAGTTTTCCTCTCTGTCTATTCCTCTATTTATGAAAACAATTATATTTCCTTATTCTAGGAATGAGGTGAAATAATAATCATTTCAACTCCATCTCACTCCCTCCTCAAGTACACATACTTTTCAATTTAAAACAAAACCCTCAAATTATTCAACCAAGGGAAATTAAGATCATGAGTTAAAGAAATGGTCTTAATAAATTATTTTCCCTCCCTAACTCTCTATTTACTTCAAACCAATATTTTCTCTATGAAAAAAATAAACTATTTGAAGTTACCATATTTGTCAAGAAAGTTCCAAGTGCTCAAAACAATATCTCTCACTTGATTTAAAAATATTAAAGGAGTATCAAATATTATTTACCAAAAATAACTTATTTAAACCCCATGAACAAATATTGTTCAAAACATTTTATTTTTAAACACCAATTTTTGTGTAGCCTCTATATGTATTGGGGAGGCCACATGAATATTTTCAAATTTTTCTAAAATGTTTTAGTACCTCAATAAAATCCCTAAAGTGGTACTGGATTTAAAAGAAATAGCTAAAAGGACTTATTTGTAAATAGAGGAAAGAATCCAGGGGGCGTTCTGTAAATCCGCATCTCTTCTCTGTAGCAGCCCGTGGCCGCGTCGCCGTGTCGTCCCTGCCGCCGAGCTCGCCAGGCCCCCCCCCCCTCAGCTCCATCGCCGTGTCGCCGCACGACGCGCTCGCCGCCCGGACCCCCCTCTCTCTGCTGCCCTGCGAGTGGTAGTGAGGCAGCCACGGCGCCGCACCTCACTGCCCATGCCGCCGTGCCCCTCTCCCGTGCGTCGCATTGCCGGACCCCCCCCTCTCTCGCTCCCCTCTGCCGCGTCGATGAAGAGGATAAGGAGGCACCCAGGAGCTCCTCTGCCCTCACTTACCCCCAGCTGCCTTGCTCTCTCCCTCTCCTCTCTTTTTCTCCACACCGCCGAACCCTATCCTCGGTCGCCGTCGCGCATCGCCGGCAATTGGAGCTGCCCCGAGCATATCCAAGGACACCATCCTCTCCGCCTCGTCGTCCTCTGCACCCTGGTCCAAGGAATCGAGCTGTGGAGCAGCGAATCGAGCGGCTCGTCTCCGTTTTCATCCGCTCCGGCCGCCGCATTTCCGGCAAGCTCGCGAGCGGCACAAGCCCTCATTCCTCGCCATTCTTGCTCCCCTGTGCTCCCCTTCTCCTGCTCTATCTCACAGACATGGCCATTTCTTGTTAGGATCGCCGGAGCGCCGTCCCCGTCCTCGCCCGGAGCTCCAGCTCGCCGCCGGCGTGCCCTGCGTGTCGAGGTAGAAAAAAAGGGGACGTACCCCTTCGCTCGCGAATGGGCCGGCCCAGCTACGTCCGGCTCCGTTCTGGGCAGAGCTGGCCCATTTTCTTTTTTTTCCAGTGAATCAATATCTGTTTTATTTTCCTATTTAAATTGCAGTGTAGATTTAAATCATTTGTGATAAATCTGTGTGTGCAAATATTGTGAACTAAAATTTGTAGTGTTCCTATGTATTTTCTTGATTAGGTAGCACTGGCCATTTTTTTAAAATGTGTAGTTATGTGTGTGCTGGATTTAATCTTGTAAAAAGTATGTTTTGCACCAAATATTAAATATCTAGAGTTTTATAAATCCAAATATTGCAAACTAAAATTCTTTGGATAGCCTGAAGTGGCACCTTTCTAGATATCTAAGCCTTGCATGCAAATGAAACCTAAAACAAAAGTTCTATTCATTCTTAAAAACACATCAGTGGCATTTTGGTGATTTTTGTGAATTTTTGTGAGATGAATTTTGGAGTAAATCCAATTGGATTGTCTTCTATATGTATAGGAGAACATATCCCTAGCTTGGTTTGAATTTAGGAGTCACTGATTGACTGTGGTGCTAATTATAAGGTTTAGGACTTTTCTGCCTATCTTTATTAGCCCTTTATTAATTGTTGTGTTATAACTTTATTGTTATAAAAATGTTTCCTAGCATGTGCAGGGTGGTAATCCACTGTTGTGACATGTTCCTTATTTTATTAGCATTTTAGGAGAACTATTTGTGAGTCATGTGTTTGTTAGGGTTTTATTCCCTATATAGCTCTCTCCTAGTAATTAGGAAATTGTTAAACTTGTTTATTTTGATGTTGGAATAATGTGTGTGAGCAATGTGTTGCCTTGCTGTATTAAACTTGGTTGTCTCCAAGAGGAGTAATAGCTTGAGCATCTTGTTAAGGTCTCTACCTTAACTTGGTGAAGTATTTTGAATTACAGAGATTAATTAGTGGCCTAACTTTCGTCTGGAGTATTTCCTGTTTAGGGGAAAAATGTTTGTTAGGAACCTTTAATAGAGGATGCCTTTGTGCCCTTTTGTTTTTAGCATGTGTTTGGTGTTATACTCCTGTTAGTATAATGCCCCTGTAAATGTAGACCTTAGTTGTGGCTTGAGTGATTAGTTTGATACTTGTGGTTTGTTCCTTGTTTGTATACCACTTGTGGTTTGGTTTGCTTATACCACTTGTGGTTTGGTTTGCTTATTGAGTGTTGTTTTATTTTCATGTTTGCGATGCTAGACATAAACGCTACCGGTGTGGTCTTTGGAACGGAGTTGTTGAGGAAGGAGAAATTGTTGAACCTGCAGATCAAGACCAAGTTCACTTTGCCGAGCAAGGCAAGCTATTCTCTGAGCTTGCACCTAAATATATATGCATCTACTTTGAGCAAATGATTTACTCTTCAAGCAAAGATTTATAAAACCTTTTCAAAAAGTATATGGAAACTATTTTGCCACCAATGTAGATATATAAGATAGTATATATCAAACTATAGGATGGGAAAAATATTGTTTACTCAAAACTCCTTTGAAATTACTTGTGTGGATGTGGAATACCGAGATATCGGTGTTGAAGTGGAGAAATGGTGAATGGAGATATTTATGAAAAATGCACATTGTGTCTTTGTACTATGACGACCAGCCAATAACCTGTGCGACCACATTTACCCACATATGGGAAAAGGGCGTAGTCATATAGTTTGCTCATATTAGTATGGGATGCCTCAACAACGAGGATGACCTCGTTCCATGAGGGGATGGTTTGGTGACCTACCCCCTGACCTGGGTCCTCTTAAGTGAAGTCTGCCAACAGAGTTGGTATGAGTGTATTGGAGAAAGAGGATTGAAGGTTCCACCATAAATCGCCGGGCAGAACTACGAGTCCTCACACTTAGATTCCGACGGGCTGGGTTAAGTGTGTTGGAAAGCTTCGTAGCGGTAGGGTCCTATACTAGCATGAGCAAAGGACAGGCTATGGTCGGCGACTCAACTTCGCATACACCTTGTATGGCGAGACGTGGCTGACACGATGAGTTACCGGATGGGTGTGGGAAAAGCGTGCTACCTCTGCAGAGGGTAATAAAACTATTCGAATAGCCGAGTCCTCGGATATGGACAGTTGGGAGGCTGTCCTCTGACCATGTGCAAGTTTTGGAAATGTTTTAAGATTTGAAAGGAAAATGGAGATGTTGTATATGTGTACCTATACCCACTGATTGGTATGAGGTTGCTGGAAAAGAAGTGGACCCTGAGGGGCTATGGTCGAGAAGTGCAAAGTTTTGAGTTTTGAAAGTGGAAAATGTTTTATGCAAGGAAAATGATTTAACCAGGAATGGTTTCGGTCAGAAAAAGGAGGAGTTTTGGGAAAACAAACAAATGGTGATTTTCTGGGAAAAAGTTTCTAAAAGAGACTTCTTATCTTTTTCAACAAAGAGGTACTTTCGGGAAAAAGATTTAAAAAGGGAATTCTTACAAAGATAGATTTATGAGAAAAAGTTCTAAAATCTTTCTTTCCTTTTTTTCAACAAAGATATAGAGATGTCTTCTCAAAATAAAGGTTTTTATTATAATAAAAATGAAGCTATTGCATGCTCATGTCGGGGGTAGTTTGCGAGTACATAAATGTACTCATGGCTGTGTCCCTGGATATTCCTATGTCCAGAGTTCAAGAAGAAGTATGCTGAAGGCCGAGAGATCGATGACGTCAATGCGAACTAGGGCGCTTCCCAGTCAGCTGCCTGTGGGGTTATGGCTAATGACTTGGGCTTCACGCTGTTTGATGATTTCCGCTGCAAGTATCTGTTGAAGTTATTACTTCAATCAAGTAAGTGATTTTATTCGGTATTTATGGGTGATCTGTGATACCAATTCGAGTTATGTGCAACAACAGACTGATCATGGGATTGTTGCAGGAAACATAACGGGTATCTCGGATAGTTAATCCGGGGTCCCCACAGAGACATGATCATTGACTCGGGGGCTGAGAACCCGACGTCGCCCTCCGGCTCCAAGGACCCGGGGGCTGAAGACTGGACACCGGAGGACGTTTTCGTCGTCCGGGAAACGCCATCTTGGACGCAGCCTTTCCTCACCTACATCGTCAGGGGTGAGCTGCCAGAGGACGAGGTCCTAGCAAGATAGATCCAGCGCCGGTGCAAAGCATACACCATCATCAACGGCGAGTTGTACAAACACATCATCTCCGGCATATTCCAGAGCTGCATCACGCGGGAGGACGGCTACGACCTCCTTCGGGACATTCACCAAGGGGGGTACGGCCACCACGCATCGTCGAGGGCCATCACGGCCAAAGCTATCCACCATGGTTTCTACTGGCCAACCGCGCTGGCAGACACAGAAGATCTGGTCTGCAAGTGCAAAGGCTGCCAACTGTTCCGATCGCAACAGCACCAGCCGGCCTCGGCCTTGAAGACGATCCCCATCACCTGGCCGTTCGCCGTTTGGGGCTCGACATGGTCGGCCCTTTTCGGATGGCACGAAGCGGGCTAACACATCTCCTGGTGGCGGTGGATAAGTTCAGCAAATGGATCGAGGTGAAACCCATCAAAACACTGGACGACTACACACCATCGCCTTCTTCGAGGACATCATCGGCCGGTACGGGTACCACACAACATCATCACCGACAAGGGCAGGAACTTTGCCAAGGGCGTCTTCGCGCGCTACTGCAGCTGTAACGTCATCCGCCTCGACCTCGCGACCGTCTCACATCCGGAGACCAACGGGCAAGTCGAAAGGACGAATGGCCTAATCCTGTCCGGCATCCAACACCGGCTAGAAGAACCGATACACCGAGCTCCCGGATGCTGGCTCGATGAGCTGCCCTCTATAATCTGGAGCCTACACACGACGTCGAACCGATCAACCGGCTACACCCCATTCTTCCTCGTGTACGGCGCCGAGGCAGTCTTGCCAGTCGACATAGAGTACGACGCGCCACGAGTGGTCCTGTACACGGAGACGGAAGCGAAAGAAGCGCGAGAGGACGGAGTCGACCTCCTAGAAGAAGAACGCGAGCTGGCGCTATCAAGATCAGCCATCTACCAGCAGAACCTGCGTCGGTACCACAGCCGTCGCGTGAAGCCGATCGCGTTTCACGAAGGAGACCTCGTCCTCCGGTGGATCCAGGACAAGAAGGGCATGCACAAGCTATCCCCGCCATGGGAGGGTCCCTTTATCATAAGCGAGGTCCTGCATAACGCGCCTACTACCTCGTCGACGCGAGAAAGCCGAAGAAAAACAAGAAAGACACGTCAGACAAGGAGTCGGAGAGGCCATGGAACGCCGCCCTCCTTCGCCCCTTCTACACTTAGGTGTAAGATGTACGTACCCCTTGTATCCAAACAATAAATAAAAGCAGGCAGTCCCAAGCTACACTCGGGGGCTAGCCTTTTGTATCATTTCAAGTTTGCATACCTCCCCTGTTCCCCACCAGCCTCCCGGACTCGTAACCCGGGGGCTCGCCGGCTGCCTGTGGTCCAATTTTCCAAAGGCCGGCTTAGTACCGTGTACTGGCACCAGAGGCCCACTCTTCGGTTCTAGCCGCAGACCGCAACCCGGCAGTTCGGCTCGCAAGAGCAAAAGCCCGAGGTCGCTTGCAAGTGAAAAACACCAAGGGGAAGGATGGCTACCGGCTCCCACGAAGCACCCGGACCCGGTTGCTAGATCTAAGTACTGTGCCATGCGCGTTCCGCCATCTCTTCGGTTCCGGCTGCAGACCGCAACCCGACCTGCCAGCAAGAGCCTGAGCCTAGACGTTAAGTGCACAAGAAAGAGATCGTAACATCCGGAGAAGGGCGAGTCGTCCCTTTCAAGCATATGTCTTCACGACCTCGCTCTTTACTCGCATACATTTTTTTACTTGGCACTGCTCACTTCAAATCTACCTGTGTTCGACACGAACAAACTTACGAGACGGCACCCAGCAAGCCGGCTACCGGCCGAAGATCCTCCATCCAGCTCCCCTGCGCCCAGCCGGCCATAAACCCGGGGGCTAGGAGAAGAAGGATGGTCCAAAGCAGAAGAAGAAAACGAAAAGAAAAGAAAGTTCCAAATCGGCTTCCCTTCAGCAAGCCAACCCGAAACTCGGGGCTAAGGGACACCCGATTGGTGTCAAAAACAAGAAAAGCAGCAAGAGAAAGGTGCAAACCGCATAATCAAAGCAAATAAAGGAGTCGAAGCTCCGGTCCAAAGTTCGCAAACGAGTTCCACACACACACACACGAGCAGAAAGGTAAAATGTTTGCTAACAGTTACGCCCGGCATCCCAGGGATCAAGTTCAAGCATCCGACGCCTTGGTCGGCTCGGGCACCTTCGACGACGTCTGGCTCTGGCCAGGGGTTTTCTCCGCCTCGCCGCCTCCTTTACCTTCCTTTGGCTCCGGATCCACGTCCACGATGTCGTTGAAATCCACCATCCGCTGGATCCGGGTGGCGGCAAGCGCGACGCCCTTGGTGCTGCGCAGGGCCTTGATGTCGCAGCCGGACCGAAACTTGGCCAGCTTCGCAAGGTCGACGGTCTTGTACCACGAGAGCAGCACCGCCAAGGTCATCTCGGATCCCCCGCCAGCCGCCCTCTCCTGAAAAGCATCCAAGGCATCCGGCACCTCGTGAAGGCGGGCTGCGACGTCGGAATCACCATAAACATCTTCCGGCCACAGAGCGCTGCAAACGGCAACACCGCCCGCCAGAAGGTCTTCAGTAAACTTACCAAGATCGGCAATCTGGACCTCCGGAGGCCCGTTAGGTACCGGCTCCCTGACGTCCGCATAGAAGCCTGAAGCCGGAGAACGTGAATGAGAGCGAGAAGAAGGAAGGCGCTAACAAAAGAGAAAAACAGAAGGCGGACAACTTACGGAGTATGGCTTCGTCGATCCGGCCCAGCTGGCCCTCGAGCTCCTTCCGGCGATGCTCAAATTCCTGGGTCTCCTTATCGTGCGTCGCCTTCGCCTCGTCCAGGCCTTTCTCTAGAAGATCGAAGGCCTTAACCCGCTCCACGAGCAAGTCGGTGGCCACACCCTTCGCCTTTTTCTCCTCCTCCAGCTGGCTCAGCAGGGCGTCCTTCCACCCGTTGAGCTTGTCGTACTCCGTCTCGTGGTCAGAGTTGGCTTTCCGCAGCTTCTCCAAGTCCACCTTCAGCTGGTCGGCGAGCGAGGCGCGCGCGCGCGAAGGTCTCACGTCTCGGCCTCGAACTCCTTGTTCTTCTCGCCCAACATCTGTGCCATCTTGCCTGCGGGGAGGTAGTTCTTCAAGTCCTTTTTCAAGGAAGCAAGCCCCCTCGACTCCCCTGCTGGCGTGGAGGCCGCCCATCAGTAGTCGGGAACAAGCAAGGAAGAAAGAAGCAAAGAAAAAAGAGGCCACTTACCGTCAGACTCGGCGAGCCGCTACTTGAGCAGCCGCACCTCCTCCTCCAGCTCCCGGTTCCGCGCCAGCGGCTCCTGCAGCGCGCGCTGGACAAGAAGACAGAAAAACCGTCAGCCGACAACCCGACACCGGCTCTCGACACCCGGAACAACGAGACACTTACCCCAACCGAGGCCCGGAGAAGCCGAACTCCCGCAAAAATCTCCTCCGACTCCATCAGCTCGTGGGGAAAAGCCAGTGGGAGATCCTCACCTGCAACCGCGCTCCGGTGTCCCTCCTCCACCAACTTCTCCATGACGGCCATCGTGGCATCGACCGCGGCCTCGGCCCCCAGCCTACCGCCTACCAGCGCCGCCTGGCGCCTCCTCCATGGGCCCCGATGCCGTCGGCGGCTCCTTCGCAGCCTTTGCGCTGGGTTGTGGATCCGCCGGCTCGACAGCCTCCACGGCCTTCGCGCTGGGCTGCGGATCCGCCGGCTCGACGGCCACGCCCAAGCTCGCCGCCACGATCATCGCTGCATCCGCCACCACCAGCGGCGCGTCCTCGATGATGGTGAGCAAGGTCTGCATCATGGCGTCGCCGATGACGCCATCGTCACCACCCGCACCCTGCTCGACCCGAACGAAGCTCTCCGGCGGAGGTGTCGGAGCCCGCTGCAGCGTCGACTCAGCCTCCATATCGATCTCCAGACTCGGCATCGGGAACACTGCCTCCTGTACCGAAGCATCGCCGCCCAGCGACATTTGGGTCTTGCAAAGAAGAAACAAGTCAAGAACGGGGAGAAAAAGCTAGAATACATCCCAAGCAAAGCACGCGAAACAGAACATACCCTTCGTCCACAGGCCGGTACACCTGCCGCTTGGTCTTCCACTGCATGACCTTCGCCGCAATCCTCTGGAGCGCCTCCTCGCATGCTTTCTTGGAGGCCGGCTCCTCGCTCCTTCGGCTCGTCACCTCGGTCGTCCGCCGACGCTTGGACGAGAAGCCAGCGACCAGGGGGTCGATCTCCACGACATCCGGGTCCGCTTCCGCCGCGCGACCGGCTCCTGTACTCGCCTCGTCAGGCCAGTCTCGCAGATCCTCGGGAGCAGCCGACCTCCCGGAGTGGCCGACGCCTCGGCATGGCTGGCCTCCGGCTCTAGGTCCTCATCCGGGCGCTGGTCGTCGTCTTCATCATCGTCGTCGTCGCTCTCGACGGCCTGATTCTCACCCTCCCCTCGGCGTGCTCAGGGAGGTTGGCGTCGAACGTCGGGACGGCGGCGTCCTCAGCCTTCTGGCACTCGAATTTCTGCAGACCGCAAACCGGAAGCCGGTCAGGAAAAAAATCGCAAGCGGCAAGGGAAAAAAGCGAAGAAACGGATCAAGGTCGAGAACGCCTACCGCCGGAGGCCGCTTCGCGTGGCTGTATGGTGACCTACCCCAGCCCCAGTCCTTCTCGATCATCTCCTTGGCGACGGAGTACAGCCAACTGGCCAGGATGTTGTACGGAAGGTTGTACCTGGAGCATCGAGTTGAGTCATTGTTGCCGTCAAGGAAACACATCTTGTGTTTCCTGCAGCGGCATCACTCGCTGCCCGATCCAAGCCAATGCTAGCGGCCCGTCAGCCCGGCCTTGACCAGCCCCTTCACCCTCGCCACCAGCACGTCGCCCTCCGGGTGCGGGCAGTGCTTCGGCACTCCCCAGTTGGCCTGGGACGGCGGCCCAGGCGTGTACGGCGCCAGCTTGATGTGGTCAACGTCGGTCTTGTTCTTCACATAGAAGTAGCTCTTCTGCCACTTCCGCGCCGACTCCAAGATGTTCAGTTTGCACAGTCCCACCTTCCGCGCCACGATCGACGTCGCGCCGCAGTCCACCAACCGCCCGTTCGAGGTCTGCTTCTCTAGATAGAAGAGGCACTGGAAGAATTCGACGCTGGGCCAAATCCCTATGTACGCCTCGGCGAGGTGGCGAAGTAGGCGAGTTGCATCATGGAGTTGGCGCCGAGGTGATGCATCTGGAGCCCGAAGAATTGGAGGAAGCTCCGCATGAACGGGCTCACCGGGAGCCCGAAGCCACGCTCCACGTGGTAGACAAAGCAGACGCGCTCGCCGGTCCGCGGCGCCGGCGAGACCTCGTCCGCGCTCGGAACGCGGCACTCCACGAGATCCTTCGACGGAAGATAGCCCTCGCGCTGGAATCGCTTGATCTCCTTCATCCTCGCCGTTGAGCCGCACCAAGCGCCCCTCCCCGCCATCTCTGGTGTGCTTTGGGTGGCGGCGGCAGGCCTGGAGTGGCGAGTTCCTATTTTCTGGACAAGCGAAGAGGCAGGGAGCGAGAGGAAGAAGATGAGCACAGTAAAACTCTTTTTACCCTCCTCCGACGGTGAGTACTTAAAGGGGGGAAACGGTAACTGCCCCACGTTCGTGCCACGCGGCGCGTAACTGGCGCCCATGATTGCCACGCGCGAGGAGTAACGGCAGGCCACGATCTCCCTCAATGGACCGTTGCCGCGCGCGATCCTTCGCATGTGCGGTTGCCACAAAAGATCTCGCCCCGGGAACCGAGGCGTCGCTCTGCGCTCTGCAGCGCGCAACGTGGCTGGCGTCATCCCTGACATCAGCCGCGGAGCACTCGATGCACGTCGGCTCCCGCAGCCGGAACCGCTCCCTCCGGAGCCCGACACCGTGATCGCTACATCGACATCTACAACGACAACAAGTGCTTAGCTCACGAAGGCTTCTAGCCGTGCCGGCATCTAAGCCTCCACGAGCTCGGGGGCTACTATCGGGGATATAATCCCCGGGTGGTCACAACTACCCGGAATCTACCGGATGCTCCAAGTCAGGCGGCTCGTCGGATACCGCCAGCTGGCTCCTACGTCACGGCCTACTGGGCCCTACATCGTAGCTGGCACATCGGATACCCCTCCCGGGTGACAAGGACTAGAAGACAAAGAAGAGTACATCATTGGCCACCAAAGTCAAGGAAGGCGGCTGCACGCCACCTGCTCTCTGCAGTTTACCCCGACGGGACGGGAGGAGCAGACTAGCCTGCAGGCCGTTAGTGCCACCTCATGGATAGTGGCACAGTCCCGCACGCCAAGACCATCCGACAGCCTGGCAGCCGGCAGCCGGTCGTGTATTTCTCTGTGCCGGCTCCTCGCACTATATAAGTGGAGCCGGGTTTTCCTGATAGAGGGTTGGAACCTAGATTGCCTCATTACCCCTCATAGCCCTCACCAAGGAAGAGGACACTGTATACAGCTCAAGGAGCACCATTGTAGCCCGTGTCATCCCCATCTACACAGCTAGGCAGGAGTAGTTCACGTACCTCGCGGCCATGCCGCTAATCTTGCCGGCGTAGACGTCCAGCGCCTCGCCGTCTCCCATGTGCAGCCGATCGAAGTCGCCGCGGAGCGTCAACAGCCGAGCCGCCCTGACGTGATCCGCGCCGACGAATCGTGCCTTGAGGCTCGCCCACACCTCCGCCGCCGTTTTCTTTGCCGCCACCTGCAGTAGGATGTCCTCGGCGAGCACTCCGAGCAGGTAAGCTCTCGCCGTCTTGTTCTTCTTTGGGTCGACCGCCGCCGCCGTGTCCGCCGGAACCACCGCCTCCCAGACGCCCTACGCATCGAGGTTGGCCTCGACCTTGATCGCCCAGACGGTGTAGTCGTCGTCGGTCAGCATCGGACAGGAGAGCGCCGCCGTGCTCCCCCCAGCGCCACCGTGCGGAATCAACGCCATCTCCTCGCTCTGATACCACTTGTTGTTGCCACAAGGGCCTGGCTCACGGCAGAGATCGGATGATATGGGGTGGCCCGATCTTCTCGTTGAGCACGTCGATGGATGGTGGATAACTCGCGAGACGCTGACGATCTCTCTGGCTGTTCCCCGTTGCCAATGCAAGAGATCTTCAACCCTATGGATATTCGCAACACCACACGCTTGCGCACGTAGCCGCCGACTACGAAGCGGTCTTGTTATCTTCTAATTCCCAGTGGAACAGCAGACAACACTCAAACTTTGCAGAAGTAACAATCACCAGATCGAAACGAATTGGTGAGGATAATTTCAGATGAATGCTTCTAGCAATTCGGTCTGGAACCTAGGGTTTATGTTTAACGTAGTCTAACCTCAAAAGCCACGAATTACAAGCCTATATAAAGGCTGCTGGACGTCCAACCTAGGGTTGGGGTCGAAATCAATCATATCTCTAACTTCCTAACTTAGAAGGACTTTATTTGGAAACTGGCAGGAAACAACCGCCGACTTGTTTTGATCACCACGCCTTGTACGAGTCGAACCGGTGGATGGGAACGGACCCATTGGAAAGTATTTGAAATTTCCTTTCCAACAAGTGGTTATTTGCAATATTTGGACTTCGTATGAAGAATCCTTGGCTGTTTCAAATTCGGGACTTCTGTCAGTCCGAACCGAAAATCTCTTCCTTGATGGCTCCACTTCCTCCCTCGCCTCCCTCGTGCTTGCCATCTTCATTAGCGTGTTCCATGCCTCCTCCAATGTTTGTGTTATCAATAAATCCGATCATACACAAGTGCATAGATTTAGGTAGTATAAAATTCTCATTACCACAAACAACATATTCAGCTAAGAGTGAGTTCACCTGTTGCTCAAGTAACTTTGCACGAGCTCTTGTCATTGGTCCAATCCTCACTTCATTGGGCTTGTCTTGTACATCAACATCTTCTATTGGAAAAGATGGTAAAAGACTAGGGATGTCCTCATCATCGGAGGTGGAAGAAGAACATGAAACTAGAACTCTGACGAAACTGAATTTTGCGGCGCACTGACGCTTTTCTTTCTCTTTTCTTCAACCCGAGCTCAATCCTCGTGGTAGTGATCCATGGAGATTACAGGGGTGGGGATTTATAGCCGTGGCTCGCACCTACGTCGCCACGGCCGCGCCCACGACGCGCACTCACACGTACACGCACCCACTACGCCACGCTCTGGAACGCCCTCGGCTCACGCACACGCCGCGCACATACGCGATCAACGCGGCCAGCTCGAGCTGCCAGGACCTGGTCTTCCCCTGCTAACTCGCTAGACCTAACAGATACAACGCACGCACACACGCACTCGGGTTCGCCACGGACCCGCACGGGCACACGCCACGCTGTGCACGGACCCGACCTGGGAGCGCTCACGCCGGTCCACCATGCACGCCATGGCTTATGCCAACAGAGAGGGGGAGGTTTTGGTGGTGCGCCGCCGGCGAAGGTTGTTGCGGGGATCCGGCGGCATCTGCTCGATGCACGGACAGTGGCGCGCCGCGGGATCCACGGGATGCAGGAGCGGGGACGGGAGGGGGGCGCCTGCGGCGGCCGCGGGGAGGAGGCGCGCGAGGGCGAGGAGGCGGGTTGCGGCGGGGAGGAGGCGCGCGCCTGGCGCCGCGCGGCGAGAGGAGAGCAGCGGCCGGAGAGAGGGGATAAGGAGGAGAGAGACGGCGCGACGCGCGCGGGGGGCTGCTTAGCGCTGGCGATGCCTTCGTTCGTCAGTGGACAGTGGTACAATTCTACCGCTGGCGAACAGGCCTTCTTTCGCCAGTGTTACAATTGTGCTGCTAGCGAACAGGAAACAATGTTCGCCAGTGGTAAGTGGGTGCACCCCAGCCGCATCCGGACACACTTACCGTTGGCGAAAAATTTAGCCTGTTCGACAGCGGTACTCATCTTACCGCTGGCGAACGCCATTTCCTGTTCGCCAGTGGTACTAGCGCTGACGGACGCATATAAAAATCTGCCAGTGGTAGGCTGTCGGCTGTAGGCCTTTTCCTACTAGTGATGGAATAACCAGAACTGTGAGGTCATCGAAACAGCACAAATTTACTGCATTTATGAATTATAGAGCTAAGGTAAACCAGCCTTGTCATTTGAATTCAGGTATAGTAAAGTAAACCAAGGTGATATTTGAGGCCTAAGTCGATTAGAATATCAGAAACCACTGCATACTGGTGACAGTTCCAGCTTAAGGTTGTGGCAGCTGGCAAACACGAATTCAGGAAAAAACTTAGTTAGTGGTAAGCAAGGAGAGTTGCCTACAACAGCTCGACGAGGGAGTATAAATTAATGTACGAAACAAATTAAGAAAGGTTGGCTAAATTCATCAGGAAAAATTACCTACCAAAAAAGAGAGTGGATTCAGAAGGAAAAAGTTGTAAGGGCAACTTTTTCTGCATTACTGCAAAGCTAGATATAAACATATGAATTAACAAAATTTGTGCTCACCTTATCAAATAATACTTCACCTAGGCCACTTCTGTATAATTCGTGAACCATACCAGCCAATATAATTTTTCCAAATTTTGGGCAGTTCTTCATTACCTGTAAGTGGGGAAAAGTTGGTAATGTAAGGTTTGACCGTTAGCTAGTATTACTACTTGATCTGGTCAGGGGGAAAAGTGCATGTGGTTACCCTAACTGAGAGAATTGTTTACTGCATATCAAAGCCAACACGAAGTACGAGTTCAGATAAGAGGCAATTGTTATCTCCACTTACTTGAATATGTGGTGCCTGAAAGACTTCTTGAATTGCGTCTTCTATATCACCCATGCAAACAGCCCCATTTCCTACAAGTATACAGTTAGGGGACTAGCTGTCTGAACAAATGGAGGGGGTGAAATAAGAAAAATAATAGCATAAACCTAGGTACGTGTATTTATGAATAGCTTATTACTCCCTCCGTCCCAAATTAATGGACGCTGAAATGAGTGAACCTACACACTGAAACGCGTCTAGATACACTCATTTCAGCGTCACTTAAAATGGAACGGAGGATAGTACTTGTAGTACGTGCGGACGGTACCTCTATTCGCAGAAGAGGAGTCTGTCCAATCTGTTGAAATTGTTTAACACAGTAGTCTGCAAACTCTGCTGCACGTCTACAAATTTCTAAGGCCTGCCTAGCATCGCCGGACATAGCAGCTACCTGCATGAAAAAGGCACTCTACTCAGATGAATGAACATGCATGCTAACAGAACCCTAGATGGTTTAACTTCTTACTTGACAGAGCAGAGAGGGTAATTAGTTGGCAGATACGGATAAACTGTTAATTTTAATTTATTTTTGCTCCAGAAATTAATTTCTTTCCTCGTGCTATGGAATGATGAAACTCAGTGGTACAAGGAAATGACATATTAACTGTAGTAGCAATTGGCAACTAATACTCAATGACACCACACTGCATTGCTGAAACTCTTTATTCCACAAATCGCAAAAAAAAAAAAAAAAAAACTCTTTATTCCACTGACTTCCATGTGTCAAACAGATATGAGGTGCTTTCTATCACGCTGTTTGGAAGGAAATACCATAAAAATAATGAAAGCCTGATTATATGAAACAAATGGAAGCGAAAAGTAGCTACGTCATGAGGGTCTATGCGCAGATAGGAGAACTTAACCTTCAAGTGAAGGACCTAGTCTTTAAATAGTTTCTCAGCAAATCTCAGATTAAATGACAGAAACAATCATCATTGACAAGAAGATACAAAGATACAAGTATATAAAAGCAAATATACACTTGATACTGTGATCCAAAGTTCCAAACCTTTATAGAAGCAAACTCAATAGCTTGATCTTCAAAGGCAACGATACCCTTAAGACGGCTTGTTATGATTTCGTGCAGTTGATGATAATTATAAGGGCCAAAACACAGTCGTTGAATACCCATCCTACTTGAGATACGAGGCAATAGTTTTTCTGGAAGATCCATTGTGTTTGCTATACCTGCATTCAGTATCAACACAACGACAACGAAAGAATAAATAATAGGCTAGATATCAAAATCACTAATCAAGACAAATTTATAGGTACCTATAATAACTAGATTTGAATTTGGCTTGGTGGGCCAATCAAGAATGTTATACAGAACCTGATAAAAAGATTAGTCCAAATGTCAATGAACATGGAACACTGCGAAACGATGGAAATATTGGGCATTTTCTCAAGAACAAACTAAAAATTTATACATCTACTTAATAAGTTCAGATAGATTATATTACCGACTGATTTCTTGTCAAAGAAGATTAAGCTCGTCGATGAGCAAAATAATTGGTTGGTTTGCTTCCTTTCCAATCTTAGTGCCATCTGAAAAGTGCTCAGTTAAATAATGAAGAGCTTTCTTCCATCCGACCCTATGCCCACCCAACTGTTCATATATAACCTGCATATTTTATGAAGTGTACTTGTTATAAGTCTATGTTAACTCATAAGTGAATGTGTAAGCTATGCTTGAGTAGGAAATTTCCATTTCTTAACCAACTAAGAAGTTTGTATACCATGTAGATATTCTCTGGAGAAGCTAATTTGAGATCATTGATTTCTATAAAACAATAGGGCCTCAGAGCTCCAGAATCAAATTCAGATCTCAACCTCCTCATGACTGCAAGTACACTCAGAAAATCCAGTTTAGCATCCAGCCGCAGCAGAAGAAACCAAACCATCACCACGGACATGAAATTAGGGTTGGTTACCTTGCCCGTACCAGGCACACCATGAATATAAAGGAAGCGTCCTAGACATTGGTCATTGCAGATTGCATCCTTCACAAATGTAGATATCTCCTGCATTTCTCTGGCACAAGACTCCTACTCAGTAATAGTTTGTAAGAAGCTGATGAAACATGCAACAAACATGAATAGCCATACTTATCCCTGCAAGGCCATGACTTGGGAAGAGTAGCCAATAACAGCGTAGCTTTTGCCTTCTCCAGAGCAGTCTTTTGATGACACCGAACATGCTCAGGTATTTTTCGGATCCCGATCTTTTGCAGGCCATAAATCCTCCCTTTCCATGAATTCTACGAACAAACACACGTCTCAGTAAAGTAATGCCTAACTATAGAGGGAGAAGGTTTCATCTAAAAATAGAGGGAGAGGGAGGAAGAGTTAATACAGCAGTGAATCCATGGGACTGGTTCTTTCTGGTCGAGCAACGTGTAGCTGGTTCATCCTCCTCATCGTATTCTGAATCTTCATCAGTATCACTGACATAATCATTATCAGCATTGTAAGGCTCGTCACTGGGATCTCCTTTTGTCTACATAATAATGCAAGGACAAAATCACTGGCAATTCACTATACCACAATGATGATCCAAATCCCTGTGAACGGAATTTCACAGCTTTGAAGTTTCAAAAGATGTACCTCAGGTTCATCATCAATATCTGCCAAACGCTTAAAATTATGCCAATGTACATCATACTCGTATTCACAATAAAATACATCATCTCCTTCATTAGTGGCATTCCTAAACTCTTTGGGATTCATGACAAAACAATGTCTAAGGATAGTTTCCATCTGTAAAAGCCACAAAAACAAACAAAGTACAATCAATAACATGGAAAAAAAGGAACCAAACATAAACAGAAAAACACTAATCACCTCAGTGTCTCCAAGATCATTGGTACGATAGAGCTCTCTCCGCAAATTATGTGGCTGCCTTCCTGCTGCGGTCACTTCAGGAATAATGTACCACCTCACCTTTGCCCAGAATGCTCCATCTGGCTCCCTCCACAAACTGTTACACGTTATTGCTATTTGGTAATTAAGGTCGTGAATTGCCGAATGGTAGTTAATACCAGTAACTAGAATTATCACTATAACAACAAATGTGTCTAAAAGTATATCCTGCATTCTTCTACCACCCTAAAACATTATTGTAGGTTGAAACCTTCTTTTGTTGACGGGGGTCAGACCGGTAGCAAAATGAGGTCTTGCACTTAACTCGAATAAAAACTCCACAACTGAAGTTAAGTGTATACGCACCATCACCTAGTACTTGGACGCGATATTCTACAATTCCTATTCTCAGCAACTACACCACCAAGACACGCTATTCCACATCCTTTTCTCAGAAAACACATCAGTACACACCAGCCCACAACTAAGTACAGTGAACTGCCAACACGCTTCATTTCTGCAAACTTCTCCAAATTGTATTGCAATGTGATAACAACTATCTCACATGAATAAGAAAACCAATTCACAAAAAACGTTTCACCACACGAAACTTGGAATCACCTCTAAAATGGAGTGCCACTGACCTCTCAATGCGTGCAGTGCAGCCCACAAATCGCTGGAGAGAAGCTTCTCTTTGGCGGTCCTCCTGATCCTCTTCCCAACCGGTGGCTTGGGTCTGCCAATAGCCATCCCCGCACGCTCGGCTTCGCAGTATGGGCACGCCCAATCCCCCTCTGGCACGCGCCGCAGCGGCGGGTGCACGCACCGCAGGTGGAACCCGCGGAGGCACGCGTCGCACTCGACCATGACCCCGCCGCTGGCGCGGAAGCACACGCGGCACTCCTCCTGCTCCGGGTCATCCGCGTCCGACTCCGGCCCCTCCGAGCGCTTCACGTACACGTCGTCTCCGGCGGCGAACTCCCCGCCGTCGTACACCACCTTCCGGTAGCGAGCCCTCTTCTTCGGCAGCCGCCTCTGCCGCTTGGGCTCAGCCTGAGCCTGAGTCGGGGTTTTGGGCGACGGCGCAGCCCGCTTCCGCTTGAGGGTGGGCGTGGGCTTGGGCTTCACCGGGGTCGCCGAGAGGTCCTTGGCGGGGTCTCCGAGAGGTCATTGGTGGGGGTATCCAGGAGGCGGCGGGATCTGCGGACGGTGGAGGGGGTTGCCGGAGAAATCGGCGGCGGCGAGACAATGGATTTGGACTTCCGTCTGGGCGTAGGCTTGGAAGGGTGGAGAAGTCCATCTGGGCAGCGGCGGAGGTCTTCGCCGGAGAGGATTTGGCCTTGGATTTGGATATAATCGGGGTGGCGGAGAGATCCATTTCGGCCGCTCGCCGGAGGCCAGGAAGGAGACGGCGCGCGGGAGTCCACTCCAACGGCGCCGATTCTCTGAATCAAAGCCAGAGGCTACCTTACCCAGCTTGGATGCCATCCATTGCTCATCCTGCGGCTGCTGCTTACCTCTGCTCTCTCAACCCAAAACAGCCGGCTCCGAGGCAGAGGAGGGAAAACAGAGTATTTTCGCGGGAGTCCAGCGACACCAAGCAGTTTTTGACGCCAGAACCTGTGTGTGCTCGCTTCTCTCCTCGTCTCTCTGGTGCTTGCGATCGATGGGCGTTTTCAGGCCTGCCATCTCCCTCCTTGCGACCAGATTTCCCTTGTATTATTTCACAAATTGTACTTGTATTTGTTCATGATTTTGCAGATTTGGTTGAGTTCTTGCCTTTCCGATTGTAAGATTCAATGGCACAACCCAACAAGTAAGTTAGGCTTTCATCCAAAATTACTTTGCTTTGCTTGCATCCAGATCTGTACCAATAAGTATATATTTAGGGGATGTCTAATTACGGTCACCTGTTTTTCAATTCAAAAAACTGTCACGTTTTCGGCCAATAAGGCTTTGCCACGTGTTTCATCTGATTCGCCCCGTTCAGGAGTGGGCCGCCTACAAGCCATCAAATGGATATATGGGTCCTGACTCTTGGCTCATCAACTCGATATGGGTCGTAGTCGAAAAGCATGAATTAATTCAGAACGTTTTCATTAGCTTCTGATTGCGTCGAGCGGACACGTTGTGGGCTTTACACCCCTAGCAGTTGTGTTTCCTTCTTATGCCTCAACGAGAGCCTCTCCAAATCTCCGGTGATGTGATCCGTGGCACCCGAGTCTATGTACCAGTTGGTGTCCACTCCATAGGAGTTGGAGTTGGCGGCTGCTCCTGCCACCTTCTCTTCGTCGTGATAGTCACATTTGAAGTGCTCCCAACACTTGAGCACCTCGTGCCCATTTTTGCCGTAGAGCTGACAACGCACACGAGGATGGCTGAGTTCTGCTCATTGCATGCACAGTTGTTGTTGTAGTTGTTCCATGCGCGCATGTCGTGGTTGTTGTTGCCACGGTGAGCGGTGCTGACGGAGGTTTGGAACGGCATGCCACCGCCGTTATGGATCTCGAGCCGAGTCTCAAAGCTCAAGAGATGAGCGTATAGATCGCTCATCGTCACGGGATCTGTCTGAGTGGTCATGGAGGAGACCAGCGGATTCCACTCGGCGTCCAGCCCGAGTAGGATGTTGGAATGCAGATCATCATCTCCAAGCTTCTGGCTCGCCGACGCCATGTTGTCAGCAAGGTTCTTCATCTTTGCAAAATATTCCATGATGGAGAGCTCCTTATGGGTGTCCCTGCTAGTTGCAAAGGTAGTTGCATGATACGCGCCCGAACTTAGATGAGTACATAACGGTGAGTGTTGCCCACACCTTCGCAGAGGTTTCCATGTCGGAGACGAGTCGGCACCTGTCACATCCCAAAATTTTACAACAAGAAAAACCTAGTTGTATGAGACACAAATTTTTGAGCCAACAAAAACTTTTTGAAATATTTCACTAATGATTGTGTTTTCCTTCCTATTGCTCTGTTTGATCCTGTGTAACTTGTTGTTTGGCCACTAAATATCAACATAAGAACTTAACCACGATAAAAATATATTTAACCTTGGTGATCATGTCCTGACAAGGAAAACAATCCATATATCTTTACCAATCCTATTTGGCCAAATTCCAATTCAATGATATTTGGTTTAGCAACAACCAAAATACCCATTATTTGAGAAAGTAAAAGTATTTCCAAAATTAGGTGTTTCCAAAAATATGGAGATCTATATGCTATCTCCTACCTATTTTTCAACCTTGATATTTTGCATGTATTTACAACTCCTATTTTATAAACTCCTATTTTCACTCTTTTTGGAGACAATAAAAGTGGAAATATACTACCCATATATTTTAGCAACCCTTTTTGAAAAATATCACATTATTGAGTTAAGCTTGTTTCGACATTATTGTTGTCATGATGATACTTGATCACCATCCCACCACCTATCTGAGTGTTTGAAATTTGGTTGAAAACTTATATTGTTTGCTTGTTTGACTTATGTTTGTCTTGATTGTTTTATTTACCTTGTTGAGTAGGTTCAATCTTGTTAGGATTTTATATCCTTGTGATTGTTGATTTCTTGTGTGAACAATTAACCCACTTGCATGAAAATTAATTTGACATCTAATTTGGAATGTGACTTAGATAATAACAAGCTGAAAGGATCGTATGACACCTAGAGGGGGGGTGAATAGGTGCTACTCCAATTTTAATACTTTTTCAAATTAGGCTTGACACTAAAAGGTAAATTCTCTAGATATGCAACTACGGTGAATTTACCTATATGACAAGCTAGCAACTAAACAAGATACACGAAGTAAGGACTATAAACAAGGATAGAAGTAACCGAAGTGAAAGCACGCGGAGACATGGATGTATCCCGAGTTCCTCCTTTTTAGGGGAGTACGTCTCGTTGGAGAGGTGTGAGCTACCACGAAGGTCAAAACTCAACCGCCACAAAGGCGTCACCTTATTCTCCGATGAACCGCACCACAAAGGTTTGGTTCACCTTCCACTATCGGAATCCTTCAAGGCGGAATCCGGAGCCCTTACAACAACGATCCGGGGCACAACCCACAAGAGGATTGGGGCCTCCCGAACAGCTACAAATCTATCACAAAGACAATAAGTGAGTACAATAAGAAGCTAGGTTTTCCCAATGGAAATCCTAGCAAAGGGTCCCTCAAGTGAATGAGGGGGAAATGAAGAACGGCTTGGTGAAGATGTAGATCCGGTGCTTCTCCTTCAGTCCTCCAAGTATCAACGAGTTTGGGTGGAGGGATTGTGAGATCTATCAAATCTTGAGCTTGCAATTAATGGTGTTCTTCAATGTGGTCAAGCTAGTTGTCCAAAGGTTGGTGAAGAGGCATTTATAGTCCCCTTCAAATATGGCCGTTGAAGGGGTAAGTGCCGACGCACAGGAAGCAGGGCCGGCCTAAGGGCCGGCAGGGCAGCCGAGGCAGCCGGCCTGGGAACCAGCCTGGGCCGGCCTGGGGCTGGCCGGGCCACTGAGCAAACCGGCCTTGGGGCCGCCTGAGGGCCGGCGGGCAGCCCGAGGCAACCGGCCTGGCGGCCAGCCTGGGCCGGTCTGGGGGCCGGCGAGCTGCCCGTGGCAACCGGCCTGGTGGCCAGCCTGGGCCGGCCTGGGGGCCGGCGTGCTACCCGTGGCATCCGGCCTGGAGGCCAGCCTGGGCCGGCCTGGTGTCGGCCGCCCTGCAGTGCGCCTTCTCCCTTCACCCTTTAAAAACCGACAACTACTTTTCTTTCCTTTTTGCATAGAGAGAGATCCACTAGTATCTTTTGATATAGATGGTCATATTTCCTGTAGACACTTAGCGGTGTGTTAAATTCTTCCAAGTGTTGTGATCAAACATCAAAACAAGATTAACGGATTTTGTCCTTTCAATCTCCCCCTTTTTGATGTTTGATGACAACACAAGGATTTGCAAAAAGGTATCTCATTTAAGCATGGCAAAGTTTTTGAGGGAAGCTCCCCCTTAAACTTATAAGCCAACAAGGTATATAAGTAATATAAGCTCAAATGACAACTTGAAGCAAGCACAATATAGAGACTATGTGAGTGAGGGATATGTGACAATTCTCACCATAGACATCATGAGTGTGTAGAGCAATCGTCTCACCATAGGCTTCAAATAGATATAATCTTGGAATAAAATCACCTTGTAATGGACTCCAAAATAATAGAAGATAAATCGGGAAGTCCTTACAATAACATAAAGGGGGTCCATAATATCCTTACAATAACCATGACATGAGTTCCATTGTAACATAATAGAAGATAAATGGAAAACGGGAAATATGAAAGCGCAAATGGATGCAATGCAATGCAAATCCCCGGAGATCTCTCTCCCCCTTTGGCATCAAGACACCAAAAAGGGAGAAAGTGAAGTGAAGGCCCATGATCACTCATCTTCATCCTCATCAAATTCCTCGCCATCCTCAGCATCATGAGCAGCTGGACCGGAGCTAGACTGACCGGGGTCGCCTAGCCAATATGGAGCAAGGGAGGAGGCATCATCACCAAACCAATAAGTGTACTTGTTCTGGGCCATGTAGGTGTTCTCTGAGACTTCAGCTGGATAGGAAAGATTAAGCTGGGTCATGATGGCACGTTGATTGCGGTTGTAGACCTTCTGCTTGTGATAAGCCTTGTACTCGGATTTGCGTTTGTGCGCAAATAAGCAGTTCATCCTCTTGAGAGCTTGAACTAAGCCACCTTCTTCTCTTCCTCATCATCTTCTTCATCAGAATCTTCCTCAGGAGCATCACTAGGAGGCGGCCAAACAGGATCACCCTCGGGCATAGGACGAAGACCAACAAGAGCAGGATAAAACAACTCATACTGACTAACCACATCATCAGGCAACTTGGTGTTGAAGAGAGTCTGCAGAAGCGACCATAAATGGGAACCTTGCCTTTGACAACCACAATTTGCATCTCGTGCCAAAGATAATCAAGCACATCAATTTGCTTCTTCCTGAGATAAAGATCATAGATGTGATGAAGGCAATTTACCATCCGGTCACGAACCAAACCCTTCTCTCCAAACTTGCAGGCAAGACAGTTTCTCAAAATGTTGTGAACAATTCTCCAGAAAGGATACATATGAACTGTATGAGGAATCTTCCCACGAAGCCCTTTCTACGGAGGATAACAATGGTGAATCCCCGTCTCAGCTGGAATAAGCTTGGAGAGATGGAGACGAACATAACAAGGTGCAACGGGCAATTCCTCAAGACCAAACAGTGCCCCAAACTCAGCCAAAGACGTTGAACACACAGTATCTGCATTCATCCATGTCAAAGTCCTCTTACCATGCTCAGTGGAGAAATGAACAGTAGCATAGAATTGCTGAAGCAAATCAGGAGAATATGGAGTGCAAACTGTCATGAGCTTAGAGATTTGATGAAAATCCATCATATCCATCACATCAGGCCATGTATCTCTAGCTTGGACAAGGTTGAAATAATCCACGGGTACATGAGCATTCTTCTTAACTACAATGCGTTGATGAAAGATTTGTTGGTGCATCTTGCAATAGAATCTACTATCATCTAGGCAAGTGGGTTGTCCAAAGGCATAAGGGTTGAAAGACAAAAGATCCCTCTTGAATTCATTAGGTTTCACCTTGACCCAAGACGCACGTACCGGTTCCGCGGGATTGACAGGAGGTTGGGCAGTTTTCTTGGCAGCTTTCTTGCTTGTAGTACCCTTGACCCCAGTAGCTTTCTTGAGTTTCTTGGCCTTGGGCATGGAGGAAGAGCCCGCATTGAGATCATCAACAATGTCCTCCAGCCCATCAAAGGTCTTGCTGGACTTGCCGGCCCTGCTAGATTGAGGAACCTCCTCTTCCCACTCATCATCCCAATGTCCATCTTCAACCTTGAGAGGATCTTCAAGAAACACCAACAACGGAGGAGATCTCCCCAAAACAGCCACCAATGGAGAAACTATATGGATGGGGTGGAAGATCGGGGGAAGTTGCTTCAGATCCGGAGAGAAAGGAGTAGGGAGAGGCTCAAAGGGTGGGAAGGTGGAGGAGCTCGAGGTGGGGGAGGAGCCGGCCATGGAGGAGGGCATCACGGGGTGGTGGAAGAAGAAAATTGTTCGGGATAGGAGAGGCACGCGTGACATAAAGAAGAGGCACGCCGGCCCTGGAGTCGGCCTCGGCCGGGCGGAGGCCGGGCGGAAGCCCGAGAGAGCCGGCCCTGGAACCGGCCTGGGCCGGGCGGGCGGCCGGGCGACGACCCGAGCTGGCCGGCCTTGGAGCCGGCTTGGGCCGGCTGGGGGCCGGTTCAGGTGCTGGGCAGAGCTTCTCCGGATGCCGACCGACTTTCTATCGATGACGATTTTGAACCCCGAAATCCTTGCATCTTCAAGAATACCACTGCTGAGAAATCCGTCTTCAAGAATATCCATTGAGTAATCCGGGGAGATGCGAAACATGAAGAAGGAAAACTTCACACATCCAATGGGAAAAATAAAAACTCCAAATAAGCAACATTGGGTGATTCAAAAGATGATAAACAACGAATATGCATCAACGACTCACGAAAGAACCAACTCTTCAAGGAGAAGAGGGCGGTGGCCTAGGCCACCATATATGAGTGTGTGGTGTGACACCGCGAAGATATATTTTGGGTTCACGGCCACTACTCATCATTGAAGCTCACAATTCATAGAAACGAATAAGATAAGCAAATGATTTCTTAATGTCGGCATAATGGGGGAGGGATAGTCCAATGTATTAGGACCGCACTCCCCCTATGTCCATGCCTACACCTAAACCAAATACATAGTAAAACATAGGTGTGTATGCAAGATGGTCAAGTCAAGCTCCTAGAATCCACGATATTTAGCTCATGCCTCAAGAAGGTGAATCTTGCTTCATCAAGTGGCTTCGTGAATATGTCGGCAAGTTGATCTTTGGTTGGAATATAGCCAAGCTCAATATCACCACGAGCAATATGATCCCGAATAAAATGATGACGAATCTCAATATGCTTCGTTCTTGAGTGTTGCACCGGATTGTGGCCAATCTTGATAGCACTTTCATTGTCACACAAAAGAGGCACTTTGTCACAATTGACACCGTATTCCTTTAAAGTTTGCCTCATCCATAACAATTGAGTGCATGCACTAGCGGCCGCCACATACTCGGCTTCGGCGGAGGATAGAGATATACAATTTTGCTTCTTAGAAGACCAACTCACCAAGGACCTACCAAGAAATTGGCATGCCCCGGAAGTTGATTTCCTATCATCCTTGCAACCGGCCCAATCCGAATCCGTGTACCCGGCAAGAGAGAAATTAGTGCCCTTTGGGTACCACAAACCAAACCTTGGGGTATCAACCAAATATCGAAGGATTCTATTGACCGCCACCATGTGGCTTTCTTTAGGAGCGGCTTGATACCTTGCACACACCCCTACACTCAACACAATATCGGGTCTAGATGCACAAAGATAAAGCAAAGAACCAATCATAGAGCGATAAAGTTTTTGATCAACATCGATACCGTCATGGTTAAGTTCAAGATGGCATTTGGTGTCCATGGGAAACCGCTTCCCTTAGCATTGTGCATATTGAACCTCTTGAGCATGTCTTGGGTATATTTGGTTTGAGAGATGAAAGTCCCTTCATTCAATTGCTTGATCTCAAAACCGAGAAAGAACTTCAATTCGCCCATCATAGACATCTCGAACCTATCGGTCATAAGCTTTGAAAATTCATCATTGAAAGCTTTGTTAGATGAGCCAAATATAATATCATCAACATAAAGTTGGCATATGAAAAGCTCCCCTTTGACCCTCTTGGTAAAGAGAGTGGGATCGATTTGCCCCAATTCAAATCCACGGTCTAGCAATAGCTCTCTTAGGTGCTCATACCAAGCACGAGGTGCTTGTTTGAGACCATAGAGCGCCTTATCAAGCTTGTAGACATGGTTAGGGAATTTAGGGTCCTCGAAACCCGGTGGTTGCTTAACATATACCAACTCCTTTAAAGGACCATTAAGAAAGCACTTTTCACATCCATTTGTTGCAATTTAAAGTTATGATGATGCATATGCAAGAAGGATACGGATGGACTCAAGGCGAGCCACGGGTGCATAAGTCTCTCCAAAATCAATGCCTTCAACTTGAGAGTACCCTTGTGCAACCAATCTTGCCTTGTTTCTCACAACCATTCCAAACTCATCTTGCTTGTTCTTGAATATCCACTTGTGCCTATAACATTGCGGCAATCTTTTGGCTTCTCAACTAGATTCCACACTTTGTTGCGCTTGAAGTTATTGAGTTCATCATGCATAGCTTCTAACCAATCCGGATCTTCAAGAGCTTCAAACACTTTCTTTGGTTCCACCATGGAAATATGAGCTTGATGTTCACTAAAGCTTGCCAATTGCCTTCTTGTGGTAACACCTCTTGTGGTCACCAAGGATGTTTTCTAGATGGTGACTCTTTATTTTAAAGTCCTTTTCAACTCTTGCTTTACGACGGGCTTCGATATCTCTATTGCATCTTGGAGGTATCTCTTGATCATCTTGATCATTTGAGTCCCCGTCTTGACCGGAATGTTGACCTTGATCATCTTGAAGCACATCTTCAACAATGGAAGGAGAGGGTTGATCTTGGTCATGACCTTGGCTAGCATCAACAATAGGAGAACTTGGTTCTTGCATAGCAACTTGGTCAACATGAGGAGGGTCTTGAACTTGTTCTGGGGTGGTGCATCATTTGCTTCCATGATAGGCGCCGTTTCAACTTGTGATGAAGAGGCCTCCACTTGAATGGAGCTTGGACTTGCTTGAGGAGACTCGTAATGAATCTCAACGGGACGATGGAAACCAATGCCCATTCTTCTTATAGCATCTTGAGGCTCTTCATTATCTACATCACAAACATGAAATTGCGCCACTTGGGAGCCGTCATTCTCATCGAACCTCACATCACAAGATTCTATGACTTTCCCAACGGTTTTGTCATAGACTCTATAGGTGTGAGATTCGGCACCGTACCCAACAAAAACACCCTCTAAAGCTTTAGATTCAAATTTAGACAAACGAACACTTTTGTTCTTATAGAAACACTTACAACCAAATACTCGGTAGTAGGAGACATTGGGCTTGTTGCCGGTGAGCATCTCATAAGATGTAAACTTCTTGCCAACTCGAAAGAATAGCCGGTTTGATGAATGACACGCCGTGGAGATAGCCTCGGCCCATAAGAAGAGGAGACTTAAACTCCGCCAACATAGACCTTGCCATATCCATGAGAGTCCGGTTCTTCCTTTCGGCTACACCATTTTGTTGAGGGGTATATGCAGCGGAATATTGATGACGAATCCCCTCTTCACTAAGAAACTCATTTAAGGTGTAGTTCTTGAACTCGGAGCCATTATCACTCCTAATGACCAATATAGGGACATTGTGTTGGCGTTGAACTTCATTGGAAAAGTCGATGACGGCTTGTTGGGTCTCATCCTTCGTCTTGAAGAAATAAACCCAAGTAAATCTTGAATAGTCATCAACAATCACCAAACAATATTTCTTCCCACCAAGACTTGGTTGAGGCACGGCACCAAAGAGATCAACATGAAGAAGTTCCAATATCCTCTTTGATGAAATGATGGTCTTGCTTGGATGGGGAGAATCATGCATCTTTCCTTCAACACAAGCCCTACAAAGACGATCTCTAGAAAAAGAAACATTGTCTTTTAGTCCAAGAATGTGGCCACCCTTGTGAAGACTTTGCAAAGTTCTCATGTTGACATGGGACAAGCGGCGATGCCACAACCATCCCACGTCGGCCTTTCCGAATAGGCATATTGCTTGAGTGTTGGTAGACCCCGAAAAGTCCACCACGAACAACTCATTTTCAACATACCCAACGAACATGACCTTTAGAGTCTTGCTCCTCAAGAGTACCACCATATCAATAGTAAAATGGACATCAAAATTCATCTTATTAAGTGCACGAACGGACATAAGATTGTAACCGAGGGACTCGACAAGCATGACATTTACAAGGGTGATATCCTTTGCAACTACCACCTTGCCGAGACCCTTACCTCCGCTTTTGATTTATCACCATAGGAGACGGATGCTTGATTTATATTTGGTCCCAACTCCGTCATGATCTCCTTGCTTCCGGTCATATGACTAGTGCATCCACTATCAACCACCCATTTAGACCCACCGGAAGCATAGTCCTACAAGAAATCATTGCTTGGTTTTAGGTACCCATTTCTCAATGGGTCCTCTTTTGTTAGCAACAAGGGTCTTAGGAACCCAAATAGAATAAGCAATGTAACCATCATAAGGACCAACATATTTTGCATAAACATCCCATAATAATCAACATAAAGAATGTAGTTGGGATTGTTATGCCCCGCAAAGTCACTACGAGTGGTCTTGCCCCTAGTGGCATTACCACCCGCAATGGAAGTCTTGGCTTGTGCGGGCTTGGCATTGGTGTTGCTCTTCTTCTTTGCCTTGGCCACATAACCAAGACCCTCCTTCCCTTTGTGTGGCTTTTGCTCAAAAATTTGAGCAACAACCTTTTCTTTACCTTTAGGAATAGAGGTCTTGGCACTAGTGGCCTTGGCAAGCTCAACCTTCAACCTAGCATTTTCCTCAATAACATTTGCATGATCACAAGAGGGAGTAGTGGTGCTAGGTGAGTTAGATTTAGAAAGTTGAGTTTGAAGTTGCTCATGAGACTTGACTAGAAGAGAGTGGGTACTTTCCAAGGCCTTGTGAGCCTTGTTAAGTTTCTCCACATCCTCAAGGAGTCTAGCATTAGCAACCACAAACTCGGCTTTCTCCTTTTTAATCACTTTATATTTAGCAAAGACATGGTCTCTATCCTTAATGATTTTAGCAATTATTTCATCATTTTTATCATCAAGAGACTCAATTCTTTCCTCAAGAGAAGTTCTATATTCACTCTCTTCTTGAAGAGAGCATTCAAGGATGCAATGGTGAGAGAATCCTCTCTCTCAATTTTTCCCTTGTCATCAAGGATTTCTTCGGCCGCATCAAGTTGTCTCAAGAGAGACTCAACATATGCCTTAGTTTCACCTTGCAAGTTAGCCACAATAGTATCGGAAGCAACAAGTTCTTTCTTAATCACAAGACTAGTTTTATCATCTATTTCATGCATAGTCTTGGGAGTAGAAGATGATACCTCGGTGACGTGAGCCATGAGGCAACGAGCGGTGTTGATGGAGAGGTTCTCATTGGGGGATTCGAAGAGAGAAGGAGGTGGAGTTGATACAATGGCCAAAGCGGCCACCTCACGAGTGGGTTCTTCTTCTTCGGAATCCTCGGAAGGATACTCTTCTTGAGTCATCAACACAATTCTTGGTGCTTTCTTGAAGAATGGCTTCCTCTTGACAAAAGGCTTCTTTTGTATCATGTTTGATTGGCCCTTGAGGACAAGCCTTCCACCGTTTTGCTCTCTATTCTCATATGGACAATCTTTGATGAAGTGATGCTTGTTATGACAATTGTAGCAAGTCTTTATCCTATTAGCAAACTCCTTCTTCCCGCTTGGATTGTTTGCATGATCAACTTGAGCCTTTGCCTTGGCCGGGTCACGCCAAAAGTCCTTGTTGCAAGAGCTATGTGACCATGGAGGGCTTGTTCAAGATCATCGGGAGGAAGGTTGTTCGGGCATGCTTCAACTTCATCATGTTCATCAAGGCACACAACCTTGGCCTTCAAAGCAAGAGAGGGACCTTGCTTCATTCCCATGGCCCTAGCACGGTTGTCTAGAGCATTCTTGGTGGCAACCTTGGAGGCTTGCATCTCTTGCATAACTTCATTGGATGTCATCTCAAGGTAGTTGAATTTTCCTTGAAGGGCCTTCAAGTCAATGGGCTCGAAGGGCATGAGTGCATTCACATACTTCCTCTTGATCCAAGCATCATCCACATAGGTTGCCCCAACATTGAAAAGGCTTGGGCAAGAGTCTTGAGTCTTGCATACATCTCTTCATGAGTTTCACTATCAAGCATGTAGAAGCCTTCGGCTTCATTGTTCAAAGCATCAAATCTATTCCTCTTCATTGTTCAAAGCATCAAATCTATTGAGGAAACTAATGATTTGTCATCTAAGATGGATACTATTCTTGCTTTGCTTAATAAACCTAGTGTTGAAAATGTTCCTTTGCAAGAACTAGTTGGAAACGATTCTAAAAATATTGATGTCAACTTCATTAGGAACTATGGTAATAATGGGTAAGGTAACAACAATTATAACTCTTATAATAAAACCCCCATATGTGCCAAATAAATATGCTTCTAGTGGTAATGTTTCTAGTGACTTGGAAAACACCATTAGATCTTTTATATCTACCCAAAAAGAGCTTAATAAGGAATGTATCTCTAAGTTTGAAAAACAAGATTGTTGAGGATATACCTACTAGGGGTATCACCAGCATGGATCAATCCGGCTAGTCCAGGGTGGCCCGCAGTGGTGGTAAAGGCTTTGCCTGCCGGGCGGCCCAGATAGCTGACGACCAAGGAAGGCGGATGCCGGCAAGGAGGAGGCCCAAGACTGAAGCCCATGAAGCCACCAAGACCAAGACGGAAGGCGGCATACTTGCCGGCTAGGTTTAGGACTCCGTATACTTGCTGGATACGTAATCACCTTGTAACCCTAGGTCCAGCCGCCTATATAAGCTGGACCCGGGACGCCTTTAGGGCACGATCCAACCAATACTTTCACATCCAACTCATTGTAACCTGTTCACGGCGATATTGCCTTATAGTGAGTTATAGCAGCACGTAGGGCACCGCCACCGCCGTGGTGCCTGAAGCTGGGTAAACTGCCGTGTACAATCCCGACCTCGACGACGTCCACCTTCTTGCCCTACGTTCACCCTCGGCTAGCAGGACCCCGTCTCCTATCCAAGATGCCGATACGACGACAGTTGGCGCCCACCGTGGGGCCTAAGGCGTCAGGCGTCACGTTCCAGGCGGGAACCTTGGCGGCATCGGCGAAACAATCGCCGTCGGCCGCGCTGTTCGCTACGGCGACAACCACTACATCAGCTGCGACGAGTCCTACATCCCCGCAGACGACTACATTGTCGGATGCGGAGTTGTGCCGTTTGGCGGCGTCGATGTGTTCATCGGCTACACTTCTGAGGCGTATGGGTTGCCGCGAATTTATTCGCCATCCCACCCGCCCTACAATCAAGACGGATCTGAGTTTGCCTCCTCTGAGGAGTCCGCAGATTCAGATCTACACTTTGTCGGCATGACGGGACTGGGATCAGACTCCCAGCCCAACAGTCAAGATCCCGAATCTATTCTTCCTGCTCCAGGATGATGCGATGTCGGATGCCGGATCCAGATCTACCGTTCACGTCAACGTAGATTCTGATTCCGAAGAAGATTCTGCCAGCATGTTCGAGCAACGGGTCAAGCAGTGTTTTGTTACACCTGATCCTCCGCCTCTGAGGCGGCTACGGGCTCTCCGTCAACATGCAGCAGGTTTTTGTGGCGGATGTCACCGGTGCAGCCTCAGAGAAGGCGGCGGCAACTGACGCCGCCAACCTGGGGACCCGGCAACCGATCCACAGTTTCCAGAGCCTCCTGGGGCTCCAAAGAAGAAAATTCTGGAGAAGGGCGAGCCCAGCAAGATAGGGAACATGGCGGCCTGGCGGAAGTTCTTCACACGCCGGTGACGACAAAACCAACCGGCTGATTTGGAGAAACTTCGAACACCTTGGTGGAGCAAACTGAGTACCTCAAAAGCAAGCAAGCAGAGGTCCAGAGCCTCCTCGACGAAGCCAAGGAGGAAAACGCCAAGATAACCCCAAGTGTGACCCCAAGCGCAATCTTTTCACCACCACCCATTGCCCAAGCCGGCAGGACCTGGCGGAGAAGAAAAAGAAAGGCAGGGATCCTGACACCTTCAAATCCCCTGCCCAAAAGCTTGGTTTCGAGTGGGCTACAGCGCCGCAGCGTAAGGACAAGAACGGGGACGTCATCCTCGCAACCCCTGTCCTCAACACTGCAGCCGCCTTGGACATCCTCAACAATGATGACTATGACAAGGACGAGAAGATCTACTACGCATCGATCCTTGCTCACAAAGCTCTAGAGCAGCAGGCCCGTGCTGATTCTCGCGCCGACATGGCGGACGCAAGGGGAGGAAAGTTGGAATCAAATCCAACGCTTGCAAAGCTGCGGCCGGTGGCAACCCGAAGATCCGTCCGGCTCCAGTAGCCACGGAAAAGGGAAGGACAAGAAAGACCCGCAAATCACCACCTCCCAAAAGGCAGCGTGACGAGGCATCCAGGACCGGCAACAGGCGCAAGGCCTCACCTCCTCCGCCTAGGCGGGATGAAGGCGGAAGCAGGGGCAGCAAGCAGCCGCCAAGGAGTGGCGGCAACCGCGACGATGCCCCGCCGCCAAGAAGAAGCAGGGACCGCACACAGTCCCCACCACCAGTGCCCAGGCACGAAGGCGGAAGCCGGGGACACAACAACGAGCCTAGGCACAGCCGGGCAGCGCAGGACGAGCCTCATGCCGATAGATCTGGCAAACAGCTCAGTCCGCAAGACGCGAGACATCGTCTCAATGACATCAAGGCTGGAAAGCAAGATGCCTATCTAGGACCTGAGTGCTTTGGCCCAGCCATCCGCAACGTTCAAGTACCCGAGACATGACATCAGTGTCAAAAACTCATCAAAGGTACAATGGAGCGGACAAGCCAAACTCATGGTTGTCGGACTACGCGCTGGCAGTTGAAATTGCCGGAGGCAATGGCCTCGTCGCCGCACGCTTCCTTCCCCTCATGCTGGAGGGGACAGCCCGAAGCTGGATCGAAAACTTGCCGGAGAAAAGCATTCATAGTTGGCATGACATGGAAAAGGTGTTCACGCAGCACTTCCAAGGCACGTACAAGCGACCCAATACATACACAGATTTGGTTCGTTGCGTGCAAAAGCCAGATGAAACAGCTACAAGCTTCTTGGCAAGGTGGATTCAAACAAAGGCAAGCTGCGAGAACGTAGACGACAATCAAGCAATCCATGCCTTCACCACAGGCCTCCTGAAGGGCTCAAGTCTCAGACATAAGCTCGTACGCATGCAAGTCAAGGATCTCGGAGTCATGCTCGAAGTAGCAGCCATGTACGCACAGGCGGATGATGATGCACGCGATGGAGATGGCGCACATGATATGGCGCCAAACAGGCGAGCAAGTCACAAACGCAAGGCTCCCCAGGATGACAAAGCCGGACCATCAAACGAGGTCGCCGCCGCCTTCGAAGGCAAAGGCGGCAACCGCAAGTGGAAAGGAAAGGGTAAAGATGGCGGCTCCAGCAAGCAGCGCCTGACGTACGATCAGGCAAAGCCTTGCCCTGCCCAATCCACGCGTCCTTAGGCAAAGTTAACCACACATTAGGGGAATGCCGGTTCATGGAGGACTTCAAGAAGGACCCCGAGGTTGGCTGGAAATCAAAAAAGAGCAAAAAGGCTGAGAAGACAAAGAAGGAAGATGATGGGGCATTCCATGTCCGAGGATGAGGAACCCAAGCTGATGCGCAAAGAAAGGAAATATCCCAAGGTACATGGCCAATTGGTGTGCTTCTGGGCACTCCTTCGGCAAAAGAAGAAAAGGCGGAGATGCGCGAGCTAAACGCCACAGTACCAGACGTTCCCCAGTATCTAGACTGGTCAGAGGAGCCAATAACTTGGGATAGAGATGATCATCCAGATCACGTTCCTCACCCCGGCAAATACGCCCTTGTCGTCGACCCAATTGTCGATAACTTCAGGCTCACCAAGGTGTTGATGGATGGCGGCAGCAGCCTCAACATCATCTACGCGGACACTCTGAAGCGCATGAACTTGTCGGAAAGCCAGCTTGACTACAGCAAAGTCAAGTTTCATGGCATCGTTCCGGGAAAGCAAGCCAAGTCAATGGGAAGCATCAATTGGAGGTTACTTTTGGGCCTGAGACAAACTACCGCTCGGAGTATCTCAGGTTCGAAGTAGTCCCCTTCAAAAGTGCCTACCACGCCATTTTTGGACGGCCAGCTTTCGCCAAATTCATGGCTCGCCGTGTTACATATACAGCAAGCTGAAGATGCCGGGACCCAATGGTACAATCAGTGGCAACTTCAAGAAAGCAAAGGAGTGAGCGTGGCAACGCCGCCTTCGCTGAGGCAGTCCTCCACGCAGAGGAGTTAGCCATGTTGAAAAAGAGCTCGATACGTCGCAGTTGCCGGAGCATGTAAAGACCGCTGAGCAAAAGAACACTTTCAAGGCGTCCGAAGACACAAAGAAGGCGGATCTGGTCCCAGGTGACAGCTCCAAGCAAGTCACCATAGGGGCTGGCTTGGACGACAAATAGGAAAGCGCGCTCGTCAGGTTCCTCCGTGAGAATCAGGACATCTTTGCATGGTCGTCAGCCGACATGCCAGGTGTCCCGAGGGAACTTGCCGAGCACTCTCTTAACGTCTACGAAGGAGCCAAACCAGTGAAGCAAGGAATAAGGCGCTACGGTGAGAAGAAGCGGACAGCAATAGGGAAGGAGATCATCAAGTTGCAAGAAGCCAAGTTCATTAGGGAGGTAGTACACACTGATTGGTTGGCAAATCCTGTAATGGTTCCAAAACCTAATAAGGAAATGAGAATGTGCATTGATTATACCGGTTTGAACAAGTGCTGTCCTAAGGACCACTTTGCTTTGCCTCGTATAGATCAGGTCATAGACTCCACAGCCGGCTCCGAGCTGCTGTGCTTTTTGGATGCGTACTCCGGGTACCACCAAATCAAAATGCGAGAATCCGACCAAATCAAAACAGCGTTCACTACGCCCTACGGGACCTTCTGCTACATCACGATGCCCTTCGGTCTAAAAAATGCCGGCGCAACGTATCAGCGGTGTATGCAAAGATGCCTTCACGAGCAAATTGGCCGCAATGTTCACGTCTATGTTGACGACATTGCCGTCATGTCAAGAAAGAAGGCAGATTTGCTTGACGATTTGAGAGAAACCTTTGATAGCCTCCGGGTATATAGGATGAAGCTCAACCCGAAAAAATGCGTCTTCGGGGTTCCTGCCGGCAAATTGCTTGGCTTTATCGTTTCCGAACGAGGGATAGAAGTAATCCAGAAAAAATCAAAGCGATCCTCAACATATCCAGGCCCAAGGACCTGAAGGACGTGCAGCGACTTGCCGGCTCGGCGGCTGCCGTCAGTCGTTTCATTAGCCGTCTTGGTGAGAAGGCACTGCCTCTCTACCGGCTTCTGAAGAAATCCGACAACTTCGAGTGGACAGACGAAGCAGACGCCGCCTTGCAGCAACTCAAGGACGCGTTAACGTCTGCTCCAATTTTGGCAGCTCCTCGTTCGCAGGAACCAATGCTGCTCTACATCGCGCAACTAACTTGGTTGTTAGCGTGGTACTGGTTGTGGAACGCAAGACGGAAAATTCAGACTTGCCGGAACAACGTCCGGTTTACTTCATCAGTGAAGTATTTTCCGCCTCAAAACAGCGTTATCCGCATTACCAGAAGCTGGTCTACGGTGTTTTCTACGCCGCCAGGAAGTTAAGGCACTATTTCCAGGAACATTCAATAACGGTGGTGAGCAAGGCACCTCTGGGGGATATCATCAATAATACAGATGCAACAGGCCGCGTTGCCAAATGGGGCATTGAACTTGCCGCCTTCGACATCATGTATAAACCCAGAACGGCCATTAAGTCTCAAGCCTTAGCAGATTTGTAGCAGATTGGACGGAGGCCATGGACGAAGTACCTCTCCCTGAAGATGCATACTGGATCATGCACTTTGATGGATCAAAAATGCTTCAGGGCTCGGGGGCTGGCATTGTTTTAAGAAACCCTCAAGGAGACAAGCTTAGTTATGTGTTACAAATTCACTTCAAGGCAACTAATAATGTTGCTGAATACGAAGCTCTCCTTCATGGTTTACACATTGCCAAGGAACTTGGCGTCCAGCGTGTCCTCTGCTACGGAGATTCAGACTTGGTGGCGCAACAGATACGTGGTACTTGGGACACAAAGAGCGAGACAATGGCGGCATATCGAGCTACCGTTGACGAATTCGCCAAGTGTTTTCTAGGCTACGAGGTCCGCCACATCCCAAGAGCTCAAAATGAGGCGGCAGATACACTTGCCAGAATGGGATCTGAACGCAAAAAGGTACCAAAAGATGTTTTCCTGGAACACCTACACAAGCCGTCAATAAAGGAGCAGACCTCCTTGACCCAGAATCGGCAGAACCAGTTGACAGCTAGCTATGCCGTCTACTTGGTAAAGCCGGATTGGACGACGCCATATTTGGACTTCCTGATCAATCAGGAGTTACCGGATGATGAGGTTTTGAAAAGGCAAATAATAAGAAGAGCCAAGGCATTCACAATAATCAAAGGCGAATTGTACAAGCGTAGCACCACTGGTGTTTACCAACGCTGCATTTCGCCCGAAGAAGGCAGAGAACTGTTGGATGAGATACATGCCGGCGTATGTGGACATCATGCTTCCTCACGCGCCCTTGTTTCAAAAGCCTTCCGACAAGGTTTCTATTGGTTGACAGCCAAGCAAGATGCAGAGACATTGTTAAAAGATGCAGGGGCTGCCAACTTTATGCCAGACAATCACACATGCCGGCTCAAGAGCTTAAAACAATACCCATCACATGGCCTTTCGCAGTCTGGGGCTTGGACATGGTTGGTCCGTTTAAAACGGCGCCTGGTGGCTACACACATTTACTTGTGGCTGTAGACAAGTTCACCAAATGGGTTGAAGCTAAGCCTATCAAAAAGCTAGACGGCGCCACAGCCGCAAACTTTCTGTGGGGAATAATCTCTCGGTTCGGGGTGCCTCATAGCATCATCACCGATAACGGCACTAACTTGTCGCAAGGCGAAGTCGAGGAATACTGTTATAAGCATGGTATCCGCCTAGATCTAGCCTCAGTAGCGCATCCGCAGGCAAACGGTCAAGTAGAGCGTACAAATGGTTTAGTCTACAAGGAATCAAACCACGTCTCGAAGTACCATTGCACAGAGCGGCTGGGGCTTGGGTGGATGAATTGCAGTCTGTCCTTTGGAGTTTACGCACAACTCCAAACAGATCAACCAAGTTTACTCCTTTCTTCTTAGTCTATGGCGCAGAAGCAGTGTTGCCAACCGACATGATGTACGATTCTCCCAGAATTCAAGCCTACGTCCAGGAAGACGCAGAAGATGCAAGACAGGATGGCCTTGACCTACTTGATGAAGAACGAGATGTTGCCCTTGCACGATCCGCCATCTATCAGCAAAGTTTGAGGCGTTATCACAGCAGAAGGGTGCGGCAACGAAGTTTTAGAGTTGGTGACCTGGTCTCCGCCTAATCCAAGATAGAAGGGCTTGCATAAGTTATCCCCGCCTTGGGAAGGACCTTTTGTGGTCAGTAAGGTGTTGCTCAATGGTTCTTATTACTTGGTGACGCACGAGACGGATACAAGAAGAAGCGAGGTCGCAAGCGCAAAAGGAAGGTTGACGACAAGTACGAAGAAACCAAGCGACCTGGAACATTGAGCAGCTACGTCCTTTTTACACTTAGCAATTTCCACATTGTAATAAGTACTATATGATTATGAAATAAAAGTCTGTGGTTTGCTCATTCAGTTTTGGGATCATGCCATCTTTTGTCTTTTCTCGCAATCATATATCTGTTGTCATAAAAGTTACCAAACAAAATAAGTTTTTGCTCCGTGCTAAGGTCAAACTTTTTGACATTTGCCGTCTGCCGGCTAAAAACGCAAACAATCTTTGCACCGCCTAATATGCTTATCTGTCTGTTTGTGTGGGTCGCCTAGTAGTATGTCGTTGGCACCAACATGCTGGCTTTGGTCTCTGAGTCTAAATTAGTTGGTATTGCACCTGGTTGGCTCAGCTAAAGTAACTAAGATGAGGTTCCGCCAACATATGAAAAAGCTAAACATGCAGGCGAGATACATATTAAGGCGGGCCACTTAAATAAGCCTACCGCCAAGTGTAGCATAAAAGTTGGCCCATAAATATTTACAACCCAAAATAAAGTTTTATGCGTTAACAGATTAACGCAGTGTTTTGTGCTGCCTTTGCAGGAGGACAGTCAAGGGATTGCCGCCTTGGTAGAGCTGGTGGAGAGATCCTGGGGGCTGACGCCGGCATTCTTGGGGCTGGCTCCGCCATCCTTGGGGCTGCGCTTGTCGGCTCCGGCTTCGCCTTCTCGCCTCGGCAGCTTCAGGATCCGCCAAGGAGGGATCGGCTACGGCAATGCGGGTCCGGGTGTTCCTTGTAGAACTTGCGGATGTCAACCATGTTGGCAACCCGGGTCGCATAGCCCGAACAGACCGCAGCACGTCCTGCATCACGATGGCTTGGTTGTTTTCGTCTTCGGTGGGGAAGTACTCGGTGACTTGATGAATATCAGCCTCCGGGTACCACGCCGCCGTCATTGCCAATGCCAACTTGGCGCCGCCTCGTGCTGCTGAGCGTAGTGCTGTCGTGTTCGCTGCCGCCTTCTCCAGCAGGTCCGGCAGAGCATCGAAGATGACGGGATCGCCGTCTCCCCAGGGTAGAACTTGGCGGCAAATGCTTTGCCTGCGCCGACAATCTGGTTGACGATTTCGCCAACTTTCAAGATTCGGGCAAGGCGCGGCGTTGTAGCCAGGTCATCTCCCAAGCTAGCCGGCACTGCACAAACACAAAGTTACACACTGCAGCTTCAAGTTTCAAGAGCAAGGTGACAAAGATGAAGGATTAGACATACCCAAGACATGGTCGTGGATGGCGTTGACCTCATCCAGATGGTTCTCAAGCGTTTCTGAGCTAGCTGGACCGCCTTTGACAGTTGGTCCTGCTGCTCCTTGGCGTTCTTGTTCACCTGGTCAAGGTTGTTGCTCATGGCCTCAAGTTGTCCGTCAACTTGCTAACTCGCAGCATGGGCCAACGCCCTCATCCAGCTCCTTGGCGTGATCCGCCTTCAGCTTTCACCAGCCCGGCAAGATCTGCAGCTTCGTTCATCAAAGCTTGCATGTCAGTGGAGTTCTTGAGAATATCTTGCGCAGTGTTTAAATTCTACAAATAAAAAGAAAGACGACTAAAATACTTGTCGGAAAAGAAAAGAAGTCGGACGAAAAGAAGGCAAAGAAAGCTTTGTCACCTTCATCCTTCTTGCGAGCTTCTTCCAAGCTCGCAATTTGGGCGTTCTTCAACTCCACGTCCTGCTGCAGTTGCTGGCATTCCTTGTTTTTTCTCTTGAGCACGAAATAGCTCAAGATTGGAAGCAAGAACGGCCTGCATGCACGAAAACAACATTATGGTTAGCACTATTTAGTCAACGAGACCACTTTGCCGGCTAAAATTTTTCAGCCGCCAAAGTGCTCGGGGGCTGGGACCATAGGCTATTTTACCTCAAGTTGTCCGTGCAGGGTCTCGTGGAGTTCGTCCATGTGCGCGTACCAGTTGCGGGTACCGTCACGCATGGTCTTCAGTGTTTGCCGGGGTCTTGCAACCCTTTGCCAGATTGGAGCCAGGATGGAGGACGATCCGCCTTGTCGGCCGCCATCTGGTCATCCATCTCCTGCTTCATGGCAATAAATCGAGCGGCATCACTAGCCGAAGCTTCAGCCGTCTTGGAAGTGGTAGGTCCGGCAACTGATTTTTGCCCGCCGCCTTCTCCGTGCCGCCTCTGCGGTACCAGCAGCTGTGTACGTTCCCTGGCATACAACCACGGGAACGCCAACTGTGGGCGTTGTCGGCGCAGCGGCTGGAGAAGAGCGTGGTGGCTTGCCCCTGCCGGCAGCAATCTTCAAGTTGGAGCGGAGCTTGGGCATGGCAGGCTTGCCCTGTAAGCAGAAACATGCAAGTTTGTCAGCACAAACATATCAAAATAGCTAAGTCAGGGAAAGCAAAGTTTGCTACCGCTTGAAGGGGACATTCCCCACGGTCTCATCCTCTGCATCGACAGAGGTGGCCGCCTTCTTCCTCTTCTCCAAATCCTTGGTGGAGGAGCTCAGCTTGCGCTTCTTCGATTTGCTGGCACCGGTGTCGTACCAGTTTGGAGCCAACTCTTCCTCCCCAAGGTTTGCAGCTGAAAAGGAAAGACAATATTAATCCAGTACCTAGTGGGTAAGGATGTTAGTGAAATAACAAAGTAGCTTTGACTTACCGCTGGGGCTGGGTTGTCATGGTGAACATGGCGACGCCTTCAGCCGCCTTCACCGACAGAGGCTTGATAAGCTCTCTGAGCCGGTATTCTAAGGCATCCTGATCAAGGGTGCTGTTGCCGGCGTCATCCGCCTTGTACTCGCACATCTTCAGTGGGCGATGGCGGAGTGGCATTATCTTCCTCGACACCCAGCAGATGACGGTGTCAACTCCGTCAAGTCGTGGAGCCAACATCGTCTTCGTCAAGAACTCGATCCGCCTAACGGCAATTCGAAGTTCCGCCGACAAGCTGCTGAGCGGCACCTTTGCCGTCCAACAGGCCTTGTGGGTTGGCGGACCGTTGACAAGGCAGGCATCCCTGTGTGCTGCCAGGTGTCGGGATGTCCTTGCAGTAGAAGAAAGTGCTGGTCCAGTGCTTCACCGACTCGATGTATGGTATCTTTGGGTACCAGTCGGGTTGGCGGCAGTTGAACGTGACACTACCGCAGGTTGCTAGGTGGCCGCCTGGTATGGTTTGCCGGCGGCACAGGAAGCAGTACTTGAATAGCTCTATGGACGCAGCTATGCCTAAGTACCCTTCGCACAAAGCCTGGAAGCCGGCTAGCACTAGAATACTATTGGGCGCTATGTTGTGTGGCTGCAGCCCATAAAAACTAAGTACACCGCCAAGAAGAAGGCGGAAAGCGGCAGAGACATACCGCGAAGGCTGTGCGACGCCAACATGACGCGCTCGCCGTCTTGGGGTCAGGCACCGCCTCGTCGCCTGGAACCCTCCAGGAGCATTCCGTCTTTGGCGGAATGTATCCGCCTTCCTCCAGCTCCTTCAGATAGGCTGACGTCATAACTGACGGCAGCCAGTACCTGGAACCAGGTCTCCAGCTCTTCCTCTTCCTCGGCGTCGTCATCATCGTCGGCGGCAGATTCCGCCGCAGCCTCAGAGCTGGTCGCCGCGAGGGATGGGAGGGGAAAGGTTGGAGCGTTGTGCAGGCGCCGCCGGAGCTGGGGAAGAAGTAGAAACCCGCCCAGCCACGGTGGCACGGGAGAGGTCATCGATGCGCCCACGGGCACCGCCGCCGCCGCTGGGCAGATCCAGATCCGCGGGGGTCGCGAGGCCGCAGCCAGCGCCGCCGTCGCCGCCGCATCTGCTGAGTGCTCGCCATTTGGGGGAGAATGCTCTGCTCGTGCTCGCCGGAGTTGAGTACGGGAGGAGAGAGCTCGGGAAGGTGAGGAGGCCACGGTGGGTGCGAATGAGGAAGAAGAGCATCGGTGCCCTTTGGGTATTTATCCCGCGCCAAGATCCGTGCCCGAGATTGGGGGGACGCGAGATTTCCGCCACGTGCCCACGATTTGCACGTCGTGGCAACGGTGTCTGCGGCCCTCGCTCCGATTTCTGTGCGTAGTGGAGAAACCATCATGACGCATGCCCAAGTCCAAACTGTCGTGGACTGCATGGCGTCATCCGTCAACATTTGACAGGCCAGTCAATTGACAAGACTGGTGCCGGAAGATTCCTGACAATGGTCAGGCCGTCTTTCCCATGATGGCGGCAAATGTCCGACTACTTTAGGCGGACCGCCGCTTACTTTCAACTTTGGAATGCTTCAAGCTCTTCAGACGCTTACAAGACAAGGCGGACGTTGCCGACAAAAGAAGACGGCGCCTGAAGAACTCGAACCCTCCCAGGGGCTAATGTTGGGGATATACCTACTAGGGGTATCACCAGCATGGATCAATCCGGCTAGTCCAGGGTGGCCCGCAGTGGTGAAGGCTTTGCCTACCGGGCGGCCCAGATAGCTGACGACCAAGGAAGGCGGATGCCGGCAAGGAGGAGGCCCAAGACTGAAGCCCATGAAGCCACCAAGACCAAGACGAAGGCGGCATACTTGCCGGCTAGGTTTAGGACTCCGTATACTTGCTGGATACGTAATCACCTTGTAACCCTAGGTCCAGCCGCCTATATAAGCTGGACCTCGGGACGCCTTTAGGGCACGATCAACATACTTCATACACCAACTCATTGTAACCTGTTCACGGCGATATTGCCTTATAGTGAGTTATAGCAGCACGTAGGGCACCGCCACCGCCGTGGTGCCTGAAGCTGGGTAAACCGCCGTGTACAATCCCGACCTCGACGTCCACCTTCTTGCCCTACGTTCACCCGGCTAGCAGGACCCCGTCTCCTATCCAAGATGCCGATACGACGACAAAGCTGCTTTGTTGAAAGGGTAGATCAGCTTACTAAGGATTCTCATCATTAAAGAGCATCATTAACAGCCCAAAAACATGAGGAAACAATAAAATATTGCCAAGAGGTTATCAATAAGTCTTGG
>CAMZMU010000081.1:23383023-23495041 GCA_947311845.1 Poa pratensis | reverse complement strand
CGCGGATAGATCAGATCATCGACTCGACTGCAGGCTGCGAACGCCTGTCCTTCCTGGACGCCTACTCAGGTTACCAGCAGATCAGACTGAACGTCGACGATGAGGAGAAGACAGCATTCATCACACCCGACGGCGTTTTCTGCTACCAGACGATGCCCTTCGGGTTGAAGAACGCTGGTGCCACGTACCAGCGCACAATGCAAGCATGCCTCAAAGGGCTCATCGGGCAGATCGTCCAAGTCTACGTCGACGACATCGTCGTCACCACCCGCAAGGAGGACACCCTCATCGCCGACCTCCGCAAGGTCTTCGCCGCCCTCGACGAGTATCAGATCAAGCTGAACCCAGACAAGTGTGTCTTCGGCGTGCCAGCCGGAGAACTGCTTGGGTACCTCGTCTCTGCAAGAGGAATCGAAGCCAACCCTGAGAAGGTGCAAAACATACTCGCAATGCCAGCACCGACCAAGCTTCACGAGGTGCAACGCCTAGCCGGCCGAGTCGCAGCTCTCAGCCGGTTCATAAGTAAGTTGGGAGAAAAGGCCCTGCCTTTCTACCAACTGATGAAAAAGACAGACAAGTTCGAGTGGACAGAAGAAGCGCAAGTCGCGTTCGACCAACTCAAGAAAACACTCACGACTTCCCCAGTACTGGTGGCTCCACTGGAGAACGAGCCGCTATACCTTACGTGTCAGCCACAAACAGGGTGGTCAGCACGGTACTCGTAGTCGAACGAGAAGAAGAAGGACACAGTTACCCTGTTCAGCGACCCGTCTACTACCTTAGCGAGGTGTTGACCCTGTCCAAGCAGCGCTACCCGCACTACCAGAAGCTGGCCTACGGAGTTTTCATGACTTCAAGGAAAGTAATCCATTACTTCTCCGAGCACCCGATCACGGTGGTAAGCTCCTCCGGGCTCTCCGACATCCTGACCAACCAATGCGCGACAGGACGAGTCGCTAAGTGGGTCGTCGAGCTAGGACCCTGGGGGCTGAAATACGCTCACCCGAAGTCAATCAAGGCCCAAGTGCTCCCAGAATTCACCACCGAGTGGATAGAAGCCCAGCTGCCAGATGTCCCCGACCTGTCCAACGCATGGACAATGTACTTCGACGGCTCCAAAAAGTTCAGATCAGCCGGGGCAGGAGTCATCCTCATCTCCCCCAAAGGCGACAAGCTGAAGTACGTGCTACAGATGGACTTCCCAACACCCTCCAACAACGAGGCTGAGTACGAAGCCCTAATCCATGGCATGCGAATGGCCAAGAACTGCGGCGCCACTCACCTCATGATCTACGGCGACTCCTACCTCGTCGTGCAGCAAACCATGAAGGCCTGTGACGCCATCGCCGACAACATGATCGCCTACAGAGACCTGTACAACCAGCTGGAGGGCACCTTCGACGGCTGCGAGTTGCGGCACATCGGCCGCGAAAGCAACGAGGAAGCCGACGCCCTCGCCAACCTGGGCTCAGACAAGGCGCAGGTGCCACCCGGCGTCTTCCTTGAGCGCATCACGCAGCGGTCTGTCAAACTTCGACCCGCGCCCGGATCCTCCACACCATCAACGAGCACCGCCGACCCGCCAGGCAAAGAGAAGGAGCCAATGGAGGTTCTGCTCATCGAGCCCACCTGGACGAGCCCATATCTGGCGTACATGCTGCACCAGAGACTGCCAGTCAACTCAGTCGAAGCCAAGCGCATTATTCGCCGTTCGAAAGGCTTCACCATCATCAAGGGGGAACTATACAAGCGAAGCATCTCAGGAGTCCTGCAAAGGTGCGTTGACCAGTCGACGGTCAAGCCATCTTACTCTCGAGATCCACGCTGGCATCTGCGGGCACCACGCCAGCAGTCGAGCCTTAGTGGCCAAAGCTTTACGAGCCGGATTCTACTGGCCCACCGCAATGCAAGACGCAGAAGAACTCGTGAGGAAATGTCTCGGCTGCCAGGAGTTCGCCAACAAGCCGCACGCACCAGCTTCAGCACTAAAGACCATCCCACTTGCCTGGCCCTTCGCTCAATGGGGGCTCGACATGGTGGGTCCACTCAAGAAGTCCTCGCCAGGAGGACACACGCATCTCTGGTGGCAGTCGACAAGTTCACGAAGTGGATCGAAGCCGTGCCTATCACAAGTTCGACTGCCTCCTCGCAGTTAACTTCATCAGGTCGATCATCTTCAGGTTCGGGTGCCACACAGCATCATCACCGACAACGGCACGAACTTCACAGCCGAAGAGTTCAAGGACTTCTGCTCCGAGCAAGGCATCAAACTCAACTACGCATCTGTCTCGCACCCGCAATCCAATGGGCAAGTCGAAAAGTCCAATGGTTTAGTCTGCAAGGGCATCAAGAAGCGCCTGCGAGTACCATTGAAGCGCGCCGCAGGCGCCTGGGTCGAAGAGCTGCCGTCTGTGCTTGGAGCCTACGCACACACCAAACAGATCAACCAGTACACGCCATTCTTCATGGTTACGGTGCAGAGAGCGTCATGCCATGCGACATCAAGTTCGATGCACCCGAGTGGTGGCCTACGACGAGTCCGAGCAGAAGAAGCACTCGAGGACGACATGGACACCCTGGACGAAGCACGCGACATCGCCCTCACCCGCACAGCCGTGTACAGCAGACTGCGCAACTACACGGACGGCGACTGCGGCCAGAGCTTCGTTCCAGGCGACCTTGTCCTCGCCTCAAACAGAAGAAGGTGCACAAGCTCGCCTCCCCATGGGAAGGTCCATACATTGTGACAGAGCAATCGGCGGAGGAGCTTACCGCCTGAAGGACTCGAAGACAGGACAGTCTGCCACAACCCGTGGAATGTGCGCAACTGCGCGCTTCTACGCCTAATCGACTCCCCCTTGTAACAAAGCATACATCTCAAGGCGGCAGGTTCCAGACGCACTCTTTCCCTTACCAGGGTACCTGAGGGGACTGGAAGGGTTTTAATGAGGCGGCCTGCTCGCAAAAATCAATGAAGTGATTTATGGAACAAGCTCTCCCTTTACTTTTTTAGTCAAAAAGCAACATAAACCTAGGCCGCACCCGACGCACTCGGGGGCTGCGCCATACAGGTTCAACTCAAAAACCTAGGCCGCCACCCGAAGCACTCGGGGCTGCGCCGCACACAGGTCTAAGTCAACCTAGGCCGCACCCGACGCACTCGGGGGCTGCGCCATACAGGTTCACTCAAAATCCTAGGCCGCCACCCGAAGCACTCGGGGGCTGCGCCACACAGGTCTAAGTCAAACCTAGGCCGCACCCGACGCACTCGGGGCTGCGCCATACAGGTTCAAGTCAAAACCTAGGCCGCCACCCGAAGCACTCGGGGGCTGCGCCACACAGGTCTAAGTCAACCTAGGCCGCACCCGACGCACTCGGGGGCTGCGCCATACAGGTTCAATCAAAATCCTAGGCCGCCACCCGAAGCACTCGGGGGCTGCGCCACACAGGTCTAAGTCAAACCTAGGCCGCACCCGACGCACTCGGGGGCTGCGCCATACAGGTTCAACTCAAAATCCTAGGCCGCCACCCGAAGCACTCGGGGGCTGCGCCACAGGTCTAAGTCAAACCTAGGCCGCACCCGACGCACTCGGGGGCTGCGCCATACAGGTCAACTCGAAAATCCTTGGCCGCCACCCGAAGCACTCGGGGGCTGCGCCACAGGTCTAAGTCAACCTAGGCCGCACCCGACGCACTCGGGGGCTGCGCCATACAGGTCAATCGAAAACCTAGCCGCACCCGAAGCACTCGGGGGCTGCGCCACACAGGTCTAAGTCAAACCTAGGCCGCACCCGACGCACTCGGGGGCTGCGCCATACAGGTCAAGTCGAAAACCTAGGCCGCACCCGAAGCACTCGGGGGCTGCGCCATACAGGTCAAGTCAAAACCTAGGCCGCACCCGAAGCACTCGGGGGCTGCGCCACACAGGTCCAAGTCAAACTAGGCCGCACCCGACGCACTCGGGGCTGCGCCGCACAGTCTGACTCGAAACCTCGCACTCGAAGCACTCGGGGCTGCGCCGCACAGTCTAATTCAAAATCCTAGGCCGCACTCGATCCGCTCGGGGGCTGCGCCATACAGGTTCAGACGTCTACAAGATACAATTTACTAACTCGGGGGCTACCCCCACCTCGACATACATACACTCATATTTCCACTTGGAAAAATTTCTTTTACAAGCTAACGCTATGCAACAGCACTCTACTGCTCTTATTCTACAGGCTCGCCCTTTGGCGCATCAAGTGGCCCTACAAGGTGCTCGCTAAAGTTCTGGACCTGCTGAATCATCTGGCGCGCAGCCGCAAGAGTATCGGCATATCACCCTCTCCAGGCAAGCCGTCAAGCACCTTGTGCAATGGAAGATTAGGCCGGTGCAGTCGAACGTATGCCAACGCCACGTTCGCCCCGGCAACAAGTTGAGCGTGCACGACTTCCTTCAACGCACCGCCTTCACGGAACCTCTCCAGAAGCGCAGTCAGTCCATTCGGCTGCTCGTTGTGAGGAAAGTACACCTTGTTGATCTGCCAGAGGGTTTTTCTGCAACCTTCCAAGAGCACAGCAGCCCGCCAGGTGCGATCCAGCATTCGTGCCAGTACACTACCTCTGGATTTGTTCGACCAAAACTGGCGCGCTTCGGTGAGTCACCGGCGGCCTCTTTCTCTACTCGCTCCCACTCGAAGCTGCTCAGCCTTCAAGTCAGAGTTCACATCTGCATCAAGGCCAAGCATTAAGCATAGCAGGAAGACACAGAAGCCGAAGCAAAAACGCTAGAAGGCCAACCTTGCAGCTGTCGACTGATCAAGTCCATCTCGCCAAGCAGAAACTCTCACGCTGGGAGAACGGCGCAACGGGCCGCGACCTCAATCGCTCCAGCTCCAACTCAGCACTCTTCAGCTTCGACTCGAGCTCAACCACCTTGTTCCTCATGAAGGTGATCACTCTCTGGTCATTTACGCTTCGCACAGGAGCTGGAGGAGCTTGACGGCGGCGACGAGTAGGCGCAGCCGAAGTGTGTCCTCCTCATCATCCGCGCCAGTCGTTCCAGCAACGTCAGGAGCTTCGCCCATATCAGACTGCCAAGAATTGACAGCGTCAAGCCAGGAAAAGAATCAACATAATTCATCCAAGCCAGATATCAAAAAAGACTCGGCGACTGCACCCCCGAGGGAGCGAATTCACATTTCATCATCAGCATGTTCACTCGCACAATATAAAGTGCATTACAGACTCAAGCCCAAAAGCAGAAGCATAGTCCTAAAAGGAAAAAGTCTACACTACAGACTCCGACTGGGAACGGCTCTTCCTAGCAGCCAACTCTGCAGCTTTGGCAATCCTCTTCTCGAAGGTGGCGACCAACTTCGCAGCTAGCTGGCTCGCCTGCACCTTCACACCGCTAAGGGACGCGGTCCTGCCATCAGGCTTCCGAGGGAAGTCGCTGACAACCTTCTCAAAATCACCTACGACTTGGTGACCAAGAAGTAGCTGGAAAGTGAGCTCGGAGCCGCGTACCGTCTGCGCGCGTGAAGTCCGCCAGGACATTCGAATTGCCTTCGAATGGAGCCGCGAGTGCGTCAACAGCAGCTGGTGGCGGCTTGCTGGGAAAGATACTCCGGTGCACAGTCGCTAAGGCCTCCGTCGACTTCTGCAGTGCCGCCGTCGACTGCTGCAGCGCTGCCGATGCATACGCGCAGACGCGGTCGACGAAGCCAACAGCCTCCGCCAAGCCGACACTCTCGCTGGAAGTCCCTTCTGGAGGAGCACCTCCGCAAGTCTCTGTTCAAAAGAAATCCACACCCGTAAGACGTCAGAAGTCGAAAAAGGCAAAGTAGGCACTGAGCCGAAAAACTTACTTCCAACAACATCTGCGAGTGCGAGCAAGCGGTCGACCTGGGTCTTCTCCAGAGCATCCCGAGCTTGTTCCCGCTCTTGGGCTTCACCCAGCGACTTCTCCAGCTCCGCGACCCGCGTCTTCATGCTCTCCTTCTCGCCTACGGATCAACGGAGCAAAGTTAGCAATAAAGGCAGTCGAAGCACCCCTCGAACACAAGGGTTCACACTTACTATTCGCTTGCTCCAGAGCAGTGCGGAGCTGATCCCTCTCCTGCTCCATGCGAACGAAGGCTGCGGCTCCCTCCATCTGCTGGCGATAAAATGGCTGCAGGAAACACAAGACATTAATCTACGCCCGACTATTCTAGTCACGCGCATCTTCGGGGCTACTCCCATCGGGAGCGCTGTACGCGCACCCGATACAGATCTTGCAGAAGGAGTCGAAGAACACTTACATGCTCAAGCAGCCCAGCGTCAACCGGAGTCGCATCAGCAGACCTCTCTGGCATGGCGGAGGTCGAAGCCTTCAAGGCCAAAACGTCACCCGCCAGAGCCTCCTCTCCGGTCGTCCTCGCAGTCTGCTCGATCATGGAGCAGAAGTGTGCTCCATCTCACGAGGGGAAGAAACAGCAGCGCCAGTACGGTCGCTGTGACAAGAAAACTCAATTCAAGGACCCGCAAGTGAAAAGCACACTCGACAAAAACAAAGCAATGGTTATGCGACTAACCTGACGACATCATCTTCACTTCCCAGGAGACGGAGGCCATCCTCGCGAACTCGGTCGGCGGTGCAGAGCCGAGTGGAGGCACGACCAAAGGTTCAGCCAGGTCACTCGGGTGCCTAGCCCGAAGAGGACTCGCTCGTCTCTTCCTCGTTCACACCCGCCTCCTTCACAGGCGACGAGGCAGAACCAGAGTCGCCACCTTTCGCCTCTGCCGCTTCCGCAGCGGCTCCTCGTCTTCATCATCCTCCTCCAACTCTTCACTCGGAGAGGTGGCGGAGGGAACTTCATCGTCATCAACCTCGTCTCAGGGAACTCTGCCTCTTCATGAGGTCCATTCTCCATCAACGGAGGAAGACTGACGTAGCTCGAACGACCCTGTCAGCAAAATGAAGCGTTCGAGTAAGGCAAAAGGATTCGACAGAAGAAGATACAAGACAAAGCAAACGAAGCTCACCTCAGGCACAGGATTATTAGGCCCATATGGCTCGACTGGGCACTTGACGTTGCACGGGTCAGCGGCTCGGAGACTAGTGATGCTCCTCACCTTCGACTCGACTGCGTCATCATCAAGCTCATTGCCAGCATCCTCACGCGCCCACATCGGGTGGACGCGACTGCGCAGCGGCTGCACCCGAAGCCTGAAGAAGGTGGCGATGAGGTGAATTCCACCCGTCTCGCGCCCGAGACTCTTCAGAAGGCCACGAAGTAGCGTCAACAAGGGCTGAGTCGCCTCCCTGTCCTCCTTCGACAGCGGGTGCGCCCACGCGTTCGTCTTCCGCAACTCGCGATCAGCGCGAATTCGGAAGCCCTGCTTGGTCGCACCTGATGTAGAACCACTTCTTCCGCCAGCCCTGGACGGAGTCGGACTTCTTCATCTGGAAGTAGGAGGTGTCGCCACGCACCTGGATGCCGAAGCCGCCGACTGGGTACACCTGCTTGCTCTTCCCCACGTTCCTCCTCACGAGGAATAGCGACTTCCACAGCAGCCAGTTGGGCGCGATTCCCAGGAAGCACTCGCAGAGCACGAAATAGCTCGCGATGCTCAAGACGCTATTGGGAGTCAGATCGTGGATCTGAATCCCATAAGCATACAAGAGACCACGGACGAAATCGTGGAGGGGGAACCCGAAACCCCGCGGAAGGAAATCCACGAAGCAAACGCGTTCCCCCTCGCGAGGGGGGGAATACCTCTTTCCCGGGAGCGCGCACCGTCGCCTTATCCGCCGGCGGCAGCAGTCCCTGCGCGCGGAGGGCCTCGAGGTCGGCCTTCTTCACCGACGATTTGACCCAGTCGCCGTCGGGCTTCTTCATCACGCTCGCCTCGGCGGCGGCGACGGCGCCAGCAGCAGCCTTCCCCCTCTTCATCGCGGCCTTGCTCATGGAGGGTGGAGAAAAGAAACTGACAGAGCAGCAGCACAACAATGGCGGAACAGAAGCAGTGGAGACGAAGGAATGGGGATGGATGAACTGTTCACCGCCGCGGTGAAAATTATATACCGCGCGGTCAGTCAATCCTGCCGTCCCTGCTGAAACCGCTCTCCGCAACATCATCTGGCCGTCCACGTGTTGCGCGGAGATAGCAACCGTCGACGGCCACGCCGCCCACTACGCGCGGGAATCAAGGCGCCATCATCACACCGCGAAATTTTCGCGCCCAACGGTCAGAAAAAAGCGGCAACCGCTGTCTCCAGTCAATACTGACAGTGGGCCCGCACTGTCACGTCCCGTCGGACACAGAGTGAGCCAGAAAACGTCAGCACTGACGTCAACTGCGCAGGCGTAGCAAGTACGCCAATGGGCTGATCGAGAACTCGAACAGCTCATTCGAGTGCAAAAATGTTCAGTAAGCTCTAAGAGCCGAATAAACTCGAACAGCTCATTCGAGTGCAAGAAGATACAGTAAGCTCCAAGAGCTGAAGAAACTTGTGCAGTAAGCTAAACAGGCCGAATACACAAAGTCACGCAAAGCCAGTCGCGACTCCAACATGTCGAGTCCCTTCTTTACTCCCATCGGGAGCGGGCTTTTCGACTGAAGAAAAATTGAGTTTAACCTCAATTGCAAGCAATTCAGCTTAATCTCGGGGGCTACTCCCATCGGGAGCGCTGTTCGCGCTCCCGAGTGACTCAGAACAATAGCAGTCGAAAAATCACCGACTAAGTGTACTCACGGTATTTTACCCTGGAAGTGACAGTTCGACTAAGGAATCCTCCATAAGCCCTGAACGGCCGGAGTCGACCAATTTTACTCATCTCTTTCAGGAACCCGACGGCGTGCCCAGGAGGAAGGAGTCCTTTACCCGACTCTACGATTCGACTAAGCACTCGGGGGCTCCTGTCGTGGGGTCACTCTTCGACTACCCCACGGTGGGGATACCTGGGTCACGCCAAGCCCATCAGCCTTATGACGAGGGCCCAAGGAAGGCCCAAGGAGGACGACGTGCGGCCCAAGATAGTCGACGCTAGGTCATGCGACCCCGCCATGCTTGTAAGCGCCATCGGCACCGTTCACCTGAGACCTAGCCTACCATATAAAGGCTAGGAGGGTCCTTCGTCTAGGTACGCTCATAGCCGCCACACAAACCCTAGCGAGATTGCCATCTCGCCATTGTAGCCACAACTCACCATCAATAACCAGACAAGCAGGAAGTAGGGTGTTATCCTCCGGGAGCCTGAACCTGGGTAAACGCCTTGCTTGTCAGCCGTCGTGATCACCAGCGCTCATCTCTCTCCCCCTCAATCAACCCGGGGTACTCAACCCTAGGATTTGCCGAGACCACGCCTCGTCATACGCCGTCCGCCTCCGCCACCAGGCTGCCGACGCGGCTGATGACGTGAAAGCACACGTTCGTTGGGACCCCAAGAGGAAGGTATGAAGCAGTGCAGCAACTTGTTTTCCCTCAGTAAGATACCAAGGTTATCAATCCAGTAGGATAAGAAATCACTTCTGAAGGTTGTCAGTGGCGCGCTGACGTGGAACCTGCACACAACACAATCAAAGTATTTTGCCCCAATGAAACAGTGAGGTTGTCAATCTCACCGGCTTGCTGAAAACAAATGATTAAACGTATGGTGTGAAAAATAGTGTTTAATTGCAGAGAATGAAAAGGAACAATGATTGCAGTTGGTTGTATTATCAGTGTAAAAGAATGGATCGGGGTCCACAGTTCACTAGTGGTGTCTCTCCATAAAAGATAACTAACATGCTGGGTGAACAAATTACAGCTGGGCAATTGATAAAATATTGAGTACATAACAATGCATATATGACAAGATGACAACTATGATATTCAATTGGGCATTACAACATGCTACATATACCGTTATCCAACAGCATCTATGACTAATAATCCACCTTCAGGTTGACATCCGTGTTCCCCGTTGGTATTTAGTTGCAAGCAACAGATTATTGCATTAAGTAAAGTGCGTAATGTAAACAACACAATTATCCTTAAACAAAGCATTGGTGTTTTACCCCTAGTGGCAAGAGCACATCCACAACCTTAGAAGTTGCTATCACTCTCCCAGATTACTGGAGACTGAACCCACTATCTAGCATAAATACTCCTTCTTGGAGTTAAAAGCATCTACTTGGCCAAAACATCTACTAGTAACGGAGAGCATGCAAGATCATAAATAACATATAAGATAGATTGATAATCAACTAGACATAGTATTCAATATTCATCGGATCCCAGCAAACACAACATGTAGCATTACAATAATATGATCTTGATCATGATAGGCAGCTCACAAGATCTAAACATGATAGCACAAGGAGAGAGACAACCATCTAGCTACTGCTATGGACCCGTAGTCTAAGGATGAACTACTCACGCATCACTCCGGAGCCAGGCATGGCGATGTAGAGCCCTCCGGTGATGATTCCCCTCTCCGACAGGGTGCCGGGAAGAGCTTCTGAACCCTCCCGAGTTAGGGTTGACGACGGTTGCCTCTCAGGAACTTTTCATGGATAATGGCTCGGGTATTTAGAGTTTTCGCGTCAGGGGGATTATATAGGCGAAAGGGCGGCGTCTGGAGGTACCCGAGGGGGCTACACCACCCCACGGCACGGCAGGAGGTGGGCCCGCACCGCCCCATGGTGTGGCTGCCTCCTAGGTCGTCTCCGTCTCTCCTTTGGACTCCGTGTACGTGTTGGAAAAATAGGAGGTCCTGTCAAAGTTTCGTCCAATTCCGAGAATATTTCCAGAACAGTTTTTCTGGAATACAAAAATAGCAGAAAACAGGAACTGGCACTGTGACATCTTTTTAATAGGTTAGTCCCAGAAAATGCATAAAAATGCTATGAAGTGTATATAAAATATGTAGCAATTAGTATAATATAAACATGAAACATCAAAAATTATAGATACGTTTGAGACGTATCAGCGGCCGTCCCACACCATCCCCCCTCTCACCGGCGCAACTCCGGCGCCCTCTCTCCCCATCGTGCGCCCTTCCCCTGCCCGACGCCGCCATCGCCTTGCATTGAGGTTAGTAAAATTTAGCTAGGTTTTCTAAAAAAAATCATAGTTTATCTAGGTTAGAAAATTTAGTTAAATTAAATTTAGGTTAGTAAAATTTGATAAGTTAGAAAACTTAATTAGATAAGTTAGCAAAGTTAATTTAGGGTAGCAAATTGGATAAGTTAGCAAAGTTAATTAGATAAAATTTGCTATTTAAATTGTTGCTATTTAAGTTAGCAAATTTGCTATTTAAATTTGTTGCTTTTTAAATTAGATGCAATTTAAATTTGCTAAGTCTATTTAGGTTAGTAAAATTTGGTATTTAAATTTGTTGTTATTTAAATTAGATGCAAATTTGCTATTTAAGTTAGCAAGTTTGCTATTTATATTGTTGCTATTTAAATTAGATGCAATTTAAATTTGCTAAGTCTATTTAGGTTAGTAAAATTTGCTATTTAAATTTGTTGCAATTTAAATTAGATGCAATTTAAATTTGCTAAGTCTATTTAGGTTAGTAAAATTTGGTATTTAAATTTGTTGCTATTTAAATTGGATGCAAATTTGCTATTTAAATTAATGGAATTTAAATTTGGTAAGTCAATTGTTGCTATTAATATAGATGCAATTTTAAAAAATGGTTGTTTAAAATTGTTGCTATTTAGATGCAAATTGTAGATGCAATTTTATAGATGCAATTTTATAGATGCAATTTATAGATGCAATTTTATAGATGCAATTTTATAGATGCAAATTTTATTGATTGCAGGGACATTGAGCTATGGAAGCCAACTATGTGCGAGACGAGGAGAATGAAGACCGAATTCAACAGATCATATATAACGATGCCCAAATAGAAGATGCCGATGGAGAAGATGCCGGTGGAGCAGATGATGATTCGCTCACAATTTCTGACCGATTTGGTGAGGGACTTGAGTCTGAAGAATTGCTCTTAACAAACTCCGGCGAGGTATATATATTAAGGCTATATGTTGTTGATCACTAGATGCATTAATTGATTTGTATTGCACTTATTAACGAATCATTTTTCTTTTAGCCCTCCGGATCGAGCAAATCTGCTAAAAATCAAGATCCTCGAGGCCGGACGAAAAGGATGACGAGCGAGGATCCAAGGTTACCGATCGAGCAAATTGCTGATGACGGCGAACCGCTGGAACCCAAACAGAACCGCAGTAAATTTATAAGTCAAGCTGGAGTTATTGTTAGGGACATTCTCCCGATCACCATACCAGAATGGAATAAGCCGGCGGCCGCAAACGACGATGACCCCTGTTATGTCCACCAAATTACAAAAGATTTGTTCTGGGACACGCTCTTGACACATTTTAACCTCCCGCAAAATCTCACTAAAATCAAGAAGGAGAAATGCAAGCAGTGGACTCTTTGAAGATGGCCACACAATTCCGGAACTGGAAGAAAACATTATGGAAAAAATATGAAAATAAAGATCCAGATTTTAGTGGAACACTAGAGAAGATACAAAATGACTGGCCAGCGTTTGTGGCGTATAAGAAATCGTCTACGGCTGTGACTCGATCGGCCACCAATAAGTTAAATGTTGCGAAGAAGATATACCACCATAGGTTGGGGGCAGGTGGCTACAGGACCGCCATTCCTAAGTGGTTAGCCTTTGAAGCAGAACTGCTTGCTAAAGGGATCCGTCCACAGACATATGACTGGCCCGAGAGGTCCAAATTCTGGTTGTTCGCGCATGGGGCAGGCTTGGACCCACAGACAGGGCAGATTGTTGCAAAAGGAAGATGGAAGGAAAAAGTAGAAACAATCACAAAGAAGCTTATAGTCGCAATAGATGAAGTTCGCCGGGTGTGTTCCAACCCGATAGAGAGAACGACGAGCTGACACGGGCCCTGGGGAATCCTGAACACGTTGGACGAGCTCGAGGCCATCCCGGCGGTGTTACGTTTAAGAATGCGTGGCCGGAGTGCGCTGACAGTTATAGAAGCCGTAGCAGAAATAAGAAGAAGGAGTCCGAACGGTTATCGGAATTGGAACGTGTGGTGAAGCGGCAGCAGGAGCAACTGGACGCAATTAGTCAGCAAAGGGCAGCTCAGCAGCAGCTAGAAGATCCTCCAGCCGATGCCGCCCCATCTCAGCGTAGAAGCAGCGTGGGTTCCACGCAAGCCGATGGTCACTACCCCGTGGATGATGTCACGGAGAGGAGATATTATGTGCTACATATACCAACGAGGAACATATCCTTGAAGGTGGCGGTCGGCTATGCTTTACCAAATGAACCTGGAGCAAGCTACCATCTTGGTGACATTCCAGCTGGCTATGCTCGTGTCGGGTGGATGAAATTATGCCGGGATTTGAAACGATGGACCTTGAGATTCCTGGAGGTGACGAGGAGAAGACATTGGGAGAAGTCAAGCGTGGTTTCGCCCTGTGGAACAAGAAATACATCCTCTTTCCAGACTCCTTGCCAAGGCCACCGACTCCTCCTTGTAGCAGTCCACCTCATCAGCAAAGCCCATCCCTCCCACCTCATCAGCAAAGCCCATCCCTCCCCGAGAGGGACCCCAGCGCGAGTCCATCTCGATCTCCGCCGCGTGAGGAAGCGCCCGTTAAGTTGCTCCCGAGGAAGCGCAAGCCCGGTTCGCCGATTAGGAAGAAACCTAGAAAGGAGAACACACCGCCGCCTCCTGAGAAGTTACCTTGGGAAAAAACTGTCGAGGAAAACGCCGCCGCCGTGAAGGCCCAACTGGATGCCTTTCTTGCACGGAAAGTGAAAGTGCCCGAGCCAAAATTTACCGCTGCAATATCTCCGGAGCGCCTGGCACTTACCATCGATAACCTATATAACCCTCCACCAAAGCCGCCATCAGACTATGAGCGTTCTATTGATAAGTCATATGGCGATGAGTTGGACAAGCCGAAAAAAGGGAAACAAGTTCCCCAGCTCGGAGAACAAGCCGCACAATCGGTCCCCCCGCTCAAGGTGTTTGACGACAAGGCCGCGCAAGGTTATCAACAACAAATAGGTTCGACAACTGATTACCCCATCGCTGATGTAGTATGTCAATATGTTCCCGGGGAAGATTTGGTCAAGGGCAGGTTAACAACAAAAATGTCTGTTGCATAACTGGTACAAGAAAGCCGCAAAGGAGGGGAATATCAGTATCATGGTGAGAGTTACGGAAGAGCACTATTTCCAAGAATACGCTGTGTCCGTTGAGTTTAGCGAACTTTTTCAGTTATACAATCTCCGGGCCCTCGACAAATCTATCATCAGTTGCTATTGTCTGTAAGTGATTTATTTCTGTAATTTAAGTCTTTAGCTCAGCTCGTTCATTGTCTGTAATTATCCTCACTATAATCTTTTGTGCGCTATATTATGCAGAATGAAGATGCTCGAATGCAAAAGGGATGAAATCAAGGACATTGGGTTCATTGACCCGGATAAACTTCATGAAGTCACCATAGAAGATCCCATTCATAACAGGGATACACCGGCGACTTTGCTAAGGTTTTTGAAGCGACAAACTGACAAAACACAAATATTATGGCCTTACAACTTCAAGTGAGTGTCACTGTCTTTTACACATTCTATTTTTCTCACCCGATGTTAAGTTTAATTGATGAGTTATGCATGACTGTGTATAAACGTGCGCAGGTTCCACTTTATTCTTATCATCATTAAAATGCACACTGGAGATGTTCATGTCCTTGACTCGTTAAGGAAACATCCTAAAGAGTACAAGACATGTTTTGATATGCTCGCAAAGTAATTTCATTTCTTATCGCCTCTTTCGTTCATTTCCTGATATCAAGAAATTTATAACTCCTTTGTTCATTTTCTTTGTCGGCAGCGTTTGGAAAACGTTCATCGAGGAAGATCCGGCCGGTGGATGGCCACCGAAGCTGACATGGCATTTGAACCAGGTAAGTAGTACGTACTACCTAGGTCCACGCACCATTATCATACTTGATTATTATTTGATTGAATTCTATTCTTGTGTAGTATTGCCTTGAACAGCCACCGGGGACTAATTTATGTGGATACTACGTTTGCGAGTACATGCACGTTCTGACCAGCGAGAAATTGAATGGCAAAAGAAGTAAAGAAGTACGTAAACATTATTCACAACGTTATTTTTTTACCATCAGTTGTGCTGAGTTTCATTCATTTGATATATATACACACAACTCATGTACTCATTTTGATCTCATTCTTTTAAAGTTGGCAAAAAAGCGCAACGCGATACCAATAGAGGCCCGCTTCAAAGCAATTGGGGAGGAATTGGCGGGATTTTTCCTTGCGGATGTCATACCTAAATTCGGAGAGTACCACTATGCTACAGATCAATAGTATGCCTCCATGTAATAGTGATCTCCATGTAATTAAGTACCTGGGACCGGGAAAACGTGATCTTCATGTACTACTTAATTTGTATGTGTCATCAACGTGATCTTCATGTAATTGTATGTGTTATATATATATATGCATCAATTAATCTTCATATAGTAATTTATATATACCAGAACGCGTTTTTGGTGCATCGACGTGATCCCTGTACGATGGAAACCATCCGAAACCCCTAACCCCTCCTAAAACCCTAAAATCCTGAAAATTAATCAAAATAAAAAATATGCAAATCCCCTAGTCCCGGTTCGTGTTACGAACCGAGACTAAAGGTTCCCAGCCCCGCGGGCTACGCCATGGCCACGTGGGAGGGCATCTAGTCCTGGTTCGTAGACAACCGAGACTAAAGGATGAGGGGCTTTCATCCCGCTTTACTAGTCTCGGTTAGGCGGTTGCCTAACCGAGACTAGAAGCCCTCTGGAACTGGACTAAAACCCCGTTTTCCACTAGTGTCCTCACTTCTCAATCAATATCTATCACCTCATCTCCCTAGACTTACCAGTGGAAGTTCTCAGCCTTATCACGTCCCTCCTACGTGCGTAAATTTGGGCCGATGTGATAAAGTCTACGGAGGAAAGTGCAAAGTCAATTGGAGACCGTCAATAGACCTACAAAACTTGGCGGTCTTGGTGTATTAAATCTTGAGAAGTTTCCCTCCGCTTTATGGATCCGATGGCTTTAGCTCCAATGGGTAGATGACTCCAAATCTTGGCTAAAGCTTGGAAATCCTTGCAGTGACCGGGATAGAAACCAGGCGCCACGGTTGTCACGGTTGGACACGGTGAAAAGGCTCTATTCTAGAAATTCTCTTGGTTGCTTGGCCAACGACACATGGATAGTTGCACGTCAAAAAGGCGCTTGAGAATAATTTTTGGGTGAACAACCTTGACTAGCAAGCCGGCCTACAAATTGAGCATATACAGGAGTTTGTTTTTCTTTGGGAGTTTGTCTCCAACACCCATCTAATTCTGGAGAACCGAGATAGTATCTGATGGAAGTTCACCAATGATGTCACCTACTCCGCCTCTACGGCCTACAAGATGCAATTTGAAGGGCTCATTGCCACCGATTCAAATAAGATCATTTGGAAGACTTGCCCCCCCCCCCCCCTCCCCCCCCCCCCCCCCCCCCCCCCTCCAAGAATCCAAGATCTTTGCTTGGGTAGTCATGCAAAATAGAATTTGGACTTCGGGACGCCTTCAACACCGAGGTTGGCAAAATTGTGAAATTTCCCTCTTTGCAACCAAACCCAAGAGATGGTGGCTCACCTCCTCTTCCAATGTCGATTCTCCAAAAGGATTCGGGACTCTATCTTTCCATGGTGTGACCTCGTTGACATCTTGCCGACACATTGGAACAACGAGCCTAATGTTAAGTCTTGGTGATCCAACTTAATCTACAAAAAGGATAGGGCGCGTAAAGCTTTGGCTTCCTTGCTGATGCTTGTTTCGTAGACGATTTGGAAAGAACGCAACGCGAGGGTCTTCCGACATCACGCCTCTCGTCCTAATGTCATCATCGCCAAAATTAAAGAAGATGCCAATCTTTGGAAAATGGATGGTGCTACCTTTTCAGGCAATGTAAATCCGGGATAGTAGACTATTTGAAAGTCCTAGGCCGTGTCCTAGGCAATTAAATTCAAACCTCTAAAACATTCTTCATATTTAATGAAAATGGTAAATCTTTTGCCTCGTTTTGAAAAAAAAACAGGTGATTAACAAGGTAGTACTGTAGGAGCATGAATCAGGGCGTCCAGAGAGCTGCCGTCACATCCCGATGGCGTTTACCTCGACAATCCATATCTCTCTGACGTACGTCTCCTTGTTTGGCAACGTCAACACGTTGAGCTAGTGTTTATCCAGAGTTTAATTTTGCACCGACGGAGCAATCGACGGGTACATACAATGATTCTTCTCCAAGAAAGATGACTGAACTCGACCCAAACTGGGCCCGGCCCGTCGCTGTACTGCCTGTTCATTCGTTAGGTCAAACAGCTACGACGCCTAGTGCTTGTCGGTACGTACGTATCGATCGATCGTTCGTTCGAGTACTAGTAGTACTGCTTAATCAAACTAGCCCGTCTATCACTAGGTTTAATGACCGTTTGGTGATTTTTTTTTTTTTGAGAATTCCTGGTCTTCACTAGGTTTAATGACCGTTTCGTGAATCTGTGACTTGTGATGCTTGCATAGGATTGCTCATCTATGGCCACTCGCTAGCTCGAGGAGCCAGCGCGGCAGTCCAGTCCTGAAACCTAACAGGCTAAACAAGCTAGTACAGTAGAAGCCCAAATCAAGGTACGTGTACAGCCAATTATCCACTATTCTGCTATTATTGAGCTAGCAAACAGCCCTCATACAAAGTAATGTCATCTTTTTTTCTCTATTAGTAGTCTTACTTTTTTTTGCTTCTTCATGGTTGCAAGCTCCATGTTTTGTACAACTACTAGTCCTATTGTTAACTCTCAAAACATTTGTGTTGGTGAGGTTTTTTGGGCAGGACTGGTTTACCCAAGGTTCATTGCAGCTATAAGTCGCTGGGAAATTCTTCGTGTTAGTGTCGGCTATGGTTGCTAGAGTGACATGGTCGTCGACTCATTTTTGGTGCGTGGCCTTGGGGCCGGCGTGGATGTCGGAGCGGCGGCTCCGGTTTTCGTCTTGCGTTGAGGTTGCCTCCGCCGTGTTTGTGTCGTCTATGGTTCGCTAGTCGACTCGTTTTTTGGGCGTGGCCTTGGGTCCGGTGTGGTGCGTTGTGTTGTATGGTTTTCGGCCGGTTTTCCTCATAAACTGCCCAACTCTTTTCGACTTTATCAATCAAAGGCATTGCCGAGGTTCGAAAAAAAAGACCGAGTCGTGTGCCTTTTCTCATGCATGCCGGCTTGGCTGAAACTTGTTAAACTGACTCTTTTTTCTTTTTCTTTTTGAGGGTACTGATTATGGTTAGGCTTTTCTTACGATACCCTCCCGAGTCGCTCCCTCCCGGGCGGCTTCGGAGGCGCCGCCACCACAAAAAAAAACCTAGTTCGCTCCTGTCCCCGAACTATCGCCGCTACCGCCGTCGCCGGCGGTGGTGGCGGCGCCCATCCCGTCAACGGTGGGGCACAGGAGGTGCTCTGCGGCGGCGTCTCATGGGAGCGGTGGGATGCCGGCGGCGGGCATAGGGCGGCGCGGCCTCGGGCCGGCGCCTGAGTTCCCTAGTAGAGTGGTGGCATGGAGATGGTGGGGCGCCCCCGGCGGACGGCCGATCTGGCGCTACGCGTCCATAACGTGGCCTACTCGGGGCGCTGGGATTCGATGCCTCGATCTCGTCGATCTGGGGTTGTCGGATCCGGCCGGGGCCGGCTGTGGTGGTCTGGCTGTGGACTCTGGTCACGCCGACGACCTTGTGGGCAATGGTCTACCCCTCTGTTGCAGTCGTTTCTGCTGGGAGTGGTCTCACGGCATCGGGGCCTGCGAGGCTGAAAAAATAATGGCGGTGGTCCTAGGTTCCTCTTGCGAGAAGGTGAAGATATGCCCGCGCCGCTCCTCTTTGATCTGGCCGGAGTGACGGGTTCCGAAAGGCTCCGCCGGCGATCTCGCACGGACGTTTATGCCTAGAGATTGCTGGATCGGATGGGATGAGATTCGGTCGTGCCAGAGGGAGCGACGCGAAACTCTGCTTTTGTTGCCATCATGGGCAAACTACGGTGAAGTCAGAGAAGGAGAATGTCATGAAAGCCAAGATTGAATGACTAGTAATGGTGATTGGAGCCTTTGCGGAGATGAGGAACGGGCTCGGAGCATCCGGAATCATAGCAACTGTATGTAAGTGGGGGCGACAGCTCATGTGAAGTTCAAAGTCTTACCTTTTTGAATGAAATCTAAGGTCCGACCTTAATTGGTTGTACTTGTCAATGGTCTTATTGAAAACATTGTTTTGAGAGTGTGTACTATCTCCAGTTGTGCACTGTTTTCTTCTTGAAAGCGTTGCTTATGGAGAAGTTGGACTTCAGGTGTTGTCTTGGTGGTGGTTGTGCTGCGATTGTGCTGCTGCTGCAAGGACTGGAACTCTGTAGCGGGATTTTTCTTTTTAGCTTTGATTGTGTGCATCCGTAATGCCATTAGGGTATTGTGTTGTTGCAGAGACCGGTGTAATTGATATCTCCGTGATATTAACATATATCTTTATCTAAAAAAAACTGATTATGGTGTTAGGTGTCCGTGAGTATCCGTATCACAACCTGATGGAGTGATGGATAGTGAGTTAGTGACGGCACCAGCGGCAGTGAATTTAGGAGCAAATATGTATCGTAGACAAGCACTAGCTAGGGCACGGCAAACACGAGTGGACTCTAGACAGCATGACAGGAAACTGAGCAGACAGCGCGGTAGGGTACCCGTTGCTTTCGTACAGTAGATCCCGGAGACATGCGTGAACCGCCGTGCCAGCAACGGGTACGTACCGGCCGTCGTCACCTCCGATCGCAGAGATCTCCTTCCACAGATACCGATCCTCAACCTACAGATCGATCGATCTCGCGTCAGATTCTCAAACCTGCCTGAGCTCCATGTACAACGAATAAAACAGTTGACGAAGATCAACGTTTAACCTATTGGATCGGGAATGCAAGCGCGATTGTGTGAGGTGGAATTTGAATCGGTATGTCCGTACGGACACGCTCTGGCGATTTGAAAGGCGATACATCGGGAGGCTCGACGGCGACCGCCTCTCCAGCGCCTGGCCGGCGGTCAGGGCTGGAAGGGTTGTGCTCGGCACCGTCCCCTGGGGGGATGGGCGGGGGCCGGTTCTGGGCTCTCTCTGAGCTGCCGGAGGACGGTGACGTCTCGGAGCTCTCCGCGAGGAGGAGGCTGCGCGGTCGGAGGCGGAGTTGGTGGATTCCGGTTCTCCGCGCCGTCCTTCGCCTCAGCCTACCCTAGAGGGGTTTATTTCGAGGGCGGAGGAGCTTGGGGGCTCTCTTCGCCACCATCGTCGACGAGCCTTTGCGCTGGGTGGCCGGGCTCTCGCTTCCCCCAAGGCAGGGAGTTCAATTCGGGAGGCGTCGGCCGCGGTGCATGGCAGTCGGTGCAGCCCAGGCGGGCGCGGTCGGAACCTTGTGGCTCTCCGCTCCTGTCGCCGGTGCGGTCGCGATCGCCGCTCTCGGCGCCGGGGCGGAAGGTGGCGGCGGTGCCGCGCTGGGTCGGGGCCAACCCTACTCCTGCAGAGATGGCACGGGTGGGTGTTGGGCCGCTCTTGGGCCGCAACTGGGGGCCTGCGGTCAAGAGTGAGCACCCGCTCCTGTTGCTGGGTATGGAGCCTAGCTTGGGCGTGGCGGGCCTGGAACTGGGGCCCATGGCCGAGTTTGACCACCCGCTGCTGCTGTTGGGAGAAAAGGCCGTCCCGGTCGACGAAGGCCTGACTCCTAGGCTTCGGGAGAGAGAGTGAGGTCTGGCGGCGCCGCTTGCTTCCGCATCGCACTCTCTTCCGATCTCCGGATCCCGCTCCACTTGTGCGCTCCTTTGCGGAGGTGGTGGCGATGGACCGGGGCGGGGATCGCGGCGGTGACAGGCGCAACAAGCGCAAGTTGGAGGGCGCTGGAGGTGGGGAAGGCAGGAAGGACGGCGCGGGGTGTCGCCAAAAAGATGACCAGCGCCGCAACCAGGAGCCCGTGAGGGACGACTGGGCACGCCTCCCCCGTGGTGGCTGGAGCAGGAGAAGAGGAGGAAGCAGAAAGAGAAGGTGGAGGCGGTGAAGGGCGCGGGGCCGTCCCAATTCCAGAACCGCAACCCGCAGAAGGGCCTGCCGGGCAAGGCGAAAGGGCCCAATGGGAACCAAGGCCTTGGCCAGGGCAAGCAGAAGAACAAGGCGGCGGCGGCTGGGTCGGCAGGGGTTGGCTCAGGCACGGAATGCTTCAAGTGTGGCCGCCAGGGCCACTACCAGTCGGCGTGTACCTTCGAGCCGTTGTGTGTCCTGTGTAGCGAGGAGGGGCATGCGTCGGCTAATTGCCCGACCAGAGGTAACACTCTGCGTCTGCAAACCATGGGGAATGCCATCTCGGGGGGTGGTTTTTTCGCCATAGAAGTGGATCCCATCCCGGCGCAGCACCAAGGCCAGGTGTTTGCGGCGGTGATTCAGTTCAAGTCGACTCCTCTCACCGTGGCCCAGCTGAATGCTAAACTGAAGGAGCTGGTGGAGGATGAGCTGTGGGACTGGCAGGTTAGCAGGAAGTCCGAGTCTGAGTTCTTGGTGCACTTTCCGTCCCAGGCGACGCTGCGGATGAGTACCCTCAGTGGGAAGATGTTCCTGCCGTTGAGCAAGTTGGAGGTCAACATCCGTGAGGCTTTGCTTGGCGCACGTCCGACCCCGGCCTGGCCTACGGTTTGGGTGCGTCTGACTGGCCTCCCGGATGCTCTGCTTGAGACAAAGCATCTCATGGCGGGGATGGTGATGCTGGGGCGCCCTCTCGCCGTGGACGAGCTCTCTCTCCGGAAGCACGACACTGGGCTGGTGCGTATGCGCTTCCAATGCCGGTTCCCGGAGTGCTTGAAGGGCACCATCCAGCTTACGGTCAATGGAGACCCATACACCATTGGTGTGCAGCCGAACTGGGCTCTCAGGGTGGTGGTACTGGTGGGTTTGGGGGCCCGCCGCCATGTCTGCCCCCTCCTCGTGATGACAGCCCTGATGAGGACTACGATGACGGGTCTCCTGATGAAGAGGAATGGAACAGGCTGGGTCGTCATGATCGTGACAAGCGGGACAAGGCCAAGGACAAGGAGGTCAGCTCACACCCCTCGTCTTCCAAGGGTCCGGCTCCTGGAGCTGAGGTCGAGGCCTCGTTGGGGTCGAACATCGCCCCTCCCCTGGGCAAGCACGGGGGGCTGCCGGGGTTCCGGTGCCCTAGCATGAACGAGTTTGGATCCAACCTGAATCTGGGCGGGGCGATCCTCCCTTATGTTCTGGACCTGGGCCTTGGCACGATGAAGGTGATGCCCTCCCCGCGGGCTGACCCCGTGGCTGAGGTCTCCATGGAGGATGGCTCCCAGGTCACGGATGGGGTGCAGGAGGGGCTCACCGTGGAGGCGCAGGCGCTGTCTAAGGTGGCGGTGCCGGAAGACATGATGGTGGACCAACCGGGTGCTGTGGACACGCTCCTGGACAAGGGCGTGGAAACGGCCACTTACTCCAGGGCGAAGAAGGCGAAGGCGGCAGGGCCCGTGCGGAAGAGTACCAGGATCAAGGGCTCGGAGGTAAACACGATGGAGAAGGCCCAGAAGCGCGCGGCGGAGAAGAATCTGGAGACAGGTAATGACTTTATGGTTCTTGATCTCCTTCCGGATGCTCATATTTCTTCCGTCATAGAGGATATCTGTCTTATTTTTAACCCGAGTGTGGGTACTCCTAGCGAGATTGTCTCCATGATCAGGGCCAAGGAGCAAGCTCAGGCGGCTCTTGCGGAGGCTGTGTTCCGCCAAGAGCAGGTCGAGGCCACCAAAGTGGCGGAGCGGGAAGAGGTTGCCAGGCAGGCTCGGGAGGCTGCCCAGGAACCTGCCTCGGTGGGTACTTATGGGGCGGTACCCCCAAAAAAGGATGCAGGGGCATCCTCTTCCCGTGGTAAACCCAAGTGCAGGGCACTAAGCGGTCTGCCCTGTCGGTCCGAAAGGGACACTCCAAATCCATCTTGTCTAAATGAGAGGCCTCATCTATAATATCCGAGGTTTTGGGCAGATTGGTAGGAGAAACCAACTAAAAGGCTACATCCGGCAGGAGAAAGTGGATATAATTGGTCTCCAGGAGACCATCAAACAAGACTTCACCATGCCGGAGCTACGCAGCCTAGAGTTTGGTGGCCAGTTTGCTTGGAATTGGCTACCAGCTAATGGACACTCGGGGGGTCTATTGCTAGGTTTTAGGGATGATTGTTTCGAAGTTGGGGAATGGAAGAAAGGGATCTTCTTTCTCAGTGCGACTCTCTTGCAGAGGAATTGCAAGACTAAATGGCACTTTATCCTTGTGTATGGTCCGGCTGATCACAGTAGGACGGCTGAGTTCTTGGGGGAACTCGAGCATGAGGTGTCAGCCTGCAACCTCCCATTGGTGGTAGGGGCGATTTCAATCTTATTCGTTGCCTGGTGATAAAACAACGCCAATCTCAATTGGCCACGTATACACAGGTTCAATGATGCCATCGCAGCTATGTCCCTTAGGGAGATGTAAAGGGCAGGGGCCCGATACACCTGGACGAACAAACAACTTAACCCGGTCAGATGTGTCCTGTACCGTGTTTTCATGACCCCGGCCTGGGAGGCTTGCTTTCCGCTGTGCTCGCTCACAGCCATCACTCGGATTGGCTCTGATCATACACCTCTTCTGTTCCGTTGTGGGGACGATGAGGTGGTGCGGCCGGCACGGTTTATGTTCCAAACATGGTGGTTCCAAGTTAACGGCTTTGGGAGCTGGTCACTAGGAAACTCAACTCCTTCCTAGGCGAAAAGGGGCCACACAGGGGGAGCATTGACTTGTGGCATTCTTTGTCACAGAGCACGCGACAGTTTCTCAAAGGCTGGGGAGCCAACCTGGGCAAGGAGAAGCGTCTCTTCCAGGCCAATCTCATGTCCCAGATAGAGGAGCTGGATAGGAAGGCGGATGCTCAAGGCCTCGATGAGGAGGGATGGGCCCTCCGGTATCATCTAGAAGATCAGGTCCTCTTCTTCGACAGGGTCGAGGAGAGTATTGGAGGCAACGCAGCCATATCCAATGGACTCTGAAAGGTGATGCATGCACTGCGTATTTCCACGCCATTGCCAATGGCAGGCGGCGGAAGTGTCTGATTCCAAGGTTACTTATGGCTCAGGGAGAGGTATCAGAGCAGAAAGACATCCTTAACCATGTATACTCGTTTTATCGAGATCTCATGGGGTCGGTGGGAGGGGAGAGGGCCTTCTCTCTTGCCAATAACCTTTGGCCGGAGAACAAACGTATTTCCTCGGCAGAGAACCTTGAGCTGGAGCGCACCTTCACTAGTGAGGAACTGGATGAAGTCCTCCTAGGGATGAAGGTGGATTCGGCGCCAGGGCCGGATGGCCTACCAGTGGCTTTCTTTAGGAAATTCTGGGGAACCCTGAAACCCACTGTGTTCCAGATTCTGAATGATTTCGCCCTTGGGAGGGTGGACATTGCTCGACTTAATTTTGGGATTCTTTCGTTGATTCCTAAGGTTAAGGGGGCAGACCAGATTAAGCAGTTTAGACCGATAGCGCTGATTAATGTTATCTTTAAATTCGTTGCCAAAGCTTATGCCATTAGATTAGCCCCTCTTGCACATCGCACGATTGATAGGAGCCAGATGGCTTTTATTAAGGGAGAGCCCTTCATGAGGGGGTGCTGGCCTTACACAAAATCACACATGAGCTACGTACGAAGAAGCTGGGGGGCTTGCTTCTTAAACTAGATTTTGACAAAGCATATGACCGGGTGAACTGGGACTTCCTACGGGAAGTACTAAGGAGAAAGGGATTCTCTGCCATGATGGTTCACCGCCTGATGCAACTGGTCTCGGGGGGTCAGACTGCTATTAATGTAAATGGCGAGATTGGACCTTATTTCAGGAACAAGAGGGGAGTGCGGCAAGGCGACCCACTCTCCCCTATCCTATTTGACTTCATGGTCGACGCCCTAGCAGCTATGTTGCTTAGGGCTAGTGAGGCGGGGCACATACAGGGAGTTGTGTCTCATCTCATTCCGGGAGGGGTGACTCACCTGCAATACGCGGATGATATCCTTATCCTTATTGAGCCGAGTGATCTGGGGATTGCTAACCTTAAGACTATTCTCCTTTGCTTTGAGAATATGTCGGGGCTCAAGATTAACTTCGCCAAAAGCGAAGCTGCGGTGGTGGGAGACCCGAACTTGGACCAAGTAAGGATAGCTAAGATGCTGAACTGCAAGCTAGGGAGATTTCCCATTTCCTACCTTGGCCTCCCCGTGAGCGACAAGAAGCTCAGTGTGCTGGACTGGGAGTTCCTCACTGAGAAGGTGACTCACCGAGTGGATCCTTGGCAGGGCCTCTTCTTAGCGTCAGCTGGGAAGCTCGAACTTACCAACTCGTGCCTCTCGAGCCTGCCGATGTTTGCGATGAGTTTGTACCTCTTATATGACTCCACTCATGCGGCAATGGATAGTGTCCGCTCGAGGTTCTTTTGGGAAGGAACTGGGGAAAAAAGGAAATACCATATGGTAGATTGGGCAACGGTGTGTAAACCGAAAGAATATGGGGGTTTGGGAATCCTCAATACCAAGATAATGAACTTTTCCCTTATGCTAAAATGGATTTGGAAGCTCTAACAGAACAGCGAAGGTCTCTGGGTAGACCTCTCAAAGCCAAATATTTGGGGAGAACGATATTTTCTCGCCAGGGGTCCCAAGGTCGGGGTCCCAGTTCTGGTGTTCCCTTCAGAGGCTAAAGTGGTATTTCAAACTTGGGGCGAAGCATACTGTGCATAATGGGAGGCACACCCAATTCTGGATGGATTGGTGGACGGGTTCGGCTCCCCTGCGAGACCGGTTCCCTCGGTTGCTCGGGTGCTGCTCAACCCCTTTCCTCTCGGTTGCGGATGCTCACGGCACGACGGGCTGGTTGCTGGGCTTTCGGCGTCCGTTTGGGTTAGCCGAGAAGGTTGAATGGGATAACCTTACCAGGGAGATCCGCTTCAGTCCTCTAACGACTGACAAGGATGTGGCATCCTGGTTCTTAGAAGTTTCGGGAAGCTTCTCAGCTAGATCGGTCTACCTCCGCCTATCCCAAGGGGCAGCGGTTACGCACTTCAAGGAGATATGGCGTACCCGTGTTCCTCCGCGGATTAAGGTGTTTCTTTGGCAACTCGTGAGGGGACGGCTTCCCTGCAGCGAGCAAGTAGCCAAGCGTCATGGCCCTTCGAATGGGTCATGTGCGCTATGTGGGGAATGGGAAGATTGCGACCATATCTTCTTTTCCTGCCCAATAGCGAAGTTCATGTGGGTTGGGGTTAGGGAACTCCTTAGTTGCAATTGGAACCCGGCAGGGGCTGGCGAGTTCATTGCTCTTGCTCAGGGTGTGTCGGGTGAATATCGTAGGCTTGTGTGGTTTACTTTTGCGGCACAATGCTGGGCGCTTTAGAACGTACACAATAAACTGACCATAGAGGATAAATTGATTAACAATCCCTCTGACGTCATGTACAACATGTTGCTATATATGCAGAGATGGCGGGTGCTGGTCAGGGCGAGGGACAGGGCACTACTGGATGGAGTGATGGATGCGATCAGACTTCTATTAGCTAGACTCCGTGCTGAGGTTTCTTCTTAGCTTTGTTTGTGTTGCCTGCCAAGCTGTGGCGTTCCTAGACTTCGTGTCGTTGGATCTGTATCCCTTTGTGTATGGGGTGTTTGCTGCGTTTTGGGGAGCGCGGTGTGGAACTGAGTTGTATCGAATGTTGTTGGTTGTGTTGCTTTATCTATAAAGCTAGGCCTAGGCTTTTTTTTTTTTTTTTAACCTATTGGATCGGAGTACTATGAAAAGCAGGTCGATCGCGTGCCCATGCATGTGCTGTCGTGCCTAACAAACTTGTATTCCCGGCTCGTCTTAAGTTAAGACTCTTAACGCGTGGCTCCGTAAGCCACCACGAATCGCATGCCCCGGCCGGCAAGGTGTGCTCGATCTTCCCGAATTCCATCGATTCTTCAATATCCGGCAACAAGATAGCACGCACAGGTCTGGAGCCCCCGGTATACATATCGATCGTGCAGGTGATACATATGCATCGCCAGTTCGACACTTAGGATATCCGGCAGTGAGGTCCCAGAGACTGAGATGTACGTATACGGTCGTGGGGACTGGGTGCCCAAGACCTTTTTGGACTTCAATAGGGGATCGAATTGATTCATGCATTACGGTCCTCTCCTCAACCAAGTCAATCGTGGCTTCATTATTTGCCTAACTTGGGCTGCCTGACAGCGAGAGGTGCATGCCCTTGTGGTTATGGTCCTCACTCAGCCACACCTGCAGCTGATCAAAGCAAGCCTACGTACTCTTGCAGGTTCTGAACCGATTGATGCTGGATTCAAGTGTTCCTGATCTTCTCGGGCATAAAAACAGATGACTTTGGCGATTTGCCGATTTGGACGTAACCGTATGGATGAGCCGAAAACAGCAGGATTACGGGCCAAATCGTGCGCGTTTTTTGAACGCGAATTATTTGCAACTAGTTGCCGGTGCAACCCATTTTCGGATACCCCATTTCGAAGTTTTCAAAAATTGCGAAATAAATCATGCACATAGATTATGTTGAATCTTCTACACCCAGAAAATTTCATCAAAAAATATGATCATATGTGGCCTGTGCAAAAAAGACAAATAAAATTTTAAATAGTGTCACTACTATTCAAACTTTCATTTGTCATTTTTGCACAGGTCGTAGGTAATCATATTTTTAGATGAAATTTTTTGGGTACACAAGATTCAACATAATCTATGTGCATGATTTATTTCGCGATTTTTAAAAACTTCGAAGTGGGGTATCTGAGAATGAGTTGCGGGTGCAACTAGTTGCAAATTGGAGTTTCCCGAGTTTTTGTACCCCTCTATGGATCGGTCTAGAAAGCAGAGATCGTGACCTCGCAAATCTTGTCATCAATCAATCAAAGAGTGAAAAATATTGATTAGATTTCAGACAACTAATTCGCGTCCGTTGTCCTCGTCAGAGCTCACTCATTACTCCCTTAGCCACATGGCACTGAGATCTCATCGCGAACAGAAGAACCTTGCAGCTGCAAGCCACCAATTTGGCATATCCGTGGTGTCGAGGGATTTGCTTCATATACAGGCCGTGAAACATAGCGTCAAAGGGATGGAAGAGAATACAAAGTGACAGACCGGTGCTTGGACGCTGGCCCTAAGCCTAGCTAGCTATCGACGAGAATCGTTAGGACACTGTCCTGTCAACGGAATTTTTTTCTCGATTTTTGAAAACTCAAAAATACCGATTTCAAATTTTAAAAGAAAACGAGCTACATATAACTCGGGAACCACTCTCGATGAGTGGCCGTTTCTTGAACTTGATATTACAAAGCTTGCATAGCCCGCAATTTTTCCAACCTCGTCTATAAAGTCTATTTGCCGTCCACACCCGGTTTGGGAGAACAAGCTGAGCAAAGATCTTGTATTTCGAGGTGCCAAGGCTTCCACACAAGGGCGGGCACCAAGTAGGTGGTTTGTCTCCAAAATTGCATCTGTAGACCGGCGACGAGGAGTACGTCCCAAATATTGCATTTTGTATACTCCCTCCGTTCCAAATTAATTGACTTCCATTTATCCACATGTGGATGTATCTAGACATGTTACATGTATAGATACATCCATATTTGTACAAATGGAAGTCATTTAATTTGAAACGGAGGGAGTAGCATAATTCATTGGTAAGTCAGCTCAACGATGGTGTTGATCATATGTATTTGCACCGCGGGTGGGCGAATCAAACTTTTAAATAAAAACATATGCGAAAAATTATTTCCCACAAAATATCTACAGATATTCTTTGCTTCCCCCTCCGCTTTTTAATATAAAATATTTTAGGTGGTACACATGTTGTCTATATGCATACTAAAATGAGTGAACACATAAACTAAAATGTGTCTATATACATTTGTATGCATGTGAATGTGGACAAAACCTAAGAAGAGTACCACTCCGGACAAAGGAAGCTCTAGCAGAAGCGGCTAGCTAGGAGACATGGCGTGTGGAGAGGACTCCTGTACATGGGGTTGGCAGAGGCCGGTAGCACACCACACATTAATTGGGCGAGCAGTGGACGTACGTATCGTCGTCGTCGTCACGCCGATGGCTCGATCGACCTGCCGTGGTCGGACACGTCGGCGGCGGCGGTGCAGCTAGCGCCGTCGATCCGGCCGCGCGCCACCGCCTTAGCTACGACGAGTCAACGACGCGGGCGGCAAGGAAGCTATCTCGGGTAGCCAGTAATGGCGATCGCCGACGGGTTGGGTAGGTTGTTGCGTCCGGCAGGCACGTCGTGCTCGCTGCAGCAGCTGGCACGCGTGTTAATCCTGCCTGGATTAGTACGTCGAGCCAGGCCGAACCCATATCGTGCTCGACTGCTCGTACCTAGTGGGAACGTGCGTCTCGCGTTTCTTTTTTTGAAAGCTGCGTCTCGCGTTTCTTCAGATTGGGTATTAACTAGTAAGTGGTAAACTGGTAATTAAGGACGATGTGGCCGGCCGGGGTAGCCAGGGGGACTGGGCACTTGGGTAGGGATATCCACTGCGTTGTTTTGCCGTCCATGGGCTGTCGCGTCTCTCGTTGAAGGCGTCGGCCGTCGCTTTCTCCGGCCTGTCCTACAACCGTCTCATCCGTGCCGGCTAGCACGTCGGCTTGTGCGTGTTTTAGACGTGAGTACGTATTTTTTTTTCGAAAAAACTTCCGGCCTATTCATAAACTGACTTGAAAGAACAATGTAAGTAACATGAATCTATAGACCACCCTAGAGACAACTACAAACACTAGAATGAGACGAATGCGCGCCACTGTCATTACCCCTCCCCCACAGGAGCCGAACAATCATTGTTGGAGTGGGAATTCGGCGAGCTAATCCTTCACAGTACCAACGCATCGGAACAACAATCGTCGTCGATGAAGCATAAATCGGAACAATCCAACATGTATACATACGAACGAAGACCGGGTCCAGTCAGATCCACCGAAGACAAACATCGGCCGAATCCCGCGAGATGTGATGGATACCCGGACGGGGGGCTAGGCGAGAAGGACTTTATTCCGTTTTCAAGGAATCGCCGCCTCGCTTTCGTATGACACAAAATCTAACCAAACACACAAAAGTACCTAAAACATAGCCCTCCCACCGGCAAAAAAAAAGGGATTCTTCACGTCTCTATGATCCCGAAGCCACACATGAGACGGCATCGATTGGCAGCGGCGCCGGCGGGAGGCGTGCAATGTCACATCCCAAATTTTGGAACTAAGAAAAACTTAGTTTTACAAGACCCAAAATTCAGAACCAACAAAAACTTTTGAATTGCTTCACTAATGGTTGTGGTTTCCTTCCCATTGCTATGTTTTACCTGGTGTGACTTGTTGCTTGAGTTGTTTGGCCACTACATATCAAGCTAAGAACTCAACCAAGATAAAAATATATTTAATCTTGGTGATCCTGTCATGGCAAGAAAATATTCCATATATCATTTCCACTCTTATTTTGGCCAAATTCCATTCCAGTGATGCTTTGGTTTGGCAACAACCAAACTACCCATTATTGAGAAAGTAAAAGTGTTTCCCAAAAATTGTGTGTTTCTAAAAATATGGGGATCTATATGCTATCTCCTATATATTCTTCAACCTTGATATTTTGCAACTCCTATTTTATAAACTCCTATTTTCACTCTTTTGGAAACAATAAAAGTGGGAAATATACTACCCATGTATTTTAGCACCCCTTCTTGAAAAGTATCAAAACTATTGATTCAAGCTTGTTTCAACATTATTCTTGTCATGATGATTTTTGATTACCATCCCACCACCTATCTAAATATTTGAAATTTGGTTGAAAACTTATATTGTATGCTTGTTTGACTTATGTTTGTGTGGATTGTTTTACCTTATTAGATTGTTGCTTGTGTGAACAATGAACTCGTTTGTGCTTGATCTCTAAAATTAAAATCACACTTGACAACAATTTGGTATGTGACTTAAATAAAAACAAACCCCTAAAATTATTCAACAACTTGAATAATTAAGATCATGAATTAAAAAGAAGTGATCTTAATAAATTATTCTCTCTACCTAACTCTCTATTTCTTTCAAACAAATACTTTCTTTATGAATTCCATGGAGGAGATGAAAATATAATCATCTCATTTTCATACACCTCTCTTCTCAAAATTATATAGATGCCATTTAATTTTATTTAAATCGTGAAATCCTATTTTATTTCTTTTAACTCAAAGAATATTCAAAACCCTAAATTTTATAATCGTACTAAAAATCCAGTAAAATTCTACACCACCTATTAAATCATTCTAAAACTAACTACAAGGAAATTGCATCAAAATTTAAAAAAAAAATCCATTCGGGCATTCTGTCGAACACATTGAGGGCAGGAAACCCTAGCTTCTCAAATCCATCTCGAATTCAATCAAATTTCTTCAAATCTCGGGGCTCTCTTCTCTCTCTCTCACTCCTGCAAGGAGTAAGCCCTCGAGTGCCAGCATTTTGGACGCTTCCTGTTGGAGTTTTCCTGCTGGCACCATCTTCCCACTCTCCCCTCTCTCCCGTACGCATGTGGGCAAGGAGAAGGAGGCCGTGCAGCAGCCCATGAGCGCGCCACTATGCTCCTCTGCTTCCCCTCTGCCGACTGATCACGGCCACGATCGCGTGATGCATCCCCTCTGTCCCATTTCTTCTCCGTCCAACCCCAGCTCGCCATGTCCATGGACGCCGACGGCATTCTTCGCCACCTCAGCGGCCCAGCAAGCACCACTCGACCCGGACGCTCCCCGGACTCCCCGTGACCCCGCTGACACGCTCGCATCATCGCCCCTGCCCCACGCTGCCACCAGCATTCCGTCGAGCACAGTGCGTGCGCAACGGCCACCTACCACCCCGAGCTCCATTAGCTCGCCCCTCTGCTCTTCCCTTCCCCTAAACCCTAACGGCCACCTCCCCACACTGTTTCTGCACAGCACCGCCACCAATGGCGTGCTCTCCCACTTTCTAAACCCCTCCTGCGCCGAGACCACCGTGCGTCGGAGCTCCGGTTATAAAGACCGCCCACGAACCCCATTGCCCTCCACACCTCACCACTGCTCTCTCCCTCACTCCACTCCCTCTCGTGCACCGCCAGGAGGGCGAGCACTGATACGTTCAAAACGTATCTATAATTTTTGATTGTTTCATGTTAATATTATGCCTTTGACACTTGTTTTTATATTAAGTTTATGATTTATTTGGACTAACCTATTAATCTATACCTAATAATAAAAGCATTAAGGTTTCTTGTGGTACGTCATTTTTTTGTCGATTTTGCCCTCCACCAAATCACATATTTACCCACCACTGCCACCCATAAGTCGGTCCTTGGATTTGCCCATCAAGTTGTAAATAATTACCCGCCCATGTCACCCGTAAGTCAGAAAAACGGTCCGTCCGATCCGTAAATTTTCGTTACGTACATCGCCCTCGAGTCCAGCCAGGCTGCCATCGCACGATCAGAGTCCGGTTTTCGTACGATTTGGCTTTGTTTCCTACTCGATCGCCTAACCTACGTACATATACAGAAGCACGTATACTAGCTAGCAGAGAAACTTCCGATTTCCCCTTCCGCCGCCGCCTTTCATCAACACGTTCACAAATACCGATGGCAAGAGCCGCGACTGCGTGGTGCTTAACTGCTAAAGCGGGCCACGTACGGTGACGTACTGGTCGGCTCCGGCAGCCAGGAGGACCAGATCGTCCATTGAGAGGACGTGCATGGTCGACATCCATGGTCTGGGTGCGCCGTTGTGGTGAAGAAGCAGGGCATGGAGCAGCAGCCGTTCTCGTGCGAGGAAAGAGTCGGTCTTGCAAGGATTGCGAAGAGCCGGTGTTGCAAGGCTTGCTCGGCGTCGGTAGCCAGCGTGACAAGCTCCTCCACGGCGAGGAAGTGGTCGACGTCCATGGCCGGGGCGCGGTGGATGGAGCCGCTGGCCTGCTTGGCACGGGAGAAACAGCCGCTCATGCATGCACGGTGTGCTCGGCGCCGGTAGCAAGGGCAACCAGATCGTCCCTGGTACATGAGAGATGAAGAATCTGCAGGGCATGCAACTGCTGCTGGTCGCGTGGGAGGAGCAACACTGTCGACCAGCGCGTACATGGCTGCCATGCGGTCCATGTCCATGACGAGGAGGTGTGCGGTCCTAGGCTCTTGATGACCATGTGGTCGTGCATCGGTCCATGGCTCTTTCGATCAGCGTCGTGTGACCATGCCTAAAAGGTGAAGAACCATCAACCATGCATGCTCAAATCGTGTTGAGCAGGAGCTGGCACATTGAACGTCCTCGTCAATCAGGTGTGGCTGCCGTGTGCACAGTATCTATTCGGCATATTTGATGTTTAGCCTTTATTCAGGAGTAAAAAAAACAAGTGAATTTGGTTTCATGCTGTAATTATGCTTACATAAACAATAAGAAAGAAAGGCACGGCCCAGGAGCGTATTTATGAGATTCATGCTGTAACGCAAGTAGCAATGACTTCTTCTTTGTAGTTTCTATTAACTTTATATATTTTTTGTTTCGGTATGTTTACATCAGAAACTGAATTGTGTTTCTACAGAAAATATAAATTTTCAGTTGGATAAAAGGGCAATTGAATTTTCTGTCAGCATGTGTGAAGTTGTTTACCGTATGCCGAACTGGAGAATGCATCCAGAATGTTGGTGCAAACAAAAGAGGCAAATTTTTAGAATTTTTGAGGAAATAGGCTAGCTAATTAAACCTAGGGTTAGATAGTTGATAATTTTAGGGCAAAATACATGATGTGATAAAGTTTTTATCTTTTTTATCTTTTTTTTTAGATAAAGTTTTTATCTAAGAATTGAATATTTGTTCTCCCGTTGCAACGCACGGGCATGTTTACTATAGTTGCAAAAGTGCATAATGTTCTTGTTTTACTCTTTGATGTGTAGGAATTATCAAAAATATAAGAGGAAACCTTGTTGGAGTCGAATTGAGACTTTTCTGAAATCTGTCTGAAAACTCATTTTAAAGATTGTCACGTTACGGGTCGAAGACGGCGTCAAACGGAAATCTCGCCGAAGACAAAGTTGCAGGAAATTTTCCGCCGAACGTTCTAGACATAAAATTCGCCTGATTCCAAGTCCGAACGGCCGAGATAAGCCCGATTTACTGCAATCCTAGATGGGATGACGAGAATCCGAAAAGCTATATAAAGGGAGGAAACCTAACTCGTGGAGAACACCCCATACCACGAATTTGCAGCCACCAAAGACACGTTTTTGCCTCCCTCATGGATCCCATCTCCATGGGGGAGGGCTCCCAAAAAGCCATGAAGGAGGGAGGCTAAGGGGCGGCGCTCCCCCATGATGTCGGCAGCAGGAAGGAGCTCCCCGCGCCGCCGCCGCCGCCCTGCACCACCGCGCTGCCTCTCCGCCGTATTCACCGCCATCTCCATCACCATCACCAACTCCCTCTTGTATTCAGTGGTTCATCCTCCCACACACCTCTGTACCGTCCTATGTAAACATGGTGTTTGATGCTATAAGTTATTATCCTATGATCTATGTCATGTTTGCGTAGTTTATTTGTCTTTTCATTGCTTGGTTGAATGTCTTTGGTTCATTAGAGTTGTATGTTGATATGGTACTGTCCTTTGGTGTCCATTATACTTGTGCGCGCATGGATCAACATCACGGGGTTGGTAGTATTTGTAAACTGTTAGCGTGTATAGTTAGGACTCTAATTGATGTAACCTAACCCGTGTAACCTAACCCTAATCGGCCTAGAGCCATCTATATAAACTGGAACCCCACGTCGTTATACGTGTGTGGCTTCCCCCAAACCCTCTCTCCTAGGTTTCTACATGGTATCAGCCTAAAACCATCGATCCTAAACCCTAGCCGCCAACTCTTTCGCTTCCGCTATGTCAGGCCCCGCCGCCTCCGATGCCATCGTGCCCGCGGTCGGCGCACCCGCAGCCGCCATCCCTCCTGCCGGCGCACCTCGGAACGTCGCCCCCGTCGTCCTCTCCTTCCAAGCCAACAACTACACCAAGTGGACGATCTACATGACGGCGTCCCTCGGCCGCGGCGGCCTCCTTAGTCACGTCGACGGCTCCGTCGCCGCCGCCCCAGCCGATCTCGCCTGGCTCGCCTCGGACTACGCCGTGCTGAACGTCCTCCACTCCGGCCTCGACGAGGATGTTGCGGACATGGCGTTCTCCCGCGATCAAACGGCCCGCCAGCTCTGGCTCGCCGTGCACGAGCTCTTCACCGCCAACAAAGCCAGCAAAGCAATCTACCTCGACAATGACTTCCGCCAGCTTGTGCAGGGAGCCATGTCCATCACGAAGTACTGCAGGTGCCAGAAACATCTCGACGACGCTCTCGCCGACAACGACTCCGCCGTATCGGATCGCGCACTGGTTCTCAACACCCTGCGCGGTCTCGGTTCGCGTTTCACCTCGGCCGCCACGGTGATCTCGATGACCGAGCCACTCCCCTCGTTCCTCCGTGTCCGCAGCATGCTCCTCATGGAGGAGATGCAGCAGAACAACGCCGCCTCCAACGCTGCTTCCACGGCTCTCGTTGCACAGGCCCGTGCCCCGCGTGCACCGGCGCTGGCTGCCGTGGTGACTCCTCCTACACCGGCCAGCCCAAGCCGGCCTTCAAGCCCAAGAAGAAGACCGTGGAGGTCCCCCTCCAACCCCAACCGTGGTCCTACTCCCTCTCCGGCTGGACCCTGGGTTTGCTTCTCGCCGGGGTCGGGACAGTGGCGCAGTCCATCTGCACCGGGACTACTTGGGCCGCGTCCTCAGGCCTACACGACGACAGCCGCTCCGGTGTACCAGTCGTCGGCTTCATCATCCTCCACACCAAGCTGGGACAACTCCGCCCTCATCGCCGCCCTCAACAATTTGACACTCAGCAGGGCGGCTGGGTCATGGGCTCGGGCGCTTCGTCTCACATGACAAACGATGATGGTAATCTCTCTTCTTCCACACCTCTATCCACTCCTCAATTTGTCACCGTTGGGAATGGCCACGCCGTGCCCATCACATCTTCTAGTCGCACCTCCTTTTCCACACAATCTGGTCACACTTTTAAACTCAACAATGTTCTTTTTGTCCCACACATAATTCGCAACTTGCTTTCTATTCGCAAATTCACTAAAGACAATTTATGTTCAGTTGAGTTTGACGCTTGTGGTTTCTCTGTGAAGGACCTGAAGACCCGTCGCGTGATGCTTAGGTGTGATAGTGATGGCGACCTTTACACCTTTCCTGCCGCCGCCACTTCTCGCCGGCCTCCACCCACTGCCATGATCGCCACTGCCCCTGCTGATCTCTGGCACCAGCGTCTCGGCCACCCCGGACACGATGCCATGTCGGCCTTGTAGCATTTATCTTTTATAAAGTGTAATAAACCTCGCTGGTCCACTATTTGCCAAGCATGCCAACTTGGTAAACACGTTCGACTGCCGTTTAGTTCTTCTACTTCTGCGACTAGCGCCGTTTTCGATTTGATACATTGTGATTTGTGGACCTCTCCAGTTATAAGTAATTCTAGTTTTCGATACTACCTCGTTATTGTCGATGATTTTTCTCACTTTTACTGGTCGTTTCCTCTCAAACATAAATCTTGTGCAGCACGTACACTTCAAAATTTCTTTGCCTATGCTCGCACACAGTTCGGTGTCACAATCGGATCCCTCCAAACCGATAACGGCACTGAGTTTCTGAACTCCACAGTCGACACCTTGTTGTCCACAAACGGCACTACCTTGCGTCTCTCGTGTCCCTATACGTCACAACAGAACGGCAAGGCTGAGCGCGCCATTTGCACCCTCAATGATACAATGCGCACGGTAATGTTTCATGCAAACCTCCCTGAAATTTTCTGGGCTGAAGCCCTCGCTGCAGCCACTCATCTAGTTAACCGGCGTCCCTGCAAAGCCATTGCCTCGGCCGTACCCTACACGCGTCTTCAGAACGCACCTCCCATCTATGATAATCTCCGAGTTTTCGGTTGTTTGTGTTTTCCCAACATCGCCTCCACCGCACAACACAAACTTCGTCCTAGGTCCGTCCCCTGCGTGTTTCTCGGCTACCCCTCTAATCATCGTGGTTACCGATGTTATGATCCAGTTTCGGGTAAACTAATTGTCTCACGGCATGTCATCTTCGACGAGACTGTTTTCCCGTTTCAGCATGTGACAGCTTCCTCGCCAACGGGTGCTGTGCGTCGACTCGACTTCCTCTTTGTCGACGCACCGGCCTTCCCGCCGTCGAGCTCTTCGACGCCAGCCGCGGCTCCTCAGCCTCAAGCTTCTACCCCGGCAGCAAATGCAGCACAGGCCTCTGCCACGGCAGACACTGTTGCAGCGGCCGCCCGTGTCTCTGCCACGACAGCAACAGCAGCGCGGGTCTCTGCCACGGCACAACCTCCTGCTGCTGCCTCCGCCCGACCTCCTCCGGGTGCCCGCCGCACTGCTGCCACACGTCTGGCTGCTGTGACAGCTACCGATGCTGCTCCGCGCAGTGCTGATGCGACCTCACCATCGACAGATCCTTCTTCTTCTGCTACGTCTGCCCCACGGACGACACGCCGTGGTCGTGTTGTTCGTCCAGTGGATCGGCTCAACCTCTCGACTACCACTACCGATGTTGCTCCCGTCCCGACCACATACCGACAGGCCATGCAAGATCCCAACTGGCGCTCGGCCATGGCTGACGAGCACCAAGCTCTTCTTGACAACAACACATGGAGCCTTGTTCCCCGAGCTCCCCGTGCAAACGTTGTCACCGGCAAATGGATCTTTCGTCACAAGTTCCATGCCGACGGCCGCCTCTCTCGCTACAAAGCACGGTGGGTTGTTCGGGGCTACTATCAACGTCCAGGCATCGACTACGACGAAACCTTCAGTCCTGTTGTGAAGCCCGCTACCATTCGGACTGTTCTGACCATTGCCATCTCACAGTCATGGCCTATTCGCCAGCTCGACGTGAAGAACGCTTTCCTCAACGGCAATCTTGATGAGGTCGTGTAATGTCAGCAGCCGCCGGGATTTGTTGATGCTCGTCACCCGGATCACGTCTGCCATCTCCACAAGTCTCTTTACGGCTTGAAACAGGCCCCGCGGGCATGGTACCAAAGGTTTGCTACTTACATTGCCACCTTAGGTTTTGTTGCCTCCGTCACCGACACCTCCCTGTTTGTTCTCAAGTCTGGGACAAACATGGCTTACCTGTTGCTCTATGTTGACGACATCGTTGTCACGGCCTCCTCCACAGTGTTTCTGCAGCATTTGCTTACCAGACTCCATAGTGAGTTCACCATGACTGACCTCGGTGATCTTCACTTCTTTCTGGGTATTGCTGTCACTCGATCGTCCAATGGGTTGTTCCTCTCTCAGAAACAGTATGCTGCCGATGTTTTACAGCGTGCTGGTATGGCTGATTGTCACTCTACTATGACCCCGATAGACACTCACGCCAAGATTTCTGATACGGATGGTGATCACCTGCCTGATGCAACTGAGTACCGTAGTCTTGCTGGAGCTCTTCAGTACCTCACCTTGACCCGACCAGACATCTCCTATGCCGTGCAGCAGATTTGTTTACATATGCATGCACCGCGTGCACCACACCTTGCTCTTGTGAAGCGTGTTCTGCGCTATGTTCGTGGCACCATGGATTATGGTCTCCACCTTCATGCCTCTGCCTCGACGACTTTGACAGCCTATTCCGATGCTGATTGGGCGGCCTGTCCCGACTCTCGCCGCTCGATGTCTGGCTACTATGTCTACTATGGTGATAGTCTGATTTCCTGGTCATCTAAACGCCAGACAACCGTCTCGCGATCCAGCGCAGAAGCCGAGTACCGTGCTGTTGCTCATGCCGTTGCCGAGTGTTGTTGGCTGCGACAGTTGCTACAGGAGCTTCATCGTCCTCTTCGGTCTGCCACTCTTGTCTACTGTGACAATGTGTCAGCGATCTACATGTCCTCGAACCCGGTACAACATCGTCGAACCAAGCACATCGAGATAGACATCCATTTTGTCCGCGAGAGGGTTTCTCTTGGAGAAGTTCGAGTTCTGCATGTTCCATCAACTCTCCAGTTTGCGGATGTAATGACCAAAGGGCTGCCTACCCAGCTCTTCCTTGACTTCTGTTCCAGTCTTTACGTTCGAAAACCTCCCGCTGCGACTGCGGGGGGGTGTTAGCGTGTATAGTTAGGACTCTAATTGATGTAACCTAACCCGTGTAACCTAACCCTAATTGGCCTAGAGCCATCTATATAAACTGGAACCCCCCGACGTTATACGTGTGTGGCTTCCCCCAAACCCTCTCTCCTAGGTTTCTACATAAACGAAGGGGGGAGTCCTACCGGAGTGACAGAAACCTAAGGGCGCGAACCGGTTAGTTACACGTATGGGAGTAAGAGGACTATAAACTTAAGGCTATGGTTGGGGAAACCTTAATGCATTGTTAGTATTCGCGGATGCTTTCTAACAATCCAATCATATAGTACTTGTAATCCCAAGTAGTGGAGTGCATGTATATTTAGCCTCTCCCACATAGAAAACTGCATCGAAGACAATGAACCCGATATATTCGGTAATTAATCTTGGACAAAGCCATCACAATTACCACCACTTTTCCACACTCATGGTACTGTTAGTTTATGGTTACTTAGTATATTTTATTGCTGCAGCACTAACATTTACTTTCTTGTATTTATTATCTCAAAGCTATCTCTTACCCGTATTGTTACTCTAGTTTATTTCCTAGATAAAGTAAACGTTTAGTGTGCGTAGAGTTGTATCAGTGGTTGATAGAACTTGAGAGAACTTATCCTACTTATCCTACCTTTAGCTCCTCGTTGGGTTCGACACTCTTACTTATCGAAAAGGCTACACGCGATCCCCTATACTTGTGGGTTATCAAGACCTTTTCTGGCGCCGTTGCCGGGGAGCCATAGCGTAGGTGAATATTCTTGTGTGCACTTGTTTGCTTTATCTCTAAGTAATTTTTATTTTCAGTTTTAAGTTGTCTTTATCTTAGTATGGATAGGAATGCGAATTAAAAAAAATTAGTTGTACTTGTTATCTAAAAACGTTTTCAAAAAGAGAGTGATTGGAAAGATGAGCAATGGTTAAGTGGGGGTCGACCTTGAACACTTGTGTTCATGCCTATGAAACCAAAGCAAATCTTTCCATGGAAGCTTCTCATCCAAAAACATGTAAATATTGTGTATATACCTCTGTACATAAAAATAAAATGATAATAATAATCTCTAGTTAATTAGAAGTTGATAGTTTTACTTTGCTGTCCAGAAACAGATTTTCTGTGCTCCACCGTATTAAATGTTTAAAATCACCAGAACGTGATCTTGATCTGAAATTTCTTGAGTGCAAAGTAATGCTTATTATCTTTCTTTCATTAGACTAACTTTTTGTGATTTGAGTTACGTAGCTGTCTCGAAAAATTCGATCTTCACCGACTGTTCAATTTAGACAGATTCCTGTGCTTCACTGTAAAAAATCGTGATAAATCTCAGAATAGTATTTTGACCTGAAAATTTTTGTGCGTAAAACTGAGATTATGATCTGCCTTTCATTAGTTAAAAGTTTTTCGATTTGAGCTACTTAACTATCTCGTTGAATGCCATCTTTACGGACTGTTCAGTTTTGACAGATTTCTTTGTTTATTCAATATTGTACTTGGTGTTATTAGTTTCATTAGTTTTTCGACGGACAACGGAAATCATGAACACCTTAGTATATACAGTGGCTAATGTTGAGTAAAGATTATAAAACTTGTCAATGCTTGAACATGAGTGGATTTTATTTAATGAGTACTAACCCTACTAATGAGTTTTGTGAAGTTTTATGTGGATGTAGCCTATAAGATCTAATCAATATGGTGATATGAGATGAACAAGAAGACGCAAGAGCTCAAGCTTGGGGATGTGTAGGTACATCCCAAGAACATATTCAAGAAGATACAATCATCTAAGCTTGGGGATGCCCGAGTCATCCCCCTATTCATCAACTAACATGAGGTTGTCTCGTTCATACTCTATATTACCCGTCCACATGATATGTATTGTCTTAACTTGTATTATAATTGTTTTATATGTCTTGGTTTTACCTTCTTTAGTTTTATTAGGTCTTTATTTGGTTTTTATTGCTTCTTTACTTTCACTTATAAATTCAAAACAACAAAAATATTTTCTTTTCTTTTGTTTCTTTATTTGGTTCTTTCTTTGTATTCTATATAGGTTTTACTTTATTTTTATTTAGAGTTTTCCTTGTGTAGCTAGCATGTTTAGGTCTTGCTTAGCCTCTGGTCTCTTAGTTTATCAAAAATAAAGTACCAAGTTTTACCCATTTAGCTTAGTTGATACATATGTAAAAAGTGATTTTCTGTTTTCGGTATCTACTGCTCATTGCGCGATTTTTCATATTTTACTGGAAACTCTAAAAATCACGTAAAATTACTGATGTTGTATCACCGAATCCTCTGCATGCACAAAAATTGGCTAAAATTTCGGACATGTTTAGAGCACCTAAAAATTACGTTTGCCAGCTGCTGTTTTTCTGGACAGATTCTGACTTTTGTTGCAAGAGTGGCCTCTTTGCGTTTTCATTTGATTATTAATGGTTCTTACCTTTCATTTAGAAGTTGGCCATTTAAGCAACCTTTCTGTAACTTAAAAACAAAATTTGATTTGGTTTAATAGCAGCACTTTGGAAATATTATGTATTGCAATAAGTGCCTAGCTAAAAGGCGTTAAAGAAAAGCGCTTATGGGAGGCAACCCATTATTTTTATTTCTGCAATTTTTCTTTTCTTGAGTCAAGGAGTTTGTTTACTTCTGTAGCAACTCCTTTGTATCTTTACTTTCATGCATTGTTGTGCCAAGAGTAGTCTCTAATGATTGCTAAAATTTTGATTGCTGCGCAGGAACAGATTTCTGCTGTTCACTGTACGAAATTCATAAAATCACCAGATTGTGAATTAAATCTGAAATTTTTGTGCGTAATCCTGATATATGTATGCATCTTTCGTTAGTTCAAAGTTTTTCGATCTGAGTAACGTAAGTGCCTCGAAAAAATTCGTCTTTGCGGACTGTTCTGTTTTAGACAGATTATGTCATTTATTTTGCATTCTCTCTTTTACTAGTGTTGAGTGGAATTCTTTTTTGGGTGGAAGAGCTTCACATAACATCAGTGGCAGTAGCTAATGTTTAAAGTAACGGTCATATTGCGTCCTTACAGAACATGTGAGTTTTTGATTGTGCACTAACCCTCTAATGAGATTTACTTTGAGTTTGGTGTGGCGGAAGTTTTCAAGGGTCAAGAGAGAAGAGTGATATAATAGGATTAAGAAGAGTGAAGAGCTTAAGCTTGGGGAGGCTCCCATGGATCTCCCCAGCATATTTCAAGAAGACTCAAGCGTCTAAGCTTGGGGATGCCCAAGGCATCCCCTTCTTCATCGTCAAAATTATCAGGTCATCTCTAGTGAAACTATATTTTAATTCTTTCACATCATATGTGCTGTTCTTGGAGCGTCTGTATCTTATTATTTATTTATCTTAGCATCAAACACCGGTTACATTAATAAGTTGATCGTCACATATTTTATTTATCCTCTGTTTTCAATGTTTACTTGGTTAATGGATTATTGTTGAAACTTAAAAATGATGTGTGAATAATATGTTTAGTAGTTTATGTTTTCTTATGGTTAGTCTCAACTAGCTAATAGTGCATATTATGTTATTTTGATATTAACATGCATTGTCCTGTTCATAAGATGGTATGGAATTGTGGTATCCTCCTCTGAATGATTTACTTGAATCGACTTGGCACATGCTCACACATGTTCATGACTGAAAAATAAAAGTCAATTAAGCCTTGATGATCTATTTTGCCTCAGAGTTTTAGTATCATTTTTATGCCTCCGTTAATTTTATTCTGTCGCAAGTATGATTATGACGGTTATTGCTCTCTTGATTGTCGCTTCCCAGTCTATTGCTAGCCTTCACTTGTACTGAGCGGGAATGCTGCTCGTGCATCCAAATCCTAAAACCAAGTTATCCCAAAGAGTCCACCATAAATTCCTATGCATGGTATTTGAACCATTCCAAGTAAATTTTCATGTGCTACCTTTAAAACCTTCAAAATACTTCTCATTTTGTGACACTGTTTTTAGCTCATGAGGACGTAGTAGTTGGGTTTGTTATCTTCCATACTAAATTAAGTCCCCGACTTGCATGCTTCATCTGCTCGTCACTAATTTTGCAAAGAGCTGGTTAGACCATTATAACATCTAAAAAGTAAAATAAAATAGGCACTCCTCCATGGTATGAGATTGTTGGCAGGCACCCGAGGATTCGGTTAGCCATGGTTTGTGAAAGCAAAGGTTGGGAGGAGTGTCATACTATATAAAAGTGCATGCTATAAATGCCTAATATCAATAACTCGGAACCGCTCTCAACTTGTTTAGTATGGAAGATAACAAGAACTCTATTGCTGATTCGTTGACAGGAACAACCACCTCTCAAAACATTTTTATTTCTGTTTTAAAAATAAAAAGCTCTAGCACATGTTAATCCCTGCTTCCCTCTGCGAAGGGCCAATCTTTTATTTTAATGTTGAGTCATCATCCTTTCTTTGAGCACTTCCTCGAGAGCATAACTGTCATTCTTAGTGTAATGTGCTTGTCCCAGAATGCGGTTATCTGCGGTATAACTATGATGCTTTTACCTTTGATATCTTTACATCTAGTCTTCACTTGAACTTCAGAGGTGCCTTGGCATTTATGTTTTGCTCCACAATTAAGGGCAAGCGAGATACCACTCTATCATGCTTTATTATGATCATTACAATCTTGTTGATGTTTATAAATTTCATGTTATAAGCTCTTAGTTCGTTGATACTTTTCATTAGGTAACATGATTGCTAAGTTTTATTATCCTTACATCATGCAATTGTTAAAGACCTGATCATAGCATTTACAATCAAAAATTATTTTGTTATCATTTACCTACTCGAGGACGAGCAGGAATTAAGCTTGGGGATGTTGATACGTCCAAAACGTATCTATAATTTTTGATTGTTTCATGTTAATATTATGCCTTTGACACTTGTTTTTATATTAAGTTTATGATTTATTTGGACTAACCTATTAATAGTTGCAAAAGTGCACAATGTTCTTGTTTTACTCTTTGATGTGTAGGAATTATCAAAAATACAAGAGGAAACCTTGTTGGAGTCGAATTGGGACTTTCCTGAAATCTGTCTGAAAACTTTTTTAAAGATTGTCACGTTACGGGTCGAAGACGGCGTCAAACGGAAATCTCGCCGAAGACAAAGTTGCAGGAAATTTTCCGCCGAACGTTCTAGACATAAAATTCGCCTGATTCCGAGTCCGGACGGCCGAGATAAGCCCGATTTACTGCAACCCTAGATGGGATGACGGAATCCGAGAAGCTATATAAAGGGAGGAAACCTAACTCGTGGAGAACACCCATACCACGAATTTGCAGCCACCAAAGCCACGTTTTTGCCTCCCCCATGGATCCCATCTCCATGGGGGAGGGCTCCCAAGAAGCCATGAAGGAGGGAGGCTAAGGGGCGGCGCTCCCCCATGATGCCGGCGGCGGGGAAGGAGCTCCCGCGCCGGCGCCGCGCCGCCGCGCTGCCTCTCCGCCGTCTTCACCGCCATCTCCATCACCAACTCCTCCTTGTATTCAGTGGTTCATCCTCCCACAAACCTCTGTACCGTCCTATGTAAACATGTTGTTTGATGCTATAATATTATCCTATGATCTATGACATGTTTGTGTAGTTTATTTGTCTTTTGATTGCTTGGTTGAATGTCTTTGGTTCATTAGAGTTGTATGTTGATATGGTACTGTCCTTTGGTGTCCATTATACTTGTGCGCGCATGGATCAACATCACGGGGTTGGTAGTATTTGTAAACGAAGGGGGAGTCCTGCCGGAGTGACAGAAACCTAAGGGCGCGAACCGGTTAGTTACACGTATGGGAGTAAGAGGACCATAAACTTAAGGCTATGGTTGGGGAAACCTTAATGCATTGTTAGTATTCGCGGATGCTTTCTAACAATCCAATCATATAGTACTTGTAATCCCAAGTAGTGGAGTGCATGTATATTTAGCCTCTCCCACATAGAAAACTGCATCGAAGACAATGAACCCGATATATTCGGTAATTAATCTTGGACAAAGTCACAATTACCACCACTTTTCCACACTCATGGTACTGTTAGTTTATGGTTACTTAGTGTATTTTATTGCTGCAGCACTAACATTTACTTTCTTGTTATTTATTATCCTGCAAAACTATCCTGTTTACCCGTATTGTTATTCTAGTTTTATTTCCTAGATAATGCAAACGTTTAGTGTGCGTAGAGTTGTATCAGTGGTTGATAGAACTTGAGAGATTACTTATCCTACCTTTAGCTCCTCGTTGGCTTCGACACTCTTACTTATCGAAAAGGCTACACGTGATCCCCTATACTTGTGGGTTATCATGCACGCAGCCGCAGCCGTCGCTGCCGTGGTCGAGCATGGCCAAGTGCTGCCGGAGTCAAAGGTCGACGTCGACCACGGCCGTGCCGTGTTCGCCTCTCCTTTCTCTTCTCTCTGCCCTGCACCCTCTCCACTTCACCACCCGAAGCTCACCACTCGCTTCCCCTTCTTTTTCTGTGCACAGGACCGCCGCAGGAGCTCGCCATCGACGGGTCCGTGACCGGGGCAGCCGCCAAGTTCACCGTCGCCGATTTAGATGCCCCTGAGCCACGCCGTTCACGCCATCGTCTTCCCCACGCTCCCCGTACTCGAGCTCCACCTTCTTCGCCGTCCCCAGAAGCCCCTAGGTGAACACCGCATCCTCGCCACCGTTCCCGGCCACGGCGGCGCCACCTGTTTCTGGTCGCCGCCGGCGCGCCCTTCCTCGACCGTTGGATCACGATCCAACGGTGCCGTACCGCTTCGGTTAGATGAGCCACTGACGGGCTGGCCCCACCCATCAGCAATTTAATCTTTTCCAGTGCGGGCGAATTAAATCACTGAGGCACTGACGGGTAGGCCCGACCCGTCAGGGATTTCAACATTATCCAGTCCACGATTTAATTCAGTTTTCTGTTTAAAATTAAAACACTGAAATCCAGTACTGGACTCAATTTTAAAATTCAATATCTCAAGATTTTATAAGTCCAAATAAATCGAATCAAAATTTTCTGGATAGCTTATGAAATTGGTAATCTAACCTCATTGGTTTCATCACGTTTAGATTAATAACAATTGTGTAGTATTTAAAGTGTCACAGAAGGTTTAAAACACAAACTTGTTTGTTTCTGATACTCTATTAATCCAAATGAGGTAGATCGAATTTTGTTAGCTTAATACTGTGATCACTTAGCTTCCACAATTTTTGTAAAATTAATTAAGCAACAGTAATTGTTTAGTATTAGATTAAAGTTAGCAAACCCTTCTGTACTGTAACAATTATAGATGATTGATACTTAACCCAAATGAGTTAGGACCAATTTTGTTAGATCACATTTAATAAGTGCTGGTCACCCCTAAAAGGATTTAATTTTGTGATTAACAGAACTAAGACAGTAGCTAAAACTTGATTAACAAGCTTCTGGAATAAAACCATTGTGTAGGAAATTTGGTAACTCAAATTGAATCCAATCCAATTGTCTTGTCTTCTAAATATCAGTAGCTATCTGTAGAATTTTTAGTTTGTAATTTTGGGATCAACATAAATTAAATGGTTCATTAAAACTTATGTAGCTAGTTTCTGCCATATTCAAATCATATATAAATGATGGTTAATTCAATTAAATTGAACCCAATTGTTTTGCCTTGTGTGTTACAGTAGCTCTCTGTAGAACCTGAGATTGTAATGTTGTGATGCTTGGTTGAATAGTGTAGTAATTGTTTGATTAACAGAACTCTCTAGGTGTAATATTTAGTAAAAATGCTCTTTTCTGCCTTTAATAAAAGAAATGATTTAAGTGTCTTTACTATAAAATGTTGTTTATGTTTATTGTTGAGTGTTTTGGTAATGTTATATACTTGTTACTGTTGTTTGACTTGTTAGTATAATATATTAGTACTGTTAGTGAGATATGTTAGATATGTTTGTGTGTTAAGCATGTATTGTTTGTTAGTGGTGAGCAGTATTAAAACTTGGCTTATGCATGTTTTGTTTTGTTACTTTTATTATGAGTTTGATAGTGTTCTCTTGACTTTTTAGCTACTGGATGTTTAAGTTCGTTAGTGGTGCTTAGCCTGGCAAGTTGACAGTGATCCCTAAAAGGTTGCCTAATTATTACCTTAACCTTATTCGTAAACAAATAATTAAATAGTGGTGTGGTTGCCAAACATGTTTGTGTAATTAATATGTTTGCCTTGCTTGTTAAACTTGGTTGTCTTTAAGTTGTGTACTAGCTTGAGTATCTTGTTAATGTCTCTACCTTAGCTTGGTAAAATATTTTGAATTACAGAGAATAATTGCCGGCTTAACTTTTGTCTGAAGTATTTCCTGTTTAAATAAAGATGCTTGTTGTTCATCTTTGCCTAAGATAGTTTTGTGATCTATGTTCCTAGCATGTGTATAGTGTTAGACTACTAATTAGTATAATGCCCTTGTAAGTGTAGATCTTAGTTTGTTGTTCGAATGATTAGTTTGATGCTTGTGGTTTGTTACTTGTTTGTGTATCACTTGTGGTTTTGTTTGGTGTATTGAGTGTTGTTTATTTCCCTGTTTGCGACGTTAGATATTGACGCTATCGGAGTGGCCTCTGGAGAGAATTTATTGAAGAAGGATGAGAATTTATTATATTGATCAACAAGGAGAAGTCCATGGACATATAGCTGATCTAGGCAAGCTACTCTCTGATCATGCACACAAATACATATACATCTACTTTGATAGCATGTTTTATTCATGAGTAGCAATGATTTTGAAAAACTTTTCAAAACTATATGAAAAACCATTTTGCCACCCTATGTAGAAGTATAAGTTTGTTTATATAAAACTATAGGATGGGAAAAATATTGTTTATTCAAAACTCTTTTGAAAACCCTCGGATGGATTATGGTATGCCGAGATGTCGGTGTTGAAGTGGAGAAATGGAGAATTGTGGTTTTGATAAAAAGCACATTGTGTCTGAGTACTTACGTCGACCAACCATACCCTGTGCGACCACATTTACCTCCATATGGGAACGGGCATAGTCATATAATTTGCTCATATTAGTGTGGAATACCTCAACAACGGAGATGACTCCATTTCATGAGGGGATGGTTCGGTGACCTACCCCTGACCCGGGTCCTCGCACATTGGTGGAGGATACAAGGCTGTCCCCTATACACCGCCGGGCAAAACTATGAGTCCTCACACTTAGGTTCCGATGGGCTGGACTGAGTGTCGATGGAAAGTGTCATACAGGCAGGGTCCTATACTAGCATGAGCAAAGGACGGGCCATGGCCGGTAATTCAACTCGCACACACCTTGTATGGCGGAACGTTGCTGACACGATGAGTTATCGGATGGATGTGGGGAAAGCGTGATACCTCTGCAGAGTGTAAAAACTATTCGAATAGCCGAGTCCTCGGTCATGGACAGTTGGAAGGCCCTACTTTCACCTATGTGCAAGTTTTGCAAAGTTTTGAGTTTTGAAAAGAGAATGGAGATGTTTTATGCAACTATGTCAAAGGGTCGGCATGAGGTTGCTGAAAAAGAGGAAGACCCTGAAGGGCTATGGTCGAGAAGGCAAAGTTTTGTGTTTCAAAAATGGAGTTGAAAATGTTTTATACATCTACACCAAAGGGTCGGTATGAGGTTGTTGGAGATAAATGACCATGAAAGGCTACGGTCTGAAAAGGAGAAGTTTTGGAGAAACAAACAAAACTGGTGATTTTCGAGAAAAAGTTTTAAAAGAGACTTCTTACCTTTTTCAACAAAGATATATTTTCGGGAAAAAGTTTTAAAAGAAAATTCAAAACAAAGTTTTATTAAACAAAAGTCTATCCTTTTCTTTTCAACAAAGATATAGAGATGTTTTTCTAAAAATAAAAGTCTTATTAAACTAGTGCATATTCATGCTGGGGTAGTTTGCGAGTACAATTCAAATTGTACTCATATTGGTTTCGTCCCAGGCTATTGTCTTAGCCAGATTTTGAAGAGGAGCAGTTCAAAGAAGAAGAATTCAATGACGTCGATGCGAACTAGGGCGCTTCCCAGTCAGCTGCCTGTAGGATTATGGCAAATGACTTGGGCTCCACGTTGTTTGATGATTTCCGCTGCAAGTACCTGTTGAAATTTATGACCTCAATCAAGTAAGTAAATTCATTCGGTATTTATGGGTGTTCTTTTGATATCAGTTTGATTGTGCTCAGCGACACACTGATCATGGGATCGCTGATGTTGTAGGCACAATGATATTTCGGACAGCTAGTCCGGGGTCCCCACATGCAACCTACTCTATTTGTTTCTAACAGACACTGACGTGACTCGGGAGCTGCCGCAATTGCATAAAGAAGAAGAAACCTGAGCTGGTTCACCACAAGAGAAAAATCTCTATTAATCAGGTGATAACCTAGCGAAAACCATACATTCTGGGCCACACTTCCTAGTTAAATAGTACTCAAATGAGTCTGGGACTCACCTAATGCATGAAAACTCCGACCCCCGCATCACCAGCCCGCAACACTTGCTCGTCAATCACACCCAAAACCACTAACATCCCATTGTGTGGCACCGCAACCATGTGCGGCAACATGGTCACGCCTCCAAAATTACACCTGAAAAGAGGGAACGACATTAAAATGTTTCCGGGGAAGTGAACCTGCTATGGGCTTTCATCTAGACACCGAGATTGTAGAGAGGTCAGGTTTCCAAGATCACGTAAGGACGAGAACAACTCCAAAAAGCAACTCCCTCGTCGGCGCCGATAAATCAGCACAATAATCAGTGTGTCGCGAGAATAGTTCGACACATCGCGAGACACCAACGCCACCAGGGAGCCGAGTGCCTCACCCGGAACAACAACGGCTGTGCACCGCTGCCCACACCGATAGCACCGTTCGAAGACCCCCAAAACCTAGAGACGTTGTCATGGCTTCCACGCACAGATGACAATTGCGCCTTTACATCCAGGTGTCATGCCTCCCGTCTGGTGGTGCCGAGACATCGACGTTTCTACTTGATGTGTCACCGACCGCACAGCCCGAGTACCTAGTAGCTAGATCTTGTAGCCACAAACCTCCTCCGTCACGCAGTCGCGAGATGCTGAGACCGAGGGCTTACCCTTCTACCCTTCTACGTAAAAATATTAACAAAGAAGTGATTTTTCTAGTTTTATTAGTTGTTTGAATTTTCTTTTGGAAAACCCCAATGAACCTAGAATTAAATGTAAAGTAGCCTAAAGTTCTATTCCAGAAGTTGTGCAACACGTAACCGGCCCCGGGCGGGCCCCTTGCTTGCCGGCCATACTGTGCTTGGATCAGGCACACGCCCGTCCTCGGTGTGTGCGCTCCGCACTGCCCACGGACGTGTTTCAGCCACGCTGCGCTCCGTCCAGCGTCGCCGTACGTGATGTCGTTTAGTGGTTCACTCATAGTTGGCCATTGGCCCACCATCGTACGTGCGCCCATGACATGTCCAAACATTGAACATATACTCCCTCCATCCGGAAAAGGATGTCTTGGATTTGTCTATATTCGGATGTATGTAAACTTATTTTAGTGTACACATACATCCGAATTTGAATATATGGAAGATATCCTTTTCCAAACGGAGTGAGCACATGCACGCATATGATGTTCCCGCACGATCGCCACGTACGTCCGTGTTGGACAGGAGCGGCAAACAAACTGACGTTGCAGAGGTAATTCCCACACTGAGATCCGACCTATCTTCCCATTGCGTGTTTCTGAAAGATAAGTTCAGGATACCAAACTCCGGTCGCGTCTTCTGCGATCTGCGACGCATTCACCTCAAGTGATTACTCTCTCCGTTTCCAAATATAAGATGTTTTACCTTTTTTTTTCCGCATTCACATGTATCTACATGTAGTTAAACACGTTTTAGTGTGTATTTTCACTCATTTGGATCCATACCTAATCATGTGAGTTACCTAAAACATCTTATATTTAGGAACGGAGGGAATAACAAGTAAGGCAGAACTGTAGGAGCATGAATAATGGCATCGCCTACGCAGTTCAACAAGGTTGCCTCCATATGCATGATCCTTTCGAACCTCATCTTCGTGGTACCATTGATCACGGTTTGTTTATTCACTCGTCTTCTTCGCATTCTCTCATTGCCTACTCGGATGCCGATTGGGCTGGATGCCCGGATACCAGACGCTCTACGTCAGGGATTTGCATGTTTCTCGGTGATAATCTTATTTCATGGTCGGCTCGACGACAGACGACAGTCTCTCGGTCGAGCGCTGAGGCTGAGTATCGTGCTGTGGCTACAGCCGTGGCGTAAACCCTGTTGGGTGCGTCAGCTTCTCCAGGGATTACATCGTCCTATCACCAGCGCCACCATTGTTTATTGTGATAACGTGAGCGATGTATACTTGTCTGGCAATCCTGTACAGCATCGCCGGACAAAACATATTGAGCTTGACATACACTTTGTCCGAGAGAAGGTGGCGCTTGGAGTTGTTCGTGTTCTCCACGTTCCTTCCTCGTCACAATTCGCGGATATTTTCACCAAAGGATTGCCAACAACTTTATTTCAAGAATTTCGGTCCAGTCTTCACGTCGATTCCCTCAGACGTTCAGACCGCGGGGGAGTGTTGGAGAACATGGACAAGGCAAGTCAGAGTTCAGCTAAGCTTGCTGTTGTTCAGCCTGGAGTACACGGCAAGGAGTCTGATTCGTATCTAGACTATCATAGTCGGTTGTATAGCTGATTAGGTTGTTTCCTTGTATGACTTATACATGTACCTATATATATATATATATATATATATTCCAGCTATTCTACAACCACTTGTAGAATAACTATTCTACAACCCCTTGTGAACTTCGGTAAAACACTTATGTTAACTTCGGGTTTTTTAAGTGAACTTCACAAAAATTTCACAAAATGAATTTTTTGGCTGACAATTTTTTTCCTGAACTTCGCCCGTCCGATGTGAACTTCGGAACTTCGCGTAAGTGAACTTCGGGTTTTTTCTAGTGAACTTCATAAAAATTTTACAAATGAATTTTTTGGCTGACAATATTTTTCCTGAACTTCGCCCGTCCAGTGTGAACTTCGGAACTTCACGTAAGTGAACTTCGGGTTTTTTCAAGTGAACTTCAGAAATTTTTTACAAATGAATTTTGTGGCTGACAATTTTTTTCCTAAACTTCGCTCGTCTAGTGTGAACTTCGGAACTTCACGTAAGTGAACTTCGGGTTTTTTCAAGTGAACTTCACAAAAAAAATTCAAATGAATTTTTTGGCTGACAATTTTTTTCTTAAACTTCGCCCAGTGTGAACTTCCTCCTCACAAGAAAACGAAATTCATTCAGCCATCCCTGCGAACTTCGTGGCCAAAATAAATGAACCTCGAGAGAGGCAAAAAAATCGCAAATGAGCTTCTCGACTGAGCAACATTTTTTTCGAAACTTCGTTCAGAAAGGGTTGTATAATAGTTTAATACAAACTGAGCTTTGCTTTTAACCACCGTCAGGTTCAGAGCTACTCTCCTGAGAGTTTGAGTTTCAGAGCAGAAAAAGTTGTAGTCCACATTATTGGAATGTGAGGTTCAGAGCTACTCTGTTGGGAGTTTTTCATAGCTACCAATGGACGTTGTAACCATGGGGATTCGCCAGCGTCTCTGTGCTACGGAGGCGACCACGAGCGTTGGAGTCCGGAAGCAGATCGAGCAGGACTCCCCTTGGCGGCGCAGATGGACTCCTCGGCGGCGCGATATGGACTCCCCCGGCGGCGAGAGATGGACTCCCTCGGCGGCGCGAGATGTAGGGGAAAGGGTGGTCGACCGCGCGTGATGCAGGGGAGGACCAAGCCCGCGTTGGAGGCTTGGAGCTGGGACCGGGAAAGAGCAGGAGCGGCGCACCTGTGCGGGAGCAGGGCAGGGCGGGGGGAGGAGCGCGGACAGCTCACCTGAAAGGAGCAAGGACACAGGTCGCCAGCAGCGTCGATGGGTGAGATGCGGAGAAGGAGTTCACCATGGGGCTCTGCCGGCCGAGATGCGGGGACGGGCAGGGCTCGGGGCGGGATGTGGAGCGGGGCGGCTCGCCGGCGAGGAGCACCGGCGGTGCGTGGGGGCGGGGAGGAGCAGGCGTGGCGCGCGGGGGGCGACTCGATGCACAGGTGGGGGCCCTCCTGGGCGGCACGAGGCGGAGGTGGAGGGCCGCAAGGGCGGCATGGTGCAGAGGTCGGGGCCCTCCCGGGGCGGTAGGCGGCGCAGGTGGGGCCCTCCCGGGCGGCGCGAGACGGAGGTCGAGGTCCTTCCCAGGGCGGCGCGCGGCGGAGGTCGGGGACCTCACAGGGCGGCGAGGTTAGGGGGCCAGGGTGGACGGTTGCCGGAGCAACCGGCCGACGGTGGGGGAGAACGGGTGGCCAGCACCCAGCAGGGTGGGGATCGGGTGCGGGATGGGAAGTTGGTGGGTGGCTCGGTGGGGATCGATCGGGATGTTGGAGACGAATGGGTTTGGACCGGTGGGTCGGGTTCGAGTTTAGAAGGTCTTTTAAGTGGGCAGGGGTTGTAGAATAGTTATTCTACAATACTCTTAAAGGGTTGTAGAATAATCCTGTCCTATATATATATATATATATATATATATATATATATATATATGAGAAGGAGGCGATCGGAGGCGTGCAATCAGCAGCCCCGTGTTTATCAAACTTTCACTTCCGTTGTGGTTGGGAAGATTAAGTCCGAGACGATCTTATGGTGTAAGGCGAGGCCCAAACACTTGGGTTCAATAATGCTGTGAGAGTAGGCTTTTGTTTCCATCGAGCTCTTTTGCTCGATTGTTTGGTCAACGCCCTCTTATTTAAGGAGACGAGGGAAAAAAATTGCCTCCGTTTTTTTTTGTTGTAAATCTCTCTTACGTACGTCACCCTGTTTGGCTCCGATCTTGCCAAACGTCAACAGATGGAGCTAGTGTTTATGTAGAGTTAATCTTACACCGACGGAGCAATCAACCGGTACAATGATTCTTCTCCAAGAACGATGACTGAACTCGACCCAAACTGGGGCCCGTCACTGTACTACCTGTTAATTCGTTAGGTCAAAGAGCTACGACACCTAGTGCTTGTCGGTACGTATCGATCGTACGTGTTAGATCGATTGAGCAAACTAGGCTTAATGACTGTTTGGTAAATCGGTGACTTGTGATGCTTGCATTGGATCGAGGAGCCAGCGCGGCAGTACAGAACAACACTCTAACAGGCTAAAGAAGCTAGTACAGTAGAAGCCCAAATCAAGGTACAGACTTGTGAAACTAACTCTTTCTTTTCGCTTCTTTGGCGTGCAACTAAACTACGGTTAGGGTCCGTGCGTATCGGTGTCGCATCCTGATGGATAGTAACGGCACACACCAGCTTACCAACGTATTTCTTGTAGGTTAGACAAGCAATAAGGCGCCGCAAACACGAGTGGACTACACTAGACAGCCTGACAGGAAACTGAACAGACAGCGTTGCTTTCCCGGAGACATGCGTGAACCGCCGTCCCAGCGGCGCCACGGCCGGCAGGCCAGCACCGGGTACGTACGTACCGGCCGCGGGCGCCGTCGTCACCTCCGATCGCGGCGATCTCCTTCACTAGCGATATCGATCCTCAACTACAGACCTCACTAGTCAGAGTGACAGAGTCTCATATCTGCCTGAGTTCCATGTCCAACGAATAAAACAGTTGTGACGCAGATCAACGTTTAACGGCCTACTACTACAATCGAACAGCAGGTCGCCGATGCTGCAACTATATCTGGAACTGGACCTGTCATGTCCATGGGCTTTGGACCTGAAATTAACTGGACCGAGTTGGATTGGGCCATATTGGACGTGGACCCCAACTGGATATTAAGTCCAGTTGAGTTGGACAGATTTGGGCGTGAGAGGTTGGTAAATCCAGTATCCACTGGACCTGTGCATCACCCTCGACCTGCTCTCTTCCTCCTCATATCACTGCGCCTCCTCCGCCGCAGCACGCTGCTCTGCCGCCGGCATGCCGCTCCGCCGGCTCGTCTCCCTCACCCGGCACGTCCTCTCCTCACCATCGCTCCAGCTCCTCTAGTACGATCTCCCGCATCAGATCAACGCCGCCGCCAATCTCTCCCCGCGGGCGGCCACCCCGTCCTCGAATCTAGCCGGCGACCCAGCCCCGCCGCGCCACCCCGTCCGCGAATCTCGCCGGCGACCCAGCCCTGCCGCTCGCCGGAGGCCACCCCGTCCGTGAATCTCGCCGGCGACCCAGCCTCGCCGCTCGCCGGCGACCTCAGCGCCGCCTCTCGTATCTCGCCGGGTGCCGTTGGTGGCGAAGAAGGCCGGCAGCGCGACGAACACCGAACACGTAATTGGCCGGCGGCGCCGGGTGCTGCGTCAGATCGAGACATTCGTACGCAGCTACGCAAAAAAATAGAACACCGAACACGTATATTCATGGTATAGGCATTACGCATGCGGTCCAATGGGCCTTGGATATCCAACGTTACAAGAGATTGGAGATGGATGGATTTGGATACTACAGAATAAACGTGGACGTGGAGATGGACTGGACCACTTCCCCGTGGACACTAGTTGGATTAGCACGTTTTGGACTTGGACTTTGATCCAGTTCCAGGTTTAGCTGCAACGCTCAGAATCAACCCGCAACGGCGCCGACGCGTGCCCATGCATGTGCGATGTGCCGGCCTTTGCTGTCGTGCCGCCTAACAAACTTCCATTGCCGGCCTCGTCTTAATGCATGCGTGGCTCCGTTAGGCACCACGAACCGCATGCCCCGGCACGGCACGGTGTCCTCTTCCCGGATTCGATTTCTTCGATTCGGCAGCAAGATCCACACGTGCTTGGAGCTAGCCGCGCATGTAGATATCCGGACGATCGAGGTCCCAAAGATTGAGATGTACGTATACGGTCCTGGGCACTAGCTAGATAAGGGTGGCCAAGACATTTTTGGAGTTCAATGGGGGGATTGATTCACTACGGTCCTCTCCTCGACCAAGTTGATCGTGGCTTAATTATTGCCTCACTTGGCCAGCCTGACAGCGAGAGGTGCTTGCCCTTGTGGTTATCGTCCTCACTCAGCCACACCTGTAGCTGATCAAAGCCTACCTCTACGTAAGTACTCCCTTCGTAACAAATTAATTGACTTGGTCTTGTCCAAATATGGATGTATCTATACTTGTTTGGTGTCTAGATACATCCATGTGTAATCAAATGTGTGTCAATTAAATCCGAACGGAGTGAGTACTATGTTTCATGCATGCCGTACGTACTCATATAGGTCCTGAACTGATGATTAGTTTATCTTCTTATCTTGTTGCTAATGCTCCAACTAATTGATGCTAGATCCAAGCTCCTTATCTTCTCAGCATAGAAAACAGATGACTTTGGCGATTTGATCGTAACCATATATTGAGCCGAAAACAGCGGGATTACGGCCAATTCATGCGAGTTTTTGTCCCCCTCTAGGATCAGTCTAGTGATCATGACCTCGCACCGCTTGTCAAAGCTGGCATGCATGAAACTGAAAAATATGGATTACATTTCAGACAACTAATTCGCCTCCGTTGTCCTCGTCAGAGCTCACTTATTACGCCCTTAGCCACAGGGCACTGATCACTAGCTAGGTAGTGACCCGGAGATTTCATTGCGAACAGAAGAACCTTGCAGCTGCAAGCCACCAATTTGGCATATCCCTGGTGTCAAGGGATTTGCTTCATATACAGGCCGTAAAACATAGCGCCAAACGGATGGAAGAGAATCAAGCCAGGCAAGTAGACGTGGAGGGGGCAAATGCTTGAAATGCCAGAAGAAACAACTTGCTCTACCTCTTGGCACGAATCGATCCTGGGCTCCCGGCGACACAGAACAAGACGGGCTCGAGCGGGGATGGCACGGCAAAATTAACAAATCTGACCCTAACGTCAAACTTCAGCACAAAATGGACCCTTTTCGAAAGTTTAGCCGGATCTAACCCTTTTCGGTACCGCTCAACATGTTGGCGGTAGACTATGCCGGGTACCGCCAGTTTCATTGGCGGTATGATTCCTGGTCCACGGTCCGCTCGTGCTGGTTGACTTCGCTGACCTGGTGGTACCGCCGACACAGGCGGCGGTAGAGGAAGGCAGAGTAACGCCAATTTTAAAGGCGGTACAGCTGGGCTTGATACCGCCGCATGTACCGGCGGTACCATTTCGTGACTTAAGTCACGTGAGGCAGCGCCGCCTCCACCCAGCCTCTCATTCTTTCCCCACCCCGAGCTGCTGCCCTCTCTCCCTCTCTCCTCCCCACTCAAATCTCTCTCAAATCCCTCCGAATCGGAGGGTATAGCTCGTGGAATCGGCCCATCTCCATCCTCTGAGGTATTCCCTCTCAGATCTCTTGCATTTTGTTGGTTGGATTTGTATTACATGTGACATTCTTGGGAAACCCTAGATTTGTTAATTTCTTCTAAATCCACCATTTGAATTGATGTATTGCGGGCTATATGTTGTTTATAAGGTGTATAAAGCATTGTGGTTATATAGATTCATGTCTTTTCTTACCTAGAAGTATGGTTGAGTCTAGGGTTAGAGGTAGTGGTAAGCACACATGTATAATTTTCAAAAATTGTGGTGTGAACATGAATGTGATATATTTGTGTTTCTTGTCATATAATTTTAGATGGCAAGAATCGTGAATGTCCATCATGTTGACAAGAAAGCATTTTTTAGTAACAATGAAGAAGAGTTTGTTGACAATGAAGAAAAAGTTATGGTATTTATCAATAGTCCGACATATGTTGAGGTTGTTGCTCGAGTACGTGAAGTATTCGAATGGATGGATCCTAGGGAGAAGGTTGAACTTGATGAAAGGTATTTTGTTGGATCGGGACACCGTCCGCGAAAGAAAAAAAATACCTATCACATGTGAGTTAGATTGGGGTGCATACAAAGAGGTTGTGGCGGCCTCCAAAGACAAGTCACTAGAGCTATTTGCTACCAAGGTTGGCGGTGATCCGGCGCTTATTGACTTGAACCGGTGTGCCTCCCCCACACTTGATGATGCGGTAGAGTTGAATAATATGAGCCAACCTCCTTTGAGCCAACAAATTTACTTGGAGATGAATGATGGCGACCAAGTCGATGAACAAGAAGAATATGTCCATGTGGATGTTGGATATGGCTATGGCTTTGGCATTGAGGATGAACATAGGGAGGAAGAAGACATGGAGGGTGATGTGTCCGAGCGGGAGGACGAGTACCATGACATTTATATTGGAGATGTAGAGGCACAGGTCGAGGAGGATGGCATTGACCGTGGCACCTACTATCGCCGTTGCTATGCCTCCGACTCGGATGAAGAGGGCCCAGAGGAATTGGACGAAGATGGGTTCACGGCAAGGGAAGCCCAGGCCTTTTTAAAAGTGGTAGGCCGGGATCACCGAATTCCACTATTTCGTGATCTCACGCTTGCCGATAAGGCTATGGTGGATGGTGGGAAGTATAAAGATTTAGAAGCAACACCAAGCACAACTCAAGATGACAATGACAGCAATTCTCGCATAAAGAAAGGTTTGAAGTTTCCGGACTTGGTAGAATTGCAAATGTGGCTTAGGGAATATGCGGTGAAGCACCATAGGCCATTCATCGTGAAGCACTCAAATGAGAAGAGGCGTTACACAGTGATTTGTGACAAAAAAAAGATGTCCATGGGTTGTCCGTGCACGACCAAACCGCGATGGGCAATGGAAGATAACAAGTTGTGAAGGCCATCACATGTGCAAGAAACAGGGCCGGAATCCATCCACGAAGCACCGTCAACTCACCTCCGACTTCATCGCATACAAATTCGTCAATAGTATAAAGAATGAACCAACCATGACGCCAAGATTGTTGATGGGCCTTGTAAAAAAGTTCTTTGGATACAACATTGAATATGGGAAGGTATGGAAGGCCAGGCTTGCCGCATTTAAGATGTTGTATGGTGGATGGAAAGAAGCGTACAACCGCCTCCCGAGGTTGTTGGGAGGGATGGCCTATAGAAACCCGGGCATGATTTACTCGGTCGAACACATTGATGGAGTGTTCCGCCGTGCCTTTTGGACATTCGACCAATGCATTCGTGCATTTCAGCATTGTAGACCGGTTGTCTCAATAGATGGTACATTTTTGACCGGCAAGTACAAGGGGTCGATGTTGACTGCAATCGCACACGACGCCGGTGACCGGGTGTTGCCTGTGGCCTTTGCTTTGGTGTCTGCAGAGAACAATGACAACTGGGAATGGTTCATGAAGCATGTGAGGACTAAGGTGTTCTCTCCTAGTAGAGAGGTATGCATCATATCGGATCGACATCAAGGTATACTCAATGCAATGGAGATTGACATTACGGGGCATGCAAGGCTCCACCACCGATGGTGCATGAGGCATTTTGTTGCAAATTTCTATAGGGCTTGCAAAAATAAAGAATTGGCCGATGATCTAACAGATGTTAGTGTGGTATTCACCAACCGGGCTTTCACAAGACGGTTTGACAAGCTCCTTGCCGCGTCTAATGCGGGGGGTAAAGAGTTCTTGAGGAGGCATTTGGTAGAAAGGCACAAGTGGTCAAGGGCCCATGATCATGGAGGTAGAAGATATGGTGACATGACAAGCAACATGGCGGAATGTTTCAACAATGTTCTGAAAGGTGTGCCGGCACTGCCTGTGACGGCCATTGCGGAATATACATTCGAGAAGTTAAGCGCTTATTTCCAGAAACATTCCACAGAGACGGATAAATTGATAGATGAAGAGAAATTGTATCCTCCAAAAGTGGAAGAATGGATGGAGCTACAAAATAGCAAGTCCGAGAGACAACAAGTGAATTGCTTTGACAACAACGAGTGGATTTACCAAGTCGATGAGCCGGGTGGTACAACAAAAGATGGCATGCAGTTCGGAGGTCGTGCATTCAAGGTTAAGCTAAAAACACGTGAGTGCTCTTGCGAGAGGCCCAAGTTGTTGCACTTACCTTGTTCGCACTTGATTACGGCGGCAAACATAAGATCTGTTGATCTTTGTCATCCGGATACGGTAAGGATGAACGAGCATTCGCTGGAAAGGGTGGCCATGACTTGGACAGCAAGATTCGAGCCGTATTTGGATCAATCTCAATGGCCGGAATATGATGGGCCTGTAATTAGACCAGATCCGGAACTAATGGTTAAAACCAAAGGTAGAAGGAGGACAAAGAGGTATAGAAATGACATGGATGCACTTGGTGGATACACAACCCGCATGGGAGAATGGGGCAGTGGGCATTTTATGGAGCCTCGTACTACCAACCAATGTGGTCAATGCAATGATTCAGCACACAACAACAGAACATGCTCTCAAGGGAGGAAAAAAATCCAAAGTCTACAATGGTGGTGGTACTCAAGGTGCTAGTGGTACTCAAGGTGCTAGTGGTACAGGTGGTGGGAGTGGTGGTGGAGGTGGAAACGGGGGTGCTAATAGTAGAGGGGGTGCAAGTGGTAGTGGTGGCGGTGGTGCTAGTGGTACAGGTAGTGGGAGTGGCGGTGGCAACAATGGCGCTAGTGGTAGAGGTGGTGGGAGTGGTGGTAGAGGGAGCGGAGTGGTGGTGGCAACGTGGGTGCTAGTGGTAGAGGTGGTGGGAGTGGTGGTAGAGGGAGTGGTGGTAGAGCGGGCGGGGTGGTGGTGTTGGTGCTAGTGGAGGTGGTTCTGCACGCGATTTTCCTTTTTTACTTGGAATTAGGGATCCTAGAAGAGTGCGTGGTGCACGTGGTGCTCACCACTAATGCATGAACAAATAAAATAAATAAATAAATAAATGGTATACAATATGACTCTTTATTTGAAATCTTTAATGTTTAATGTATGAATATGAATGTTGCTAACACTTGTTTCTTATTGTAGGCATGGCTTCCTCCGACCCGAGCAACAGGCCTCCATGCGGTGATCAAGAGTACAAACCAATAAAAGCTCACCGGTCACGCTTGGACAAAGAGAAACACAAAGGGGTGGTCACTCCTACTTGTTGGTGCAACGATCCTCGGACTGGTGCTCCTCCTCCTCCTCGCCCTCCTCCTCCGACTGCTGCTCCTCCTCCGACTGCTGCTCCTCCTCGCCCTCCTCTCCTTCGTCCTCCTCATTGGTTTCGGTAGCCCTTGCACTATTGCAGGCAAGCATAGCCGCCAGCCTGCGAGCCCGCTCCATTAACCGCTGCAAAACAAGCCACTCTATATCATTAGCATAGGGCACACCACCTAGAATCCACTCATGCGCACTTATATGTACATACCGTCATGGTTTGCCTTAAACTTGACTCAGACTCCACCGTACCGGGCATATGCGAGAGAGAATGCGACGCCTCATTAACACTCCGAGTAAGTTCCAAGCCCTAAACACATGGAAGACAAACAGTAGTCAGAAATAGGAAGCACATGTTAAATGTAAGCAAAATTTGTGTCATACCACACGGTTGAAAACTGGTGCCTAGTCCCTAGAGGTTCCGGCGCTCTCCTTAACCGCCAAGTTATATTCGTTATCACCATCTTCATCGGCTAAATCTAAACAATCTTGTGTGGTCCAAGAGGGCTTTAGCTTGAGGCGGTGTTGCTGTTCATGCCAAGCAAGGTGCGCCACATACTCATTATCCCTAACCATTGTACCGTCCAGCTCACGATACTTCTCTCTATCATTCCACATCTCAATCCACTTGCTGTGTTTACGATCCCATTCCTTCTCTTTTGGGCATGTCTTACGGTCCATCCTACAGACAAATAACAAACATGGTATCAACAATTGATATTGACAAGTCAAATCTTCACCCGGGCATTCGAACACTAACCTATGAAGGTCAACACTTGTGCTTTGACTTGCCGGTGGGGTTCGTTGCCTCCTTCCATATTGTGATGCAACTCGTTGTGGGAGGTGCCACTCGACGGCATAGAAACATATCATCGGACACTTAATGCGCCATAGGTGCATGTCACGCATACACATCGCTTTGAGACGGAAACCCCTTTCCCGTTTGTATGGCTGCCATATGACCTACAAAACAAAATCCATTATTTTCAATGCTAAATGTCACAAAAGTGTGTCAAATTTACTATGACCACACATACCAAGTCGCAAGACAGCGTGTCTGTAGGAGTTTGCGCGATAGAAAACAAAAAATTTCTCTCACATGCGGAAGCAACACTCAAGATCCTATCTAGAAGATTCTAGTAACGGGGAGAGTAGTTCATCATACCCTCGAAGAACACGCGCGTTGAACGTTTAATTCAACGCAGCTCGGTGAAGTTGTTGACGATGTTCGATCCGATCAGCACCGCAAACGAGCAGCACCTCCGGAGGCTTGCACACGTATAGCTCGATGACGTCTCCCTCTTCTTGATCCAGCAAGCTAGAGGGAGAAGTAGGTGGGATCGATTCCAGCAGCACGACGGCGTGGTGGTGGATATGGTGGAGAGTTCCCGCGGGCAGGGCTTCGCCAAGCGGTGTGCGGGAGGTAGAGGAGCAGCAAGCCAGTGATGCGGCCAAGCCTCTGTCTCTTGGTGCACCTCTCCCTCTTCTTTATATAGGCAAGGGGCTGCAGCCACTTTATTTCCAAAGTAGAAACTCCCTCTTTCAATAGTGGTAACCCCTTCTCATTTAAAAGGTGGTAACCCCCTCTTTCAAGAGTGGTAACATCCCTTTTAAAGGGCTACCCATTGAATGGCTGCATGGACCAAGTAGGACTGGTCAAATGGACCAGTGGGCCACCCTTGGTCGTTGGGGACAGGTGGGCCCCACTATGGGACCCTCCGGAACCTTCTAGAACATTCCGACACTCTGCCGAAAAATCCCGAACTTTTCCGGAACCCTGAAATCAACTTGCCATATATAAATCTTTACCTCCGGACTCTTCCGGAGCTCCTCGTGATGTCTAGGATCTCATCCGAGACTCCGAACAATATTCGGACACCATTAACAAAATTATCCCAGAGCTACTCTAGCGTTACCGAACGTTAAGTGTGTGACCCTACGGGTTCGAGAACGTGCAGACATGATGGAGACACCTCTCCGATCAATAACCATTAGAGGGACCAGGATATCCATAATGACTCCCACACATTCAACGAAGATCTTTATCGGTTGAACCACTATGTCGTGGACTACTATAATCCGTATACAATTTCCTTTGTCACGCGATATTTTACTTACCCAAGATTTGATCGTCGGTATCACTATACCTAGTTAAATCTTGTTACTGGTAAGTACTCTTTACTCGTTCCGTAATACAACATTCTCTGTGACTAACTCATTAGTCACGTGCTTGCAAGCTTTACCGAATGTGCACTAACCGAGTGGGCCCAGAGTATATCTCTCCGAAACACGGAGGGACAAATCCCAGTCTTGATTCATGTAATTCAACAAGCACTTTCTGAGATACCCGTAAGACACTTTTATGATCACCCTGTCACGAAGCGATGGTTGATGTCCCCAAAGTATTCTTCCAGTACCCGAGAATAACATGATCTCATGGTCTAAGAAATATGATACTTGACAATAAAAGGCATGACAATAAAAACTTAATGAAACGATCAATATTGTTATGCTTAGTTGGGTCTGTCCATCACGTCATTCTTCTAATGACATGATCCCGTTAATTAATTAACAACCCATGTTCATGGTTGGGAAACCACAACCATCATTAATTAACGAGCTAGTCTAGTAGAGCCTTACTAGGGACGCAATGTTGTTTACGCAACCACACATGTATTATGTTTCCGGTTAATACAATTATAGCATGGAAATAAACATATATCATGAACACGGAAATATGATAATAACATTTATTTATTATTGCCTCTAGGGCATATTTCCAACAGTGTCAAGCTCGTTGGTATAACTCTTGTAACGGCCCATGGACAAGTCTTTGTATCCCTCCACTCTATCCCATGTGTAGGCGACAGTTGGCAGCCGCCATTCATCATCACCATCAAGGTCATAATCCCATGGAGTTGGTGGCAGTTTGCGAGGACGTCCAACCGGAATCCGCTCCCACATCCAAATCGTAAGGGCCAGGCAGCGCCATTTAGCGAGGCTCCCTTTCCCTTCTTACGACATGCCAAGTCCAGCTGCACAATAGCAATCATGTCAAATGCCAAAAAAACGTTGCATAAAAGTAAAAAGTGTACAAATATAAGGTGTACAAGTATACTACCTGCCGGTAAAGGAAGGCTAGACCCGCCGAGCCCCAGCTGTGCTTCACGCTCCAATCGCGCAATGGGTCAAGCCACATCCAAGAGGCCGTGTCTCCTGGCCCATCTGGAAAGATCACCCGGGCTAACACATACCACATGTATGCCCGGGCATACTGTTGCACCACCAGCTCATCGGCACCCACCGGGCATGCCCCAAACAGTCGAAGCCACGCATATGAGACACCAGATGACCTAGTATCTTTCACTCCTTCCGGCGGCACTGGTGGTAATCTGCCGGTGAGACCAAGAACCCGCTGGCGCCACCCAATATTATCCACCCTACCTGTCAGAGCAGCTCCGTCGATGGGAAGAGCCGTGATCATGGCAAAATCCTCAAGAGTGACCATCATCTCTCCACAAGGCAAATGAAAACTGTGTGTCTCGGGCCTCCAACGATCAATTGGGGCAGTAATGGCCGTGTGGTTAAACGCCGGCGGCTTGCGCTTGAACTGAAGCACAAATGGGAGAAGACCAGCCTCCTCAAAATATGGCTCGTAGCGAACATCATACGGCATGTCATCCGCACTGTGGCCCCTCAAGCACTACATCCACATGAATTTACAAATATTTCATCTTACCTAGGAATACATGTCCTACATCTAAAATCATATTGCTATGAACTACTACATCTAAATCATCTAGATTGAAGAGTAGATTGAAGAGATAATCTCGGGTTGCAACAACAAATCTAGCACATAATTCATCTAGGGTTTCAAGGGATACTCTAGATTCGTCCTAGATTAGAGATGAACTAGAGAGAGAAGGAGGCTTACCCGCCGTCGCCGCCGCCGTCCATGCCGGCGCCGCCGCCCCCGTCGCCGCACCAGCCGCCGCCGTCGAGGGGGAGAGGTCGCGCCGCCGCCGCCGCCCCCTGTTCTTCACTCGAGAGGGAGAGAGGGAGAGGAAAAATGCGGGCTGGGTTCGGGCCCGAGCCACTTAAACACTCGGGTTCCTACCGCCCGGGCTATAGGCGGTATCAAGCCCAGCTGTACCGCCTTTAAAATTGGCGTTACTCTGCCTTCCTCTACCGCCGCCTGTGTCGGCGGTACCGCCAGGTCAGCGAAGTCAACCAGCACGCGTGGACCGTGGACTAGGAAGCATACCGCCAATGAAACGGGCGGTACCCTGCATAGTATACCGCCAACATGTTGAGCGGTACCGAAAAGGGTTAGATCCGGCTAAACTTTCGAAAAGGGTCCATTTTGTGCTGAAGTTTGACGTTAGGGTCAGATTTGTTAATTTTGCCGGATGGCACTATGTTTCTTGATGTCTTGCGCACTGTAGTTTGATTCAGCGACTGCCCCTGTTTTGCGTTCCACGCTGAAATTCGTGGGGGAGGAATGGAGGCTTCTGTGGGCGTGGAGACAAAATCAGTGCCGGCGGGGGACTTTCTTTGGCTCATCGTCTAGCGATAGCGACGATCGGTGAATCTTTGATGAAGTGACGAGTAAACGAAATGACCTCTCGTCGAGCTCGCGTCGTCGTGTCGAGTGTAGATTTTCTCTTGATTTGGACGCAGACTTGAATTGTTCCTTGCTTTGCGCAGACAGTACAATTCTATGATCAACAGCGCTCTAGGCAATTTCGAAATAGCATTAGGATCTCTACTTTTAGGGAAAAAATCCCATGGGTTTAAGACATATGGAGGAAACAATGGAAAATCTCAAATCCTGAACAAGAGGCGAGTTGTTGCGCACAGCGTGGCCCTGAACCCTTTGGACTTTGGAGGTCTGAAAAGTTGATGATCAGCGATGGAGCCGCGTCGAGCTCGGTGAAGAGGTGATCTGTCTATTTTTCTTTGGTGTCTGCTACGGTGGTGTTGAAGAAGACGGATATGCGTTGATTTGTCACATAAGTTTATCCTATCTTTTCAGATCTGTAATATCGGTATATACGTTGTCTTTTATTTATCAACGAGAATCGTATTAGCGTGAAAAAAAACCCTCTCGAGGCGAAGGTGGGGGAGTGCTCGCTGCCGGAGTTCGATGGCAAGCAGGCTCAAACATGCAAGATGCTCCTGCTTAAGTTTTTTAATGCCACCATCTAGATAGTGGAGCTTGTCCACCTAGACCGCATGGCGTTGTCTGGCTCGGATGTTTTGTAAACTCTGCTGGCGGTAATTTCAATGAACTGTGAGCAGCACTTCAGAAACGTGGTTCTAACTCGCGGTAAACAATTTTTGTTTTCGGTTTTTTTATAAACTCCTGGAAAACTAGTTGCGGGGCACAACCACAGTACCGAGGCGGCCCATGATTGGCACTTCGCAAAAGTAGCGGCAGTGGCCCAGTCTAATCTTAATGGTTCCTCGGCTCCTTCCAGGTATTCGGGCTGTAATTTCACAGCAAATGGCCCATCATATCAACGCAGCCTATAGCCCGCGTTGTATTCCAGGCGGCTTTATTTTTCTTCTTAGAAAAAAAGGCGCGTGCAAGGCGCTTCTTTGGGTGGGTTCGAGCTTCGAGGTCACATCAACTGGGTTCAGAACCTGAATCTGCACGGCAAAGAGATGGCCCCATCCCGCTACTTAGTAACAGATTGGAAAATAAACGAGACCCGATCCACCCGTCATTTCGTTTTTTGACAACAAGAAGGTACAGTTCGACCATGTTCGTTCTATCGATAATCCACTTCATCTCTAGACTCCGAGGGACACTAGGAAGGAGCATTTGCTTCAAAACAGTTTGGGCCATCTCATGAGATTAGCTGTTGCGTATATTTCATTCTATTTTCTTTTTCATGTTTGTATAACTTCAATGTGAGGCTTTTGAGTTTTTTCATTATGTTTGTAATGCGGACATCTAACTTTGTAGCGCATATAACTGTGAAGTAAGCTTCTGCGGATGTGTTGGACTGTACCCGGCCTCTCCAGGTTGCGGTTTGCCAGTTGATTTTAATAGAAGCTCCCGATTCACAAAAAAAAAAAATGCTGTTGTGAAAATTTTACACAATATTTGATTGTATTTTTTATTGCTACGTGATATACAATTATTCACATGTTGTATAGAAAATATTTATTTTTTGCAAAACACAGTACACACGCTCACATACACATGCACACACTCACGCACACCCTACTCCTATGATCACCTCCGAAAGATTGAGCTGGTGGGTCAGGTCTTGAGGTTGACGAATTTAACATGGTCGACTCGCTGTCGACGGGAACGTCACCTCCCGCTGAAGAAAACATTTCAAAACATGTAGATAATAGTATAATGTTCGTGCTCTCATAAAACTGCAATTCAACAATTTGACCATTAAAACACAAATTGGCATGGGTGACTCCTCTTTAGTTCAAACTTTCAAATATATGGATATCCAAACACTAGAACTGTTCGTGGTCGATCTCAATAACAATACCCTATGATATTTTACATTCGATCCATTGCAATGCCAAACCAGTATTTCCGAAGTATCTACACCTAAACGCACGCTAGAAAAATTCATGTCCACTCAACAAAGAGACGGCGAGACGAGCTGTGCTTAGCATTTCCGAAGTTCTATAACTGTGTTTCTCTTATTCATGTTAGTAGAAATCACAATGTTGCTGCGCATTGTTTAGCGTGTTCGTGTGAACTTAAGCCTAGATGTGTTTGGCGTGGTGTGTCTCCGGATTGCATCCGTGAGACAATTTGTATTGGCTCTATGTTTGATTGATCAATAAAGCTCACTGTTTAATTCAAAAAAAACTGTGATTTGTGAACGTGACTAGTACTGTAGTAGTCTAGCACTACGGAGAAAAGTACATTACTCCAGCAATCTATACCTCTTCTACAGCAAAACCCCACTAAGTGCATTAATTATTTTTCTATCTCAACATGCAAGTTATCCACATCACTTGCTATTTTAGCCAACCATTTGTCCATGTCATCTCCACTAACAATAATGATTAATAGTACATCTTTCATACATATCTATGTCATCTTTTTTTCAGCCATATAATTGTCCACGTCATTAATATTTAGTCCTTAAAATTCAACAATTTTACACGAATTAAATTTAGTGTCTTGATTATTGTGATCAACTGAATTTTGACAATTAAATATTTATGCTTCTTATATCCAATTCATTCACATAATAATATTTTAAAGAGATTCCGCTGCAACGCCTGGGTATTTTTCTAGTTATCACAATAAGCAAGGGCAGATTGGCAACAAACTGTCAAACTCCATATCTTCCGTTCCAGTTCCCCCGTCCCGCACCGACGTCAGCGAAGACGACTTGGAACCTTCAAGAATCTTCCAAAGCGCGATGGATCTCTGGGGAAAGGCTCGGTCCTTCGCCGGCGAGGCGGCGAGGCTGTCGCAGGAGCTTTCGCTGGAGGCGGCGAAGCGGTCGTCGGTGCTGGTGTCGGAGACGGCGAAGAAGTCCAAGGAGATCTTCTCGGAGACCGCCACCAAGTCCCGCGAGATCGCCGCGGAGGCCACGAAGCAGGCCGACCTCCTCGCCGGTCAGATCATGCACCTCGCCTCGGACATCCCCGTCCCCTCCATGCCGCCCATCCCCGCGATCCCGCCCATCCCCTCCGCGGCCGAGTCGGGGCCAGACCCCGCTGAGCTCGAGCGGTACGGCATCACCGACGACCTCCGCGAGTTCGTCAACGGCATGACCATAAGCACCTTCCGCGACTTCCCCTTGCAAGGTGCGGTTTACTCATGGTTGGGTTTAGGGGATTTGAGGCGCTGGATTGTCTTATTGGATTTTTGTTGTTGAGCAGATGAGCCGGAGATGTCGGATGTGCCCACGGTATCGAATGTGCGTCAGGATCTGAACGAATGGCAGGCTAGGCACGCCACTCTCGTCCTCTCAGCCGTCAAGGTTTTGTTTCCATTAACCATTTCTGTCAGTGGGTGTTTTGGTGCATGTGATTCTGTGAAGGATTGGGTTCTGTGGCTCGATCGATAGAGTGGTGATGAATGTTTTTAGTTTCAAACAATCTAGAGTACTAGAGTGAACATTTTTCTGGAGAATAGATTAATTTACGATTGGTGTGATAGATATAGCTAACTGAATACTTAGACATTGCTGACTAATCAAGACCCGGGGAGTATTTGTGTTTCATACCTTGCACAGATCAGAATATACTCTAGATAAGTTTGAATGGTATTTCACTGTGATATTAGGACAAATTGTTGGACGTCTTAACAACACAAAGTTTCCAAATAATAGGTTGTAAAATTGGCACATCTTGATTGGCTTTAACATCTTTAAGATGAGCGTGTATAGATGAATGGATAAAATATTGGGAGATTTGCTACACTTGAACACTAGAAGGTCTAAAATGCATGGTTTGAGTTATTGACACAACATAAGAAAGTATATTCCACTGATGAGGCGATGATTGCTTTTGTACACCAGTGTTGAACTTAAATTTGAGTCCAGAAACTGATATGCCAGTTTTCTGGTAAGCAGAAGTAGAGGCAAATAGGAGCATCAAGAGAGGCTTAATTCTATAGTAATTTGTGAAAAAAGTATGTTGGTTCAAACAGTGGTAGTGCCCATATATTTGTGCGCTGATTGTTGCCAGTGTGTTAACAAGCGGGGTGCTTTAATTGAGGAACCACTGTTATTAACTCGGCTGCCCTTGCGATGAATGATGAAATGAACACTGATCTTCATATGTAATGAGTGAGCTGATTTCTTTAGTCGAAACAGACTATACTATCAGAAGGCTAAAATAGTTTGTCAATTACCTTATCTCCTTTAAGATTATAATTTGATGAGATCCATGTCTTTGATCTGTACTTGGTTTCTACAAGTTAACTGCTGGTTTAGTTCGCTCAGCCTCCATCGGTCTAGTAATTTATTGCCCTGTTAACGCGCATAATAGTTTTTTTGGGTTAACCTGGGCATTAGCTCGTTGCTATCCATTAAAAAAATCTACCAGTCTATCAGGTTGTTCTACAAGTGCCTAATTTTGTATCTTATCAAAATTCTGAGTAGTGCTATCTTATATCCAGGAAATGTCAAAGTTCAGATATGAGCTATGCCCACGATACATGAAGGAGCGTAAATTCTGGCGAATTTACTTCTTGCTTGTAAACAACTACGTAACACCGTAAGTCTTCTACTCTTCCTGCTTAATGTTGGCTCATGCTATGTTATCCTAATCATGGTTTTAAAGGCGTCCTAAGGCGTTGGGGGAGGGGGGGGGGGGGGGGGACGCCTCACCGCCTAGGCGCTTAAAGCGTAAGGCGAGGCGACGCCTTAGACCATCGGGGAGAGAGCAGAACAGAGACAGGAGAAGGTGAGGGTGGAGAGGAAAGAGACCAGAAGTTTGGCCGGAGAGGCACAAACAGGCAAGCAACAGAGCACCACGGGCACAAGCAGGCAAGAAACACACCAGAACAACACCACGGGAACACCACAAGCAGAACAGCACCACGGGCGGAGAGGAAAGAGACCATGGGGGAGAGAGAGGAGCCGCACCTTGATGCCATGCTGGGAGAGGGCTGCGCCAGGGGAGGAGAGGCCCAGAAGCTTGGCCGGAGAAGAGGAGGGCGGAAGCTGCCGGAGGAGGATGAGATCTAGCGGAGGAGGAGCTGGCCGCCTGAGAGGAGAGAGCTCCTCTCTCTCTCTCTCTCTCTCTCTCAGATCGATTCCTGTCACGGGTGTGTTCCCCACCCTCTCTCAGATCGATTTCACCTCACTTTACCCCTCAATTCCTTCCCATCCTGCCCAATTTTGGTTTCCCGCTCCGTTTCCCGCTAGAGCTGCCCAGCAAGGTCGAAGGCGTCCAAAATTGACCAGAGCGACGCCTTCCCTGCTATGGCGACGCCTTGGACGCCTTGTACGTCCAATTTGGACGCCTTAGTCAGGAGTCTAAGGCGAGCAGGACGCCTTGCCGTCTCCGGGCGCTCGGACGCTTAGGCGATGACTAGGCGACGCTTAGGCGACGCCTTTAAAACCATGATCCTAATACATGCTGTGGTCATTGGTCAACCATGGCAAACTTTTGCATCATAAGTTTGTCTAATAGAATGGTTGCCCATTGCCACCTATAGAAGAAATAATATAGATACTTTAGACTGATTATTTCTTCAAAGTACGCCGAATAAATATCCATCAGAATTGTTAGTTCAAAGTTTGTCATGTATCCAACTCGTAGATCTTGCATATTGGGATTGGAAGAATCTTTTCCTTTCTGAAACCTGGATGATATGTCACTAATCCCAGTGTCACACTTTCTCTAGTCATGGTTCTTTAGCTTGTGAAATCCCACCGGTTCAATAACCCAATAGAACACTTCTATATTGATGAATGAAGAATTATGTTCGCAAGCAGTGATTAATTGGTTGGTACCACTCTGTTTTGGACACATCACATACTTCACCTGCCTCGTGCCTGCATATATGTCTTCATGGTATGTAGCAGAACAAGGATGGATCTTATAGCGTAGTTTAATTCGCAATTTGAAATCGTGAGAATTCAGGCTAGAAGTTTTTCCTTGTTTTCTTGTTGCAAGGCTCAATGTTTTTCTACTTGAGCTAAAATGGTTTGCTTTTCAAGTACTAAGATGGTACATATGTTGCATAATTTTGTTGCACACTAATGTTGATCCTCCTTGTTGACCTAAATGTAAACCAAATAGTTATGAGACCAAATATTTTGAGGAGCTGAAAGTGAAAGCCGAGGAGGAAAAAATGATTTCCCAGAAGGAAATATCAGAGACCCCACAAGCTACAACTTCAGAACAGAAAGACACGAAAGTGCCAAGCAAAACATCTACCTCATCAAATCGAGAGCAGGATCTGGATGTCTTTCTTCTCGGAGATTTGGGCAGTGATGATGAGGGTCCTGGTACGATATTCACTTTCCTGCAATCCATTTCATTATTTGATACAAGCTCCTGCATTTCTTGTACATGACTCTCTTTTTTTTGGTTATTACTTACAGATGATGGTGATGATGATGGGCTAGACGATGACTTTGATAAGGATGGTACAACAGTAAGTACACCTGCTTCCTTAGAACATAAACTGGGCACTGGTATTCATTCTAGTGTTTCATACCTATGAAATGTAGTTTTGATGTGCGGTTACAGTACTGGACAAACATTGTGCATTTGAAATTCCTTGTTCTTGTGCGACATATATGAAGCGTGGTAATCATTCTTCTTGTGTTGTGGCGTACAAGAAAAGCATGTCCAGGTGGAAGTACATACCTTTGACTTTTAGTAGTGTGTGCTTGAATCCATTTAACAGCTAGAGCCTTATTGCTATACCACTAGGCAACATAGTTGTCTCTTCTTTATGTTGTGGAGCACTTCCGAGTTTGACGTGCTCAAGACATATAAGATCTCCTCTTTCCAGCTGTATCTTGTATGGATCACGCTAACACCACAGCTCTTGCTTTTGCAGGGCTTAGAAAGTGACGACGAGGACGAGAAGAAGCCAGCAGCATCCAAGGCTGAAAGTGGAAAGGAGTAGCTCTGATCATTTGTGATGGTGCGTTTCCTAGTATACACAGGTGGGGTTGACCACAAAGGCGCTGCGTAGCTGGGATTCCAGCTGCCACTGTACATTGCAATGTTTACATCTTGCCGTCTCCCGTTGAAGCAATGTTATTCGTCATTGAAGTCTAGAGAACTGCTCCTTCTGCTCTGGCATTCTTTGTTTTGTTTCTAGGGTGTCTATTCTACGTAAAGCTGTTATTCTTCAGAGTGTTGTGAACTGAATTTGAGCCTGGATTGACTCCTCATGTGAAATAAAATCCCCCTTCTATTCCCACAAGGGCGATTCAGTATTATCATCTAATGGATCATCCAGTCTTTTTGGTAGAACTGAAAGAACGCAGGGTTCTTTTTGGCAAAAATTAAATGCGTAAAATAAAAGGGTTCATTAAATGATATGCATTAGGAAGCACTACAGTGGCTGTTTCTCATGTTCATTGACCCCGACTGCTCACAAAAACGAACCATAACCAAAGGTGAGAGCTTAATAAAAGGAAGCACAATTTACAGTAAATAGAAATTAAACAGCTTGAAATTATGAATGGAGGGTCGGCCAAAACGAGCCAACCCTATCAATTCCCAGAAATTATGTCGGCCATATGTCTTGATAGCCATACAGCACCCATCAACTAAGGATGGACGTGGCATACATAGCCAACCGACCCTTTTTGAGTTGCAAACATCCCATGCCGCTCCTATTTGTACCCTTCCACCACCCGCACTTCTCGTCGCCTCCCCGAGGTGGGATTATTCAGCGCTCTCGGCGCCGCGAGGATGGGCATCCAGCGTGGGTGCTGATAGCCTGATATGCCGGGCTCTCTCTCACAAGGTGCCAGCCCACGAGCTGTTCCCATTTGCATAGTCGGCCCATAGCCCAAAACGAAGCACAATCAAAGAGCGCGGTATGAAACTACTCTGGGCCATACTGCGAGCGAAATGTGCCTACGAAGTTACCGGCTTGTCTAAAACAGTCTCGAACTTTGACTCAATGCAGTCCTAAAACTCAGAATGTCGACCTTTTTAAAAAAACAAGGTAAAAGATATCTTTAAACCAAAGAAAATTTGGTTGAACCACAGAAAAGCCGAGGACGATCCGACTGGCTAGAGGTATTAAATTCTTCGCAAGCGCAAATTTAATTTGCGAGAATGGGATTCAAAGCGTTATTGCTCTTTGTCAAAATTAAGTTATATTTTAAAAATATAACTCAATTTTGTCATGCACATTCACAAAAAACATCCTTATTTCAGTGTTCCAGAGATACTTTAGTATATATTTTAAAAATAGTATCGATGAGGCTAGCGATTCATCTGGTTACGGGTCCGACCGCTAGTTCATCAGTTCAATGTCCGGACCATTAATTAATAAAAAATATGATATAAAATATAGCAAAGAAATCAAGATTTCAAGCGTCCCTTCCCTTTTATATCACGAATCAAAGCATGGACATGATGGTTAGCCTGTTTGGGTACAAGTTCTGCATGTGAGAGCCCATTTCACGGGTTCGATTAACCATCAGCTCGCCGCGAAGAATTTAGTACTCCCTCCGTTCCAAAATACTTGACGTGAATTTGTCCAAATTCAAATGTATCTACACACTAAAACACGTCTAGATACATCTAAATTTGGATAAATCCACGTCAAGTAATTTGGAACGGAGGGAGTACCTCGTAGCCGGTTAGACCAGTCTCGATTTTTCCTCTGTTCTGAACAAAACCGTCGCTTCAACCAAATTTCTCTGGTTTTAAAATATATTTTGTCTTATTTGTTTCTAAAAAACGTGGACATCCTATTTCAGGACTGGACATCGCTAACTTCGAGGACCGCAGTGGGCGGGATTCATTGCCACATCAGCGCAATACACTAGCAATTCGTACTTAGGACTGTAGATGGACCAACTTTAGGACTACATTGACGCAAATCCTAAGTTCTGGGACTGTTTTGGACATGGCCGGTAACTACGAGGATTGTAGATGCATTTCACTCCCATACTGCGTACCTATGGTCCACTTCACGTGTCCGTTCAAAATTCTGAAATGGTTGAATTGTCTCGACCCAGAGCCACTAAAATACACATACCGGCTCTACTGGCTACTCGGCCTCGTGTGCATCTTGTATTCTTGTTAGCGGGTGTTTTTGTTTGTTTGTTCTTGCATCGTGTTTTTTTCTTGAATTTTTTAAACATTATATATGAAATTTTCATTAATATTGCGCAAAAATATTTATTTTTTGTTTGGGCCGGCTTGACCAAAAGGAGGCCATAGCCCAAACCAAAAGGTACCTTTCGGTTTCGCCCAACCAACAACGCAATATACTTAAAACTAAATATTTCTGAGCAACATTTGTAGTGAAATTTCTATATAAATATAGTATTTTTTTTAAAACTTCATTTTTCTTGAACCGGTAGTTACTGCTACGTACATATGCTGGCGTAATCTCCATTGGGGCACCGTGCCGTGCGGACTTCCAATCCGCGCATGCAGCAGCAGATGGAGCTCAGTAATTTAGTTCTTTCAGCTAATTTAGCTTTTCTTTCAACTAACTGCACTTCCGACTCTTCTGGCTCTGTTTCAACTACTGTATTTCACACCTGCACTTGTTATATCGGAGTGACGGGAGCCCGGCAGTAAACTACGCCCACATGCTACTTAATAACTTGATCTTGAGCTTTCGGTGACTGAATCTTTGGCGGTCTAGTGATATCAACCGAGAAAAATGTAACCTTCAAAGAGATCATCACCTTTGACAATGCACTTGCTTTTCTGCGGACGGTCTTGTCGTGCTCGTTCCTGGTCGATATGGAGAAAGACGCAGTGCTGGTATGTATAATTCTGGGCTTCCTCGGCTCGATCGCCGTTATCCTGGGATTCGTCGCCAACTCCTATAGTTCCAAGGCATGGATTCCAAACTCAAACCATTTTTCATCAACTATTTGGATCCGCGCTAGCCAAATTTGTGATGGTAATTAATGGTATCTCCAGTCCGTGGCGTACGACGGGACCAACTGCGTGTACAGCAGCCCGCCGCCGGCGATAGGGTGCGGTGTCCTGGGGTTGTTCCTAGTGCTCATCAACCAGGTCATCGTCGCCGCCTACACGAGCGACTGGTGCGTGTGCTGGTGCCGCTGCTGCTGCCCCTGCTGGACCAAGCGGCGCCGGGCGGCGGCTCCGCCGTCCAAGAGGCGCAGGCTCGGCATCATTCTCTCCCTGTTTTCCTGGTCCGTCGTCACTCGCTAACGATTCATGGCGCTGCAAGTTGATCTCTGAATCTCTAAGGACGCGCGTGCTAGTTCTTGCTGTGCAGGGTTCTCACGACCGTGGCGGTGGTGATGTTCATCCTCGGCGTAACGGAGAACAGCTCGCGAGAAGAGCCACCGGTTTCTAAAACCCCGACTTCAAACACGTGCAGGGACCCGGAGAAGATCGGGAATTTCCCGACCGCATCCCTGTCCTCTCTCATCGCCGTCGTGCTCGGGATCGCTTCGTACATGTTGCTCGAGACGGCGGCGCCGGAGACGCCGCCCCACGTGCTGTTTGGAGTGGAGATTGCCGGTGCGAGCACGAGGCAGCAAAGCCAGCCTCAAACTGAACCGACAACTGGTGCAGATCAGGAAGCAGAGCACATCTCTCTGGCCACCGCGGTTTGAAGACGGCGAGTACATAAGTTCATTGACGTATTCACGGCTTGCAGTATTATCTCCATGTAATCTTGTCGAGAACTTGGAAGATTTCATTTTCGTTAGTAATAATTGTATTTCATGTTGGGAAAATACTACGTGGAACAAGGGTACATATGAACCCGGTTGGGAAAAGCATTTTCTAAATGTTTAAAGCTTTTGAAAAAAAGTTCGCTACATCTGCACGTTTCATGTGTGCGTACAAAGTTTTGTTGAGAAACGACTTTTTAGTTGGCCTATGTAAAAAGACAAAAAATACGTCACATACATACTGCTATGTAGCAATGGAATTTTCTCTTTTTTACGGAGGCAAAGTAAATAGTAATTTCGTCATGAAACTCATGTGAAGGGCACATATTTGGCATCACCTATGCATGGATTTTTTTTTGAATTTTTTGGATATGTTTTGCATCACCTATGCACGTTCCAAATAAGAGGGTTCATATGAACCCGTGTTCTACCTATTCAGTCTCTTTCACGTTGCTATTATATTCCGCTAACATCTCTGGTGGGTTAATTTTTTTGTTTCATTTATACCTTTGAATTGTTCCACGACACTAATGTTATTAGAAAAGTATTGTTTTTTCGATAAAGGAAATATATTAATACCACGAAGAGATGAGGCGTCGGTGGTCGAGCTCTCTGGCATGAGTCGGAGGTGGCCCGTCGGTGAGGTCCAACAGCCGGAGGGCAGGAGGACGTGGAAGGCCGGGCGACGGTGCGGCCTAGGGAGAGCATGAGGAAGAGGTGTTGGCCTCGCCGGCGCCGAGAGATGGAGGGTGGGCGTGGCGCCGCTAGAAGGAGAGAGGAGGCACGTGAGGGAGGAGGGAAGGGGATGGGGTCGCTTGCGTAGGTTGCGGGGTTGCAATGAGAGAGAGGCGATGGAGGAGAGGATAAGGTGTGGGTGGGACACAAAGAGTTTTCCATAGATATATTTCCGTATTGGCCAATGTCGGTTCCTGTGGTGTATGTCCCACTGGCCCCACCTATAAGTACTGGTCAGTACACATCATAGCAACCACCACAACATGTCCAATTTTTAGCCACGGTATGGATCGGTAACAGAAAATATCGAATGCGTCATAATGAGTCGTGATCAGTCACAAAATCGCTATCCGTGGCTAAGAATCCGTCGTAGGTCGGAGGATGTGTTATAGTGCACCTATTGACACGTGCTGGTCAATGTCGGTTCTTGTGATGTTATATGCCTAGATACATCCACATGTAGTGCACAACAAGTCATTTAAATTGGAACGGGAGTATGTTCCACTAGCACCACATGTAAGTGTCCCTACGTATCATTGCAACCACATGTTGACACATATGCTTAGTTAGGCAGCAGATCCCAGATGCAAGTCACGAATGATAACTACGCCACCCTAAATATTAACATGCAGATGAGTGAATCTGACATGTCAGAATTGAAAGTTTTTTTTTTAGACTCCTCATTATGTGTTACACTGTAGTATCTGAACTCGTACACCAACTCAACACCACACACACACCCCTAGTGTACAAGCCTAGATCCTATAACTATATGCACAGCACGCCAGTTTACCCAGTGTCCCGAAGGACGTTAGTCGTATGGAGCACACAAACGTGAGAAGATTTATTAAAGGTGAGACATCCCTAGGAAATTCGTCCACCATGGGACTTGAACCTGGGATGGGGTTGTGTGGCCACTGCCAACCACAACCATCGTGCCACAACTCGTTCTCGTCAGAATTGAAAGTCGGTACTCTAAATGGCCACATCTATGTGACACATGGCTAGACTTATCGTGCAGGTTACGATTCACTTGTTTAATTTTAACCGGTATTCACTCCTACTCTAAACTAGACATTCTCCCCTTCGTGCTAGTCCATAACCCAAGCATCGTCATCGCCTCACACCGTCCGTATTACTAACTATATAAAAGTTGAGCATATCGCGGCTCTCTCAGCCCCCGAGTACTGTAGCCTACTGTAGCATTCTACAGTAATACAGTAACTCGATCGCGGCCGTCCATCGACGATCCGACGATCCACAGCAACCGCGCTTGACGGTTTTGCAAAAAAAAACCTCGCGGGCGAGAAATTGTTCCGCGCTCCCCAACTCCTCGAGCGGAAGGACCTACACGCAAAAACCAGAAACGTCAGGGTTTTCCTTGCAAAAATTCCATTCCACCCCCTTCTCCCAGCTCTCTCCCGCGCGCCGCCGGAATCGCCGCGGGCGCCGACGCCTCGCGCCGCCGTGGCAGGCCTCCCCGCACGCATCTGAGGCCACGGACGGCTCCGCCGACCTCGCCTCCGCCACCTCGCCCAAGCTCGCGAGCCGGGACGCCGCGGAGGCGCCGGAATCGTCGCGGCCATGCGCGCTGCCCTCCGCCGCGTCCGCGGCCCGCCGGCGCTGCTCCGGCGACCCAGAAGGGACGGCGCCGCCTCCTTCGGGTCGGCCGCGGCCGGGCGCACCCAGGGCGCGTAGGCGCCTGTGCCAGATCGCGCCGGCGCGCCGCCGCCGACCTTGGCGCCGCCGCGGCCACGCCTGGTCCCTGTGACGTCAACCCGACGTCACAGTGGGGCCCACCCGACATTTTTTTCCCCTTCGAATAAAACCAGCTTATTCAAATAACGCCCAGCGGGCCTGGCCTGGCCAGTTGGGCCGCCACACGGGCCGGCCTGTCTGGCTGCTGCGGCTTTTTTTCCTTTTTTTTCTTTTTCCCTGTTTTCTGATATCTAAACCTTTTGCAAATTTTCCAAATACAAAATATTTCAAAACACATTGTAATTACATAAATATGACAAACAAGTTTCAAACCCATAATCGAATTACATGTCCACATAAATTCAGACCAAATTCAAAGAAGTTGTAAAAATCGAAATAACAATTATAATTGCTTTGCGACATTTCCCAAATAATTTCAAACCTTAATTTTGATACAAAATATTTCAAAACACATTGTAATTATATAAATATGGCAAACAAGTTTCAAAACCATAATTGAATTACATGTCCACATAAATTCAGACCAAATTCAAAGAAGTTGTAAAAAATCGAAATAACAATTATAATTGCTCTGTGACATTTCTCAAATAATTTAAAACCTTAACTTTCTAAAATCATAAGTTAAGTCTTATTTAATACCTTCACACCATTTTACAAAATATGGAATTCATAGATTTCGTAGTTCCCTTTTGGGAGGAAAAAAAACGGAACATGCTTTACGTAATTTTTCCCTAGATACTGTTCTAGGGTATTTGAACAATTTTGAAACATTACGAAATCAAAATTTGAACAATTTTGAACTATTTCCCTAAAAACTGCAAAATCAATAACTTCAAATATATCTACTAACATATTAAAACGATCACAAGATTAAATGCCGACTATTTACGGCATATGATAGAATTTCAAATTTGAATACTTCTAACTTCCAAATGCTTTCCAAATATGATCATTTTACAGAAATAAAAAAATTGAATCTGAAAAACTTTCCAGTTCAAACACATTTCGGAAGCTATACTCTTTCCAAACATGAGCTTTTTTTAAATTACAACCATTTCCAACCCTAATAATATTCTTGAATACATCCATTTCCAAATTTAAATTAATGCTAAAAAATAGTAACGTTTGTACATAACCGTAACATGTTTCCTCTGAATATGATGCTACGTAAGAAAATTATAGCAACATTAAACTAAATTTAAACATTTCGATTCGGCAAACATATTTGGAAGCAACATAACTTAAAATTCTCTAATTATGTAGCTGCATTTGGAGAAAATGCTTGATTATCTACATATTTTTGAGGTAATACGAACTCATTTTCTCCAATTATATTTTGATTTCAAACTGAATTTGAGCTATAGTACATATAACGTAACTAAAGAAACAAACAGATTATCAAAAAAAAACATCATAGATAATATTTTCTAAGAAGTACCAGTACATTCGAATTAGAAATCATATTTGAAAATAGAGCATGCTTTACATGATTTCGAACACCTTATAGATGTTGATTTACAGTATTTTATCAAATTTGAAGAACTATTACATTCAAAATTCAAAAATGAATATTTCAAACATTCAATCCAAATGCCTCCAAAATTCACCAGGGACGCGCCGTGCCGGCGCGCTAAAATTCAACTAGTACGGATCTAAGAGCATCTCCAACCGGGATTGTCTAATTCGGCTCCCAAAGTGTCCGCGACCACTGACCGGGTAACCCTAAAAATTGTGTCCTAGAACCATAATCGTCAAATCAGACACCTCAAAACCATTGACATGCAACGTAGATCATCTGGATAAATTGTTCAAACATAGTTCCACGTAAATCATACGGATCACCATTAGTTCGACGGTTCATCACAAACAGATACAAATTCAGAGGACAGACAAATTGGCCAGATCGAAGAGCTTGCCTTCACGGCGGCAGAATCAGGACGTTCTCCGCATTCGCCAATGCATCTCGTTCCCTTTCGCGAGCGCGCCGAGCCTGCCGCTCCTGGCGCACCATATCCTCTTCTCTGAGTCCGGTGTGTAATCCACAAACGGACTATATCCTTCAGTATTTCCCAACAACGGCCGAGCTAACCTTCTATCATGGTCGGCTTCCCTGAAATTGCATTGAACATTGGGATGGTCCTTCATCTACGAAGTAGAACGAAATTACTTCACATACGACACTTCATGTACGATTTCTGCAAGATACTTCCTCCACCTAGTGCTAGTTACGCTGTTCCTTCACCCCTGGTCCCAAAGTCCAGCCCAAATCCCCAAACCAAACCCGCAATAGTGCCATTCTCTTTTTAGGTCTGCATCTTCACGATCCCTTGCTCGCAAATAAGAGAAGATTGTAAAAAAACAACACGATTTGGAGCATCGTCGTAGAAAACTAGCAACTTTCAATTTACTTTCAGAAGAAAAACACCAATTTAGATTGACACGATGAAAAAAGAAATAATCCATACGTAAACGTATTTTTGACGTCGTTTCTGAGAGACGAGGCTCGCTGTAAGTGTTGGTGCGGCACAAATTAGAAGCACCATTTGAGTGATCATTAAAGTATAGGTAGGACACATCTATCATTATCTTCAACTAGAGTCTCTAACATTATATCGAGCATCTCGTGTACGCCCAATTGCACTAGCCAATGCCGCCGGTCAGGCTCCCCGCCACCCTAGCAACCGGCCAACTCCCCGTCCACGAGGGGAATAGACGGCCACGACGCGTGTTTCGGTCGGACTCTAAGTTATCGACCTAATGGGGTGTGCCGCGACCTGTGTCGGCCCGACGGTGCTACCCTAGCTTACCGCGCCCACCGGAAGGACGCGAGAGCGGTCGGCGGCAGCATCACCATGCAGCTAGGCATGCCCGTCTGAAAGGATCGGTATGGCCACCTAGGGGGGGGGGGGGTGAATAGGTGCTACTCAATTTTTAGCTCTTTTTCGAGTTTAGGCTTGACACAAAGGTAAATTCTCTAGATATGTAACTACGGTGAATTTACCTATATGACAAGTTAACACTAGACTAAGCAAGATACAAGTAAGAGCTAACGAGTAAGGAATAACCGAACGGGAAGCACGCGGAGACAAGGATGTATTCCCGAGTTTCTCCTTTTTAGGGGAGTACGTCTCGTTGGAGGGTGTGAGTTTCAAACTCAAACGCCACAAATGGCCTCACCCTATTCTCCGATGAACCTTGCACAAAAGCTCGGTTCACCTTCCACTATCGGAATCCTTCAAGGCGGAATCCGGAGCCCTTACAACAAACTTGAGGCTCAACCCACAAAAGGATTGGGGGCTCCCAAGCACCACAACACCTGCTACACAAAAAAAACAAGCAAGTAAGTACAACAAGATGCCTAGGTTTTCCTAGTGGAAACCCTAGGCTAAAATCCCTCAAGTGAATGAGGGGGAAATGAAGAACGCTTTGGTGAAGTAGTAGATCCGGGCCTTCTCTTTCAATCTTCCAAAGATCAACGAGTTTGGGTGGAGGGATTGGGAAATTTAGTGATTCTTGAGCTTGCAACAATGGTGGACTTAAATGTTGGGCGAGCTAGCTGGCTGGAGGTAGGTGGAGTGGTATTTATACCCCTCCCAGTTTTCTGCCCGTTGGAGAAGAAAAGGGACCGCATATTCCGGTATAAGTGATGACCGGATATTTCGGTCCCCAGATATTCTGATCCTGATATGAAAGTTTCGGCTGAAATCTCCGGTGAACTCCAGAAAGTTTAGCCTTTAGTCCTTAGCCGAAATCTTCGACATTTCTTCTGGACCGGATATTCCGATATAAGAAATACCGTATATTCCGATGAACTCTAGAAGCTTCGGCGTTTAGTCCTTAGCAGAATTCTTCGTCATTTCTTCTGGACCGGATATTCCGGTCTAGGGAAGACCGGATGTTCCGGTGAACTCCAGAAAGTTTGCAAGCTCTTTTCTTCCTTCTTTTTGGTGATGATGCACATGTACATTATACAACTAAAACCTGCATCACTTAACACCTAATTTAAACTTCACTGGTGTTGTTAACTAACACACAAAACACAAGGGATCAAGAAATGCTCTTTCAATCTCCCCGATCAACCTCACCTCAGTCTCTTCACCATCACCTTCAAATTCAACCTCGGAAGCTTTAGCTTCATCATCACGATAAGGAGCACTAGTGAAAGCTGCATAGGAAAATGCTGAGGGGTCGGCCTAAAAAAGATCCTTCTCCATTTGGACCCATGGAACCTGAGCGCCTTCATTCCATTTTTCACAGGAAAGAGGGCAAGAGGGGCTGGGGGTCCTCTGGAAGGCGTGGAAGCCTGGAGATGATGTTCTGACCCTGAAGACAAGCATCATATTGGCTCTGGCGGATATCAATATGCATGCGCAGAATGTGCTTCTGAAACCAGTTCAACTTCTTGACCTTAGGAGCAAGGGAGGGGACAGCTGCCTGACGGTGTGCACCACTAGAGTGTGCATCTCTCATGAAGGAGTCACTAGCAGGGGCAGCGGATCTAGGCAAAGCATGTTTCACTCTCTTGTCATAAATCTTCTTGAAGTAGTGGGATTCCACTTGCTCTCGACTGAAATCATGATTCTTCAAAGTCTTCTTGATAAGGAGCATGATATAGGGAGCATAAGGGATAGTGTACCCACCGACCATGGCATCAAACATCTCATGATAAATATAATCCATGACATCAACTGTGAAGCTACGGTTGGGTTCTTTATTCTCAATGCATTGCTTAGAAAGGTAGAGCAAGTTGACAAGAGGGCTGGTGATGGCATCGTTGTTACCTCCACTTGGAGCGATGGAGGACCGAAAGATGCACACAAGTTGATCATAGAACGGAAGGAGGCCCTCAACCTTTCCAATGATTCCATTTGGACAATACATGTCATGCATAAGCTTGTTCCGATTGGCCTTCTCAACGGTGTGCATACGGTGACCTTGAGGAGGGTGCTCACAAAAGGTATATCCAAGAATACTGGCAAACTTCCTGAAGCTAGATGTGCATTGAGTTGTCCCGGTCATCCACTTGAGAGTCTTGGGAATATCATCCTCAATCACGAGAGTGGCGAAGAATTGCATCACCATGGGCACATTGTAGTCGCACTTAGTCTCCATGAGAGTAACAAGTCCAAGTTGTTCAACGACTTGGGCAGCGAGGGCATAGCTTGGCTTGTCCTTGAGAGCTTGTAACTTGATAGGAAGCATTGGGCGAATAGGATACTTGTATGTGAGATAAATGTCCTTGTAAATATAAAGTTGCTCCATGCACCAAAACTTGGGATCTTCAATCTCCTCATCTCTTGGTGCATCCACATACCAATCTTTCTGACGAACTTGGGCATAGTCAATGCTGCTCATGGTCTTGTAATTCTGCCTTGTTTCCTTGCCCTTTCTCTTCTTAGAGATAGATGGTGTAGGCTTGAGAGCGGACTGCTTCTTTGCGGGAAATTTCTCTTTTCTCACGGGAACTCTCTCATGCCTTCTAGCTGTAGCCTCATCATCACTTTCATTGGGGTAGGATGGACGGTTGTGAGCAAACGTCTTCAGAGGAGCCCCACTAGAACCACATGTGAATAAGGCAATAGGTAGGAAGCACAAGGTAAGCACACACAAGTCTCAGCACAAGGAATGATGTAAGGTGCAGTAGGAAAGCAGCCACAAGTCGATAGAAGTCAGGCCTAGGCAAATCACCACAGATCCGAACTAATCTGTCAAAACCGGAATATCCGGTCGGAACAGAACCAGAATATTCGGTCTGAATTTTTCAGAGCAGTTGTGATTCGAATCCTAGGTCTAAAACCAAATCGACTAAAGGGGATGCTAGCCTAGTGTTCCTAGCAAGCAGGGAATGACCATAGGAGCTTCTATCCACAAGCAAATCACAAATAAATCTCTATTTCACGAATCTAGATGAAGAACACCCAAGATTTTAAAGTTAGAGATTTACCCTCATCCATTGAGGAAACCGCTTGGGGGAAGGAGTTCCTGGGGAGGAGGAGCACCAGATCCGACCGGGGGCCGGAAAATCCGGTGGTGGAAGTCACCGGAGTGGCGGCGGAGACGGCAGGCGGTGGTGGGAGGAGAGAGAAGGTCAGGGTGGAGGAAAGGCACGAATGAGCCATTCACCCGACCTCCCCTGTAAAAGAGACATCCCGCCCGACCGGATATTCCGGTCATCGGAAATTCCGGTGCATGCACCAAATTTCCGGCCTGCTGATGACCCACAAGTATAGGGGGTGTATCATAGTACTTTTGATAAATAAGAGTGTCGAACCCAACGAGGAGCAGAAGGTGTTGACAAGCGGTTTCGATCAAGGATTCACTGTAAATGCTCACAGACAAGTTTTTAGGAGTTTTTGATATTGCAGATAAATAAAATACAAGTAAATAAAATGCAGTAATAATAATTGCAGCGAGTGGCCCAATCCTTTCTACAGCAAAGGACAAGCCGGTAGGTTTACTTATGATGACCAAACGTTCTTGAGGACACACGGGAATTTAGTCAAGTGCTTTCACTTCATATAGCTGATTAATCTTCATTGTTTTGGTAAGTGTTGTGTGGGTGAACCTATGCTAATGCACCGCCCTTCCTAGGACTAATACATACTTGTGATTATACTCCTCATAAGCATCCGCAAATATAAGAGACTAATTAAGATAAATCTAACCACAGCCTTAAACTCTGAGATCCTGCTATCCCTCATGCATCGATATACCAACGGGGGTTCAGGTTGCTGTCACTCCGGCAACCCCACAATTGGCAAACGAATACACAATGCATTGCCCTAGGCCCATAAAGGTGAAGTATCATGTAGTCGACGTTCACATGACACCACTAGAAGAATAACACCACAACTTAAATATCAAACCATTAAATATTACTCAACATAGTTCACTACTAACATCTAGACTTCTCCCATGTCCTCAAGAACTAAACGAACTACTCACAAGGCATCATATAGATCATGATCAGAGGTGATATAATGATGAATAACAATCTGTACATAAACCTTAATTCAACGGTTTGACTTAATAGCATCAACCACAAGGAGTAATCAACACCGGGAAAGTTTCCCTATGAACTAGACAAGATTCAACCCTAGATGTTACAGCGGAACGGAGTGGAACGGTGGAGATGATGGTGTCGGCGGTGGAGATGATGATGATCCCAATGAAGTCCAACTCGATGACGGTGACGATGGCGATGATTTCCCCCTCCGGGAAGGAATTTCCCCGGCAGTTTTCTCCCCTGCCGGAGAGCTTTTCTCTCTCTGGTGTTTTCCGCCTCGTGGAGGCGGCGGAATATTTCCTCGATGATCCCCCGAGATTAGGGTTTCCAGGGGATGAAGTATGCGAAGGGGCACCGACAGAGGTGGGCCAGGGCCTCCTCACCACATGGCGGCACGCCAGCCAAGGGGGCCGCGCCACCACATGGTGAGAGCCCATGGTGGCCCACCTTGCCCCCCCCCTTTTGGCTGCCTCCGGCATCTGTGAAAATAGGGACTTCTGGATATTTTTCGTCAATTGTTGATATTCAGAAATATGGTGTCTTGACGGTGCTTTTTCCAGCAGAATCCTGACTCCGGTGATTTATTCTCCAATAATCATGAAACATGCAAAATAGGTAAAATAACATAAGTATCATCTCTAAATATGAAATATATCGATGAATAACAATAAATTATGATATAAAATAGTGATGCAAAATGGACGTATCAACTCCCCCCAAGCTTAGACCTCGCTTGTCCCCAAGCGAAAGCTGAACTCAGTAAACAAGACCACATGTTTATGGAGTGAAGTGTCGATAAATAAAATACGGACAAGAAGCATCACATTTATAATCACACAAGTCATCTTAGACAACAACTTCCTATCATATAACTTAACTTGAAACAAGTAAAGGAAGTCACAAATAAAGGTGCCTAGAGAAAATCATAATTGGTGATGGCAAACTTTGTTCTTGGTCAAAGAACAATTAACAGATTGTACTTATCTTTCGATCAGAGTCTTTATATTATAGCTTATATTGCAGAACTTACATGCTCAACTATAACAGTCTCCTTACAGTCATTGATAACTTTCAAAGTTGTATCCATTCAGATAAAAGCATTGTGCTAAACAAGGAAGGATAAAAGACATGATTGTAAATATCAACATATAGATGATTGAATCACAACAACTCAAATGCTTGCTTGAGATAGGAGGGAAATAGGTTTACTGACTCAACATTAAAGTAAGAGATAGGCCCTTCGCAGAGGGAAGCAAGGATTAAATCATGTGCTAGAGCTTTTCAAGTTTTGAAATCATATAGAGAGTATAAAAATATAGGTTTGAGCTATGTATGTCGTTGTCAACGAATCGCAGTAGAGAAAACACTATCCCCTTGTCAACCAGACTTTCAAGAGCGGCTCCCATGAAGGACATTATTTCTACCCAAGGGCAGATCATCCCTCCTCTCTTTTGTTTACACATGTACTTTATATTTGTATGACACTCCTCCCAACCTTTGCTTACACAAGCCATGGCTAACCGAATCCTCGGGTGCCTTCCAACTATCACATACCATGGAGGAGTGTCTATTTGAATGATTAAACTTTTTAGATTGCTTGCTGATAAATCAGGGCAAAACATGTGAAGAGAGTTAAAAGTTATAATTATAAGTAATTTGGGACTGGGCACCCCATTTGCCAGCTCTTTTTGCAATATTAATGGATAAGCGGATGTATATGCCACTAGTCCAATGGTGAAAGTCTGTCTGACAAGAGTGATAGAGAAACTCTACATAACCCTCATGAGCTAATAAACAGTGACACAAAATAAGGAGTAATAAAGTTTTGAATAGTTTAAAGGTAGCACATGAAGTATTTACTTGGAGTGGCGTGAAAATACCACATAATAGGTAGTTTTGGTGGACACAAATGTCATGGGTTTTGGCTCAAGGATTTGGATGCACGAGAAGCATTCCCTCTCAGTACAGAGTTTAGGCTAGCAAGGTTGTTTGAAGCAAACACAAGATATCAACCGGTACAGCAAGACTTACATGAAAACATATTGCAGGCATTATAAGACTCTACACTATCTTCCTTGTTGCTCAAACACTTTTACCAGAAAATATCTAGACCTTAGAGATAGCAAACATGCAAACCAAATTTCAACAAGCTCTACGGTAGTTCTTTACTAATAGGTTTTCAACTACATTATGCAAGAGCTTAAACATGAAATACTTGAGAGCTCAAAACAATTGCCAAGTGTCAAATTATCCAAGAAAATGATCTATATGTGTGTCTTTTCGATATACCATCTACCACATGTTGCATTTTCTGTTTCCAACCAAACACCAATCAACTTATTTCAACAAAAACTCTCCAAATAATTTACAAATGAAACAAGAGAGTATTAATCTACAAGAACTAACAGGTCTGAATAAGAGATGCATGAAAAACAGGAGCTAAAAGCATAGCAGTAGCTAGATAAGTATACTCAACAGGTATAAGTGAAGAATATGAGTATTCACATGAAAAACAGAGCGTGTCTCTCCCCACACAAGAATGCTAGGATCCAATTTATTCAGAAAATAAAATAACAATGCAAAAATAAAAGCACACAGACACTCCAAGTAAAGTACATAAGATGTGGAAGAATTAAAATATAGTTTCACTAGAAATGACCTGATAAGTTGTTGATGAAGAAGGGGATGCCTTGGGCATCCCCAAGGTTAGACGCTTGAGTCTTCTTAAAATATGCTTGGGTGACCCACGGGGCATCCCCAAGCTTAGGCTTTTCACTCTTCTTGATCACATCATATCATCCTTCTCGCTTGATCCTTGAAAACTTCCGCCACATCAAACTCAAAGTAATTCTCATTAGAGGGTTAGTGCATAATCAAAATTCTCATATTCTACAGTGACACAATCATCACCAATACTTCTGGACATTAGCTACAGCCACTGATGTTTTATGGAGCAAAGAAATCCAATCAAACATAGTAAAAGAGGCAATGCAAAATAAATGGCAGAATCTGTCAAAACAGAACAGTCCGTAAAGACGAATTTTTTCGAGGCACTTAAGTTGCTCAAATTGAGAAACTCAAAACTAATGAAAGTTGCGTACATATCTGAGGATCACGCACGAATTTTTTAAGAATTTAAATTTTTCTGGAGTAAATAAAGCTCAAAACCGTGGACAGCAAAAATCTGTCCCTGTGCAGAAATTCAAATCTAGCATCAACTTTCTACTAGAGACTTTTACTTGGCACAACATTGCAAGAAAATAAAGATACAAAGGAGTTGTTACAGAAGTAAGCACACTCCTTGACTCAAATAAAATAAAAATAACAGGAAATAAAATGATGGGTTGTCTCCCATAAGCGCTTTTCTTTAACGCCTTTCAGCTAGGCGCAGAAAGTGAAAATCAAGTGTTCTCAAGAGAAGAAGCATCAACATCATAATTTGTTGTAATAATAGAATCAAAAGGTAGCTTCATTCTCTTTCTAGGGAAGTGTTCCATACCTTTCTTGAGTGGGAATTGATACCTAATATTCCCTTCTTTCATATCAATAATAGCACCAACAGTTCGAAGAAAAGATCTTCCCAAAACAATAGGACAAGATGCATTGCATTCAATATCCAAAACAACAAAATCAACGGGGACAAGGTTATTGTTAACCATAATATGAACATTATCAATTCTCCCCAAAGGTTTCTTCATAGAATTATCAGCAAGATGAACATCCAAATAACAGTGTTCCAAAGGTGGTAAATCAAGCATATCATAAAGTTTCTTAGGCATAACAGAGATACTAGCACCAAGATCACATAAAGCATTACAATCAAAATCATTCACCTTCATTTTAATGATGGGCTCCCAACCATATTCTAACTTCCTAGGGATAGAAGCTTCATGTCTTAATTTCTCTTCCCTAACTTGCATGAGAGCATTTGTAATATGTTTTGTAAAAGCCAAATTTATAGCACTAGCATTAGGACTTCTAGCTAGCTTTTGCAAGAACATAATAACTTCAGAAATATTACAATTATCAAAATCAAGATCATCGTCATCTAAAGCAATGGGACCATTGTCCCCCATAGTTCGAAAAATTTCAGCACTTTTATCAGGAACATTTTCAGTGGTTTTAGGCAATTTCAAATGTTTTGCAATGGAAGTGGAAACATTGCCAACACCAATAATGTTACCATTGACAGTAGAAGGTTTACTAACATGTGATGCTTCATCATTACTAGTGGTAGTGATAGTACAAACTCTGGCTATACTATTCTTTCTAGCAATTTCATCTTCTCTTTCCCACCTAGCATGCAATTCAGCCAACATCCTAATATTATTATCAATTTTAACTTGGATAGCATTGGCAGTAGCAAAAGTCTTAGTATCTTTAACTTCATTAGGCATAACTTTCAGTTTCAAAAGATCAACATCAAGAGCAAGGCTATCAACTTTAGAAGCAAGAACATCAATTTTGCCAAACTTTTCCTCAACAGATTTATTAAAAGCAGTTTGGGTATTGATAAATTCCTTAAGCATGACTTCAAGATCAGAGGGTACACTCCTATTATTGTTGTAAGAATTACCATAGGAATTACCATAACTATTGCCACTATTAGAAGGATATGGCTTATAATTGTTGTTACCAAAATTATTCCTATAAGCATTGTTATTGAAATTATTATTTTTAATGAAGTTCACATCAACATGCTCTTCTTGAGCAACCAATGAAGCTAAAGGAACATTATTTGGATCAACATGAGATTTACCATTCACAATCATAGACATAATGACATCAATCTTATCACTCAAGGAAGAGGTTTCGTCAACAGAATTACCTTCTTACCATGTGGAGTCCTTGATGGCGTGAATCACATGCTCGTTGGGAGACCCCAAGAGGAAGGTATGATGCAGTTCAGCAGCAAGTTTTCCCTCAGAAAGAAACCAAGGTTATCGAACCAGTAGGAGCAGCAACTCTTCAGAAGGTTGTTGGTGGCTCGCACGGCGCAATACGATCACCAACGTGGAATCTGCACACAACACAATCAAACTACTTTGCCCCAACGAAACAGTGAGGTTGTCAATCTCACGGCTTGCTGAAAACAAAGGATTAAACGTATGGTGTGGAAAATGAGTATTAAATTGCAGAGAATGAAAAAGGAACAGTTTGCAGTTTGTGGTTGTTTAATCAGTGTAAAAGAATGGACCGGGGTCCACAGTTCACTAGTGGTGTCTCTCCATAAAAGATAACTAACATGTTGGGTGAACAAATTACAGCTGGGCAATTGACAAATAGTGAGCGCATGACAATGCATATACATGACATGATGACTACTATGATATTTAATTGGGCATTACGACATAATACATAGACCGTTATCCAACAGCATCTATGACTAATAATCCACCGCCGGGTTGTCATCCGAGTCCCCGTTGGTATTAAGTTGCAAGCAACGGATAATTGCATTAAGTAAAGTGCGTAATGTAAACAAACACATATGCCCGTGGACATAGCATCGTTAGGTTATCCCTAGTGGCAACAGCACATCCACAACCTTAGAACTTTCTGTCACTGTCCCAGGTTAAACGAGGCATGAACCCACTATCTAGCATAAATACTCTCTCTTGGAGTTACAAGCATCTACTTGGCCAAAGCATCTACGAGTAACGGAAAGCATGCAAGATCTTAAATAACATAGATAGATTGATAATCAACTTGACATAATATTCAATATTCATCGGATCCCAGCAAACACAACATGTAGCATTACAATAATATGATCTTGATCATGTAGGGCAGCTCACAAGATCTAAACATGATGGCACAAAGTGGAGAGACAACCATCTAGCTACTGCTATGGACCCGTAGTCCAAGGATGAACTACTCACGCATCACTCCGGAGGCAGGCATGGCGATGTAGAAGCCTCCGGTGACGATTCCCCTCTCCGGCAGGGTGCCGGGAAGAGGTTCTGAACCCTCCCGAGCTAGGGTTGACGGCGGCGGCGTCTCTGGAACTTTTCGTGGATATTTGCTCAGGTACTTAGGGTTTTCGCGTCGGGGGGAATAAGTAGGCGAAAGGGCGGCGGCTGCGACCCCCGAGGGGCCCACACCACCCTAGGGCGCGCAGGGGGGCCCGCGCCCTAGTGGCGTGTGGGGCCCTGGTGGCCTCCTCTGCTGCTCCTTCGTCCGTCAGGTGTTCTGGAAAAATAGGGACCCCGTGTAGTTTCGTCCAATTCCGAGAATATTTCCAGACTAGCTTTTCTGGAATACAAAAACAGCAGAAAACAGGAACTGGCACTTCGGCATCTTGTTAATAGGTTAGTCCCAAAAAATGTATAAAAGTGATATAAAGTAGATGCAAAACATGTAGCAATTGGTATAAAACAAGCATGGAACATCAAAAATTATAGATACGTTTGAGACGTATCAGCATCCCCAAGCTTAGTTCCTACTCGTCCTCGAGTAGGTAAACGATAAAAACAAAATAATTTTTGAGGTGACATGCTACATCATAATCTTGATCATATAATATTGCAAGGCACATGTAAATGAATGAAGTGATCCAAGTCAATGGTCTATAATTTGCTACCAAATAGATAATGAGTAAACAATGAATCACACAAGCTAAACGTTTTCATGAATAGTACTTTCGAGACAAGCATCAAACAGTTTTGCATAAGTGTTAACTCATAAAGCAATAGTTTCTAATAAAAGGTATTTAATCAACACAAAGGAAGAATTAGTTTCAGCATTTGCTTCAACTTTCAACATATTTATCTCATGGATATTGTCAACACAAAGTAGTATAACAAGTCCAATACATTGCATATAACGCATGTTGTAACAAAGTTGACACTAGTGTTTGCTTGTGGAAGACAGAAAGAATAGGAAAACTGACTCAACATAAAAGTAAAAGAAAGGCCCTTCGCAGAGGGAAGCAGGGATTAAATCATGTGCTAGAGCTTTTAGGTTTTTGAAAGCATATAGAGATTGCATAAAATATTTGATACTCCTCCCAACCTTGCTAACACAAGCCATGGCTAACCGAATCCTCGGGTGCCTTCCATCAATCACATACCATGGAGGAGTATCTATTTTTGAGAGGTGTTTGTTAATTGTCAACGAATGGTAGCGGGTGAGAACAGTATTCTACCTGTCAACGGACTTTTAAGAGCGGCTCCCATGAAGGACGTTATTTCTACCAGCAAGGCAGATCATCCCTCTTTCTCTTTGGTTTACACACATTCAGGTATTTCACTGTTTGTCATTGCTTACTGATGAATCAGGGCAAAAGTGTGAAGAGAATTAATTGGTTAAAGTTGTAATTAATTGGGACTGGGCACCCCGTTGCCAGCTCTTTTTGCAAGTTATTGGATAAGCGGATGTATATGCCACTAGTCCAGGTGTAAAAGTCCATTCACAAATAGAATAAAGAATAACCACACTAATTCCTCATGAGCTAGTAAACATTGACACAAAAAGGGAATAATAACATTTTGAATAATTTAAAGGTAGCACATGAAAAATTTACTTGGAGTGGCAAGGAAATACCACATATAGGTAGTTATGGTGGACACAAATGGCATGGATTTTGGCTCAAGGATTTGGATGCACGAGAAGCATTCCCTCTCAGTACAGAGTTTAGGCTAGCAAGGTTATGTAAGCAAACAAGAATATCAACCCGTACACCAAGTTTTATATGACAAACATATTGCAAACGTTATAAGACTTCATACCGTCTTCCTTGTTAACCAAACCCTGTTATTAGAAAATATCTAGACCTTAGAGATACCACCGATGCAAACCAAATTTTCAACAAGCTTTACGGTAGTTCTTCACTAATAGGCTTAACTCATGTGATGCACAATTTAATCATGATCTACTTGTTAACTCAAAACAATTGACAAGCATCAAGTTATCCATTAGTGATCTACAAGATTAAGCAAGTTTTTCCTTATACCAATTACCACATGCAACATTTTCTGAACCAACCAAACACCAATCAATTTATTTCATCAACTCTCCAAACAAATATAAGTGAAGCAAGAGAGTACTTTCTACAAAAGAAAGCTAATAGCTCTGACAAGAGATACATGAAAACAAGAGCTAAAAGCTGAACAGCGCTAGATATGAATACTCAACAAATATAAGTGAAGAATAGGAGTATTCTCATGAAAAAGCGGAGCGTGTCTCTCTCCCAATCAAGAATGCTAGGGTCCAGTCAAGCTTTATTGAAAATAAAAGTGCAATACTGAAAATAAAAGCACACAGACGCTCCAAGAAAAGCACATATGATGTGAAAGAATTAAAATATAGTTTCACTAGAGATGACCTGATAATTTTGACGATGAAGAAGGGGATGCCTTGGGCATCCCCAAGCTTAGACGCTTGAGTCTTCTTGAAATATGCTGGGGAGATCCATGGGAGCCTCCCCAAGCTTAAGCTCTTCACTCTTCTTGATCCTATTATATCATCCTTCTCTCTTGACCCTTGAAAACTTCCGTCACACCAAACTCAAAGTAGATCTCATTAGAGGGTTAGTGCATAATCAAAAATCACATGTTCTATAAACGCAATATGATTTGTTACTTTAAACATTAGCTACAGCCACTGATGTTATGTGAAGCTCTTCCACCCAAAAAAGAATTTCACTCAACACTAGTAAAAGAGAGAATGCAAAATAAAAAGGCATAATCTGTCTAAAACAGAACAGTCCGCAAAGACGAATTTTTTCGAGGCACTTACGACGCTCAGATCGAAAACTTGAACTAATGAAAGTTTCAGACATTCATAAAGATTACGCACAAAAATTTCAGATTTAATTAACAATCTGGTGATTTTAGGAATTTCGTACAGTGAACAGCAAAAATCTGTTTCTGCGCAGCAATCAAAATTAAGCATCGTCTTAACATTAGAGGCTACTCTTGGCACAACAATGCGAGAAAATAAAGATACAAAGGAGTTGCTACAGAAGTAAACATCCTCCTTGACTCAATAAAAGAAAAATTGCAGAAAAAAATAATGGGTTGCCTCCCATAAGCGCTTTTCTTTAACGCCTTTTAGCTAGGCACAAAGCATGCATCAAGTATTACCAAGTGAAGAAGCATCAAAGAGAGGTCGGAAGTTTTCTCAACAATGCATTTATCTTATCTATGTAGGTTTCGGAATTCCCTTTCTCAATACCTCTAGGCTCATCATTTCATCAAATGGGTTTCAGGAACAATCCAATCAAAATTCTTTTCTAGTGCCTCCTGCATTCCTATAAGCTTAAAAGGTATTGGTATTTTAACTTCCCCCTCACAATTAGTTTCTTAGTGTACTTAAGCCTCTCTTTTTCAAGTTTTTCAAGTGTATTAACAACGTCAATACAATACCAAGCATCTTGTATTTAATAAAAACTTTTCTAGCTTCCCTAGCAACATCACCAAATTCTTAAGTAGGGTTTCTAAAACAAAATCTTTCTTTTCACCATCTTCCGTATCATGAGTTTTAGAAACATGTGCTGCATTATGGGACTAAGATTGACAAACCGAGCTTCCAACATGTGAACTAGAGAAGCTGTAGCAATTTCATAATTTGGAGCAAGTTCTACCAAGGATCTATCTTCAAAATCTTCAACCATACTAACATGATTAAGAATTCCTCAATGTTATCTCTTCCAATGATAGACCCACTACCCACAGATATTTCTTTTAAAGTATACTTAGGGAGAAGCATGATGAAATAATAAAAACCAAACAGAAAATAAACTAGATGCAAGTAACTAATTTTTTTGTGTTTTTGATAATTGAAAGCAAACAAGATAAAATAAAATAAACTAAGCAAGACAAAAACAAAGTAAAGAGATTGGAAGCGTGAAACTCCCCTTGCAGAAGACTGCTGTCTCCCCGGCAACGGCGCCAGAAAAAGAGCTGTTGACGGGAGAAATAGTGGCAGTGTGCTGAAGCGCTTCTAACTCCCCGGCAACGGCGCCAGAAAAAGAGCTTGATGGCGTGAATCACACGTCGTTGGGAGACCCCAAGAGGAAGGTATGATGCAGTTCAGCAGCAAGTTTTCCCTCAGAAAGAAACCAAGGTTATCGAACCAGTAGGAGCAGCAACTCTTCAGAAGGTTGTTGGTGGCTCGCACGGCGCAATACGATCACCAACGTGGAATCTGCACACAACACAATCAAACTACTTTGCCCCAACGAAACAGTGAGGTTGTCAATCTCACCGGCTTGCTGAAAACAAAGGATTAAACGTATGGTGTGGAAAATGAGTATTAAATTGCAGAGAATGAAAAAGGAACAGTTTGCAGTTTGTGGTGTTTAATCAGTGTAAAAGAATGGACCGGGGTCCACAGTTCACTAGTGGTGTCTCTCCATAAAAGATAACTAACATGTTGGGTGAACAAATTACAGCTGGGCAATTGACAAATAGTGAGCGCATGACAATGCATATACATGACATGATGATACTATGATATTTAATTGGGCATTACGACATAATACATAGACGTTATCCAACAGCGTCTATGACTAATAATCCACCGCCGGGTTGTCATCCGAGTCCCCGTTGGTATTAAGTTGCAAGCAACGGATAATTGCATTAAGTAAAGTGCGTAATGTAAACAAATACATATGACCGTGGACATAGCATTGTTAGGTTATCCCTAGTGGCAACAGCACATCCACAACCTTAGAACTTTCTGTCACTCTCCCAGATTAAACGGAGGATGAACCCACTATCTAGCATAAATACTCTCTCTTGGAGTTACAAGCATCTACTTGGCCAAAGCATCTACGAGTAACGGAAAGCATGCAAGATCTTAAATAACATAGATAGATTGATAATCAACTTGACATAGTATTCAATATTCATCGGATCCCAGCAAACACAACATGTAGCATTACAATAATATGATCTTGATCATGTAGGGCAGCTCACAAGATCTAAACATGATGGCACAAATGGAGAGACAACCATCTAGCTACTGCTATGGACCCGTAGTCCAAGGATGAACTACTCACGCATCACTCCGGAGGCAGGCATGGCGATGTAGAAGCCTCCGGTGACGATTCCCCTCTCCGGCAGGGTGCCGGGAAGAGGTTCTGAACCCTCCCGAGCTAGGGTTGACGGCGGCGCGTCTCTGGAACTTTTCGTGGATATTTGCTCAGCACTTAGGGTTTTCGCGTCGGGGGAATAAGTAGGCGAAAGGGCGGCGGCTGACGACCCCCGAGGGGCCCACACCACCCTAGGGCGCGCCAGAAGGGGACCCGCGCCCTAGTGGCGTGTGGGGCCCTGGTGGCTCTCTCTGCTGCTCCTTTGGTCCGTCAGGTGTGTTCTGGTAAAATAGGGATCCCCGTGAAGTTTCGTCCAATTCCGAGAATATTTCCAGACTAGCTTTTCTGGAATACAAAAACAGCAGAAAATAGGAACTGGCACTTCGGCATCTTGTTAATAGGTTAGTCCCAAAAAATGTATAAAAGTGATATAAAGTAGATGCAAAACATGTAGCAATTGGTATAAAACAAGCATGGAACATCAAAAATTATAGATACATTTGAGACGTATCACCGCACCACAAAGGTTTGGTTCACCTTCCACTATCGGAATCCTTCGAGGCAGAAATCCGAAGCCTTTCAACAAGGATCCGGGACACAACCCACAACGGGATTGGGGGCTCCCGAACAGCTACAAGTGACCACACAAGGGTCTCAACCACCACACAGGCGTCTAGGGTCCAAAGACCCAAGAGTAACAAGTTCACAAGCTTTCAACTTCCACGAATCCTCGTGGAGAGCACAAACCGAAGCACAAAGCAATGGCAAGAGCACAGGTGCTCAAATCCTCCACTCTCAAATCCCACCAAAAGAACCTAATGCTTATGGGGGGAGAATAGAGGAAGGATAAAGAGGAAACCACACAAGAACTCCAAGATCACGATCTACTAGGTTCCCCTCAATTAGAGGAGGAATGGATTGGTAGAAATGTAGATCTTGATCTCCTCTCACTTTCCCTCAAAGATATGCAAGAATCATGGGAGGGATTGAGAGAAAGGCAAGCTTTTCCAAATGTCAACAATGGAGGAGAGAGAAGGGAAAAACGAGCTCAAAAGGGTTGGGGAACCGTTGGGGAAGAAAGCCCCTTAAATAGGTCCCCCAAAAGGTGACCGTTGAAGGGGTACGGAACGTCGCGCAAGAAGGAGGGCCGTCCTGGGGGCCGGCGGGGCGGCAGAGGCAACCGGCCAGGGGCCGGCAGGGTGGCTGAAGCGACTGGCCCGGGGGCCGGCGGGGTGCCCGATGCAACCGGCCTGGGGCCGGCCGACAAAAACTGCAAAAACGCCCAATACGAAAACGAACATATCTTGATCATCCGGACTCCGTTTTCGATGTTCTTGGGCTCGTTGGAATCGCAACGAAGAGCCCTTCAAGATTATGTAGAGCAACATCATAGTCCATCATGTGAGGATAAAACCAAATGAAGAAAGGTAAGCCTTCTCTAAATAAGAACAACCGGTAAATCCTGAAATGCAATAACTTTTGCAAGGAAGCTCCAAACGAGATGAAACAGCATGAAAGTTTTCCAACACAAATATAGAGGAGATATCACACATGGGAGGTGTGGACCTTATCTCAAGGAGGACCGGTAATATTTTCAACACCGAGAACGCAACAAGTTTTCCATCCAAAATCCATTTTCGAAAAACTTGGGCTTGTCATGAGGGTCACAACAAGCACCAAAACCCAACAAGGAGAAGAACCAAATAAGAACCAAGAAAGATGATATGCCAAGTATGAAAAGGTTTGAGCTCTCCACAAATATGCGATCAAGTTACTCACTTGAGAGCCCCTCTTGATAGTACGCCATCTATCCTATAACCCGGTCTCCCACTTACACCATGAGACCGGTAAAATAGAAAACCTATCAAGATCATACCTTTGCCTTGCGCATTCCACTTGAGCTAGATGATGACGATCTTGATCTCTTCAAGTGGACCGCCTTTCTTGATTGCGCTTTGCTTGGTGAAGACATCTCCAAATGCTCCGTCTTCATGTCTTGATTGCAAGCTTCAATCAAATGATATCTTCTGAGATGGATCATATTGGACTTGCACTTCATCTTCTTCTCTTGATATATATGATGGCTTGGAAATAGCATTAAAGTTCACTCAAACTTCTTTTCCAAGCCATGCTTGCAATAAGCTCAACTCTTCACAAGACCATTCTTCATATAAACCCTTGGATAGAACCTTGGTCATCATGTAATCTTCTAGAGTCCAACACATGAACTCCAATCTTTTCCTATGGACAAGATCTACAAGAATATCTTAATGCAAACATTAGTCCATAAGGATTGTCATTAATTACCAAAACCACGCATGGGGCAACACATACACTTTCACACGGGCAACATGTTCTCGAATGAAATGATGACGAATCTCAATATGCTTGGTTCTTGAATGTTGCACCGGGTTGTGGGCAATCTTGATATCACTTTCATTGTCACATAAAAGAGGCACTTTGTCACAATTGACACCATATTCCTTTAAAGTTTGCCTCATCCATAGCAATTGGGTGCATGCACTTGCGGCCGCCACATACTCAGCTTCGGCGGTGGAGAGAGAGATATACAATTTTGCTTCTTGGAAGACCAACTCACCAAGGAATCACCAAGAAATTCGCAAGCTCTGGAAGTTGACTTCCTATCATCATGATCACCGGCCCAATCCGAGTCCGTGTACCCACGAAGAGAAAAACCTTGTCCTTGGGGTACCACAAACCAAACTTTGGGGTATGAATCAAATAACATAGGATTCTTTTGACGGCCATCATGTGGCTTTCTTTAGGAGCGGCTTGATACCTTGCACACACCCCTACACTCAACACAATATCAGGTCTAGATGCATAAAGATACAATAAAGCATGGTTTTTAAGGCGTTGCCTAAGCGTCGCCTTAGCGTTGCCTAAGCATCAGAGCGCCTGGGGAGGGCAAGACGTCGCGCCCGCCTTAGTCTCCTGCGTAAGGCATCCAGATTCGACGTTTGAGGCGTCCAAGTCGATGCTTAGGCGGGGAAGGCGTTGCTCTGGACGTTTTGGACGCCTTCGTCATCGTCGGACAGGTTGAGCGGGAAACACTGCTCGACTTAGCAGGAAACATAAATTGGGCGGGATGGGAAATGAATTGGGGGGTAAAGTAGACATGAATCGATATGAGAGAGGGTGGGGAACTAACTCGTGGCAGGAATCGGTCTGAGAGAGAGAGGAGCTCTCTCCTCTCAGGCGGCCAGCAGCTCCTCCGCCAGATCTTGTCATCCTCCTCCAGTTTCCGCCCTCCTCCGCCAGCTTCTGGGCCTCTCCTCACCTCGTGCAACCCTCTCCCAACAGGGCAACAAGGTACGGTTTCCCTCTCTCCCCCATGGTCTCTTTCCTCTCCACTATTCTGCTGTGCTGCTTGCCTGCTTGTGCGCGTGGTGTTGTGCTACACCTGCTTGTGCCTCTGATATAGTAGTAGCTTGTGCCTCAGATGGATATAAAAATGGCAGCTGCTTGTGCATCCAATTAAAATAGTTAGCCATGGTTAGCTACTAGAATTTGGAGGCCAGCACCATGTTGTGGTTAAAATAGTTGATGCATGTCCTTGTTAGCTTATTAGATCATTAGAATAGTTAGCTTAGTGGATCTTCTTTATACTAGCTTATTATAATAGTAGCTTAGTGGATGTTCTTTAATATATTGTTTGCACTTTGCAACTCCACAATGGCAGATGGGGAGGGTGATGCTTATGATCCAATGAATGATCCAGAGCATAGGCCACGTAGGTCAAATGATCCTGGATGGAAATATGGGTATTGGTTGAAGCCTGGCAATGTAAATACTGTTGTATGCAATCTTTGTGGCAAGATAACTAATGGAGGGATCAAGAGGCACAAAGAGCATCTTGCTGGCACCGGTGGGGATGCATCGGGCTGTCCAAAGGTTAGCACAGAACTTAGGAGGGAGATATTAGAATATTTGGAGATGAACAGGAGAAACATGGGACATGCAGATGATGATGACGTTGTAGTGGAGGTAGATGCAGCAACAGTTCAAGGCTCCACTACAAGACCAAGTTCAGGGACATCAGCCAAGCAGAACAAGAGAGCCTTTGCTTCAAAAATCCATGGCAAGAAGTCTCAATCTGTTGCAGCCAAGTCAATTATCTCCATGCTTAGGAAAAAACCTGAGGATGTTGTTGACGAAAGGCGCTCCGGGTCTTCTCAAGGCACCATGGAGTCCACCACAAAAACAGAGGCAGAGAGGCACTATGTGAGTATGCAGTGGGCATTGTTCTTCTATGAGTCTGGTATACCATTCAATGCTGCAAGCTCTAGGCAATTTCAGATTGCAATAGAAGCCTCTTGTCAATATGGCCCAGGTTACAAGCCTCCTTCTCCTCATGAGCTGAGAGAGCCATTACTTAGGGATTGTGTGAAGGAAACAAAACTTTTGACAGTGAAGCATGAGGAAGCATGGAAGAAATATGGCTGCACACTCATGTCGGATGGCTGGTCGGATAGAAGGGGATGCCACTTGATCAACTTCCTTGTAAACAGCCCTGAAGGCACATACTTCTTGGAGTCGGTTGATGCATCAAGTGAATGCCAAGATGCTCGGATGATAGTAGATTTACTAGAGAAGAGAATTGAAGATGTCGGTAGAGAGCATGTTGTCCTAGTTGTCACCTATAATGGTGCTAACTACAAGTCAGCAGGAAAGATTCTAATGGAGAGGATTCCTACACTATATTGGAGTCCATGTGCATTTCACTGCTTGGACCTAATGTTGGAAGACATAGGGAAGCTAAAGGCATTTAAGAAGCCTATTGCACGGGGTAGACGTGTCACTACTTTCATCTATAGGCATGGCAGAATTCTCTGTCTAATGAGGAAGGCAACGGGTGGGCTGGATCTTGTGAGACCCGCAGCCACTTGATTTGCTACTTCCTTTCTTGCTCTCAAGAGTTTAGTCACACACAAGCAAGGTTTGAGGAGCCTATTTACATCTCAAGCATGGTTTCAAACAAATTGGCAAAAACACAAGCTGGTATGAATGTGCAAGACATTGTGCTATCTGCTGAGTGGTGGCATTCAGTTGATGACTGCCTTAGAGCTTAAGCTCCACTTCTCCAAGTGCTTAGGATAGCGTATGGTGATGAGGTTCCTGCCATGCCAGAAATGACAGCACTAATGCTCTATGCAAAAGAGAGGATCACTCTAGGTTTCCCCCAACAAAACAAGCAAGTTTTGCTCAAGAAGATCATGCAGATTGTTGATAAACTTTGGGAGAATCAAATGGATCATCCATTGTATGGGGCTGCTCTGTTTTTAAACCCTGGAAAATTCTTCCCTATTGTCCAGAGAGGTGATGATGTCTTACGTGGAGAGCTGAGAAGTTGTTTCAATGATGTGCTTGCAAAAATGGTACATGATCCCATTCTTCACAACAAGATTGATCAACAAGTTGTTCTCTATGCAGACAAGAGAGGAGCCTTTTCCAATGTGATGGCAATTGGAAACATGGAGAAAAGAAACTCTCGTAAGTCAACTAATGAAAATTTCAGCAAGTGATACGTCTCAAACGTATCTATAATTTTTAATGTTCCATGCTGTTATTATATCAATTGCTACATGTTTTGGTTACACTTTATATCATTTTTATGCATTTTATGGACTAACCTATTAACAAGATGCCACAGTGCCAGTTCCCTGTTTTCTGCTGTTTTTGGTTTCAGAAAATCTATTAAGGAAATATTCTCGGAATTGGACGAAACAAAACACATCGTCAATAATATCACGAGGAGATCACGGAGTCCAAAGGGGAGTCGGAGCAGACCCACCAGGGGGCCGCGCCCTAGTGGCGCGGCCCAGGGTGGGCCCGCACCCTCCTATGGCGTGGTGGCCCCCCTCGGCCACCGACGCCGCCTCTTCGCCTATATATTCTCCGCGACGCGAAAACCCTATTACGGTCGATCATATTCCACGAAAAGTTCCGTCGCGGCCGTCATCGTCAATCTCAGATCGGAAGAGTTCTGAAGCTCTTCCCGGCACCCTGCCGGAGGGGAGATCATCACCGGAGGGCTCTACGTCACCATGCCTGCCTCCGGAGTGATGCGTGAGTAGTCCACCCCTGGACTACGGGTCCATAGCAGTAGCTAGATGGTTGTCTCTCTACCTTGTGCCTCCATGTTTAGATCTTGTGAGCTGCCTAACATGATCAAGATCATCTTATTGTAATGCTAGATGTTGTTTTTGCTGGGATCCGATGAATATTGATACCATGTTTATTCAAGTTGTTTATTTATGTGCTCTTGATCTTGCATGCTCTCCGTTGCTAGTAGATGATTTGGCCAAGTAGATGCTTGTGACTCCAAGAGGGGGTATTTATGCTCGATAGTGGGTTCAGTCTCTAGATATCTGGATCAGTGACAGAAAGGTCTAAGATGGTAGATGTGCTGTTGCTACTAGGGATAAAACATTGGTGCAGTGTCCAAGGGCACTTGTATTGATTACATTACACACTTCATGCAATAATCTGTTGTTAGCAACTTAATGCTGAATGGGATGCGGAAGCTGCCTTGAAGGTGGATTATTTAGGCATAGATGCTGTTGGAATAACAGTCTATGTACTTTGTTGTAATGCCCAACTAGATTTCATAGTAGACATCTTGGCATGTATTGCATTGTATGCCCTCTCTATTTGTCAATTGCCCAGCAGTAATTTGTTTACCCAACATGCTAGTTATCTGTTCTGGGAGAGACACCACTAGTGAACTGTGGACCCTGGTCCAATTCCTCATACTGTTTACACAACCTGCTGCAATCATCTGTTTCCTGTTACTTGCTGTTTTTCCTGCTATTTTCCACACCATACATTTAACTCTTTGTTTCTGCAAGACCGGAGAGATTGACAACCTCTCTGTTTCGTGTTGGGCAAAAGTTCTGGTTTGTGTCTGTCCAGATTCCACGTTGGTGCAAGCTCCCTAGTGCCAGGGGGAGTCAACATCAACAACCTTCCGATAGATCATCAAGTCCTACTGGATTGATAACCTTGGGTAGATTTCTCAAGGGAAAACTTTCATTATTTCAAAAGTTTTTCATCTGAGCATCGTAAGTGCCTCGAAAAAATTCGTCAATACAGACTGTTCTGGTTTGACAGATTCTGTCTTTTATTTGCATTCTCTCTTTTACAAGTTTTTAAAAGTGCCCACTTGAGCCTAGTAACAGTGGCTAATGTTTAAAATAGTTGGCTTGTGAGTTTGTCTTTGCTAGAACTTTGAAGTATTATCTTTTAGTGCACTAACCTGCTAATGAGAAAAGCTGTTAAGTTTTGGTGTGAAGGAAGTTTTCAAGTGTTGATAGAGGAGAATGATATTACATGATCAAGAAGAGTGAAGAGCTTAAGCTTGGGGAGGCTTACCTCCCCAGCATATTTCAAGAAGACTCAAGCATCTAAGCTTGGGGATGCCCAAGGCATCCCTTCTTCATCTACAAATTATCAGGTCATCTCTAATGGTGCTATATTTTTATTGCTTCATACTAGTGTACTCTTCCTTGGAGCGTCAGTGTGTTTTTGTTTTCAGTTTGTTTTGTTTTGTTTGCTGTGCTATACTTGTTGGATCCTAGCATTCATGTTTGGGAGAGAGACACGCTCCACTTTTTCATTAGAATACTCTTGTGCTTCACTTATACTTGTTGAGTATTCCTGTCTAGTTGCTGTTATTGCTGTTAGCTCTCAGTTTTTCATACATCTCTTGTTAGAGCTTTCAGTTTCTTTTGAAGAAAGTACTCTCTTGCTTCACTTATATCTGTTTGGAGAGTTGTCAAATAAGTTGATTGGTGTTTGGTTGGACCAGAAAAATGCTATGCATGTGGTAGTGGTATAAAATGCTTACATGAATCTTTTTAGATCGTTGTCTTGAGTAATTTGATGCTTGCCAATTTTTTGAGCTGTCAAGTAATTAATGTTTAAGCTTGTGCATCATGTAAGTAATGGCTATTAATGAAGAACTACTATAAGGATTTTCTGCTATAATAATCTGTTGCATGATTGGAAGTCCATAGTAGTCTAGATAATTTTTGGATGAAGGCTATGTGTTAACAAGGAAGACAGTGGGAGTCTATGTTCGTCAAACCTTGTGTTTTATGTACACTCTTGCTATTCCAGTTGATAATGATGTTTGCTTATAATAACCTTGCTAGCCTAAACTCTGTACTAAGAGGGAATGCTTCTTGTACATCCAAAACCTTGAGCCAAATCCATGCCACCTGTGTCCACCATACCTACCTATTATGTGGTGTTTTCACCATTCCAAGTAAATTTCTTCATGTGCTATCTACTAACTACTCAAAACAATTATCCTTTTTGTGTCACTACTTGAAAAGCTCATAAGGACGTAGTAGTGAGATTTGTCATCTTCCATGCTAATTAATTTACAAGGATTGGCAGCTTCATCTGCTTCTCCACCTTTTATTTTGCATTAAAGAGCTGGTTAGTCCACCCTATAAATAAATAAATAGACACTCCTCCATGGTGAATGTTGGTGGGCACCCGAGGATTCGGTTAGCCATGGTTTGTGGAAAGTAAATGGTTGGGAGGAGTGTCACCAATAAGTGCTTGTTACAAGTGCAGTCCTAAAAACTCTCGGAACCGCTCTAAAAGTTAGTTAGCCATGGAAGATGACAAGTACCTGCTATTTGATTTGTTGACACCTGTATACACCATTACCTTACAAAACAATATTTTATGCTCTCTATATGCCTTCGGGAACTACAGCTCTAGCACATGATGTTAATCCCTGCTTCCCTCTGCGAAGGGCCATTCTTTTACTTTTATGTTGAGTCAGTTTTCCCACTTCTTTCTGTCTACTTAAGCAAACATCATTGTCAACTCCAGTATAACAGTTTTTACATAACTTTGTGTTTGGTTGATCATATTCTTTGCATTGACATTATCTATATGATATACATGTTGAAAGTTGAAGCAAAAGCTGAAGCTATTATCTTCCTTTGTGTTGATACAAACACTTTCATGTTGAGAATTATTGCTGCTGTGAACTAACTATTATGTTAGACTATTATATCTCTAAATGTTTTATAGTGTTATTCATGAAAGTTTGCACTTGTGTGATCACTTATGTTTACTCTTTATTTACTTGCTTGCAAACTATAGACCATTGGCTTGGATCACTTCATTCAGATCATGTGCATTACATTGTTATTTGATCAAAGATTGTGTTGGTAGCATGTCACTTCAAAAATTATCTGTTTTTATCGTTTACCTACTCGAGGACGAGCAGGAACTAAGCTTGGGGATGCTTGATACGTCTCAAACGTATCTATAATTTTTGATGTTCCATGCTGTTATTATATCAATTGCTACATGTTTTGGTCACACTTATATCATTTTTATGCATTTTCTGGGACTAACCTATTAACAAGATGCCACAGTGCCAGTTCCCTGTTTTCTGCTATTTTTGGTTTCAGAAAATCTATTAAGGAAATATTCTCGGAATTGGACGAAACAAAAGACATCGTCAATAATATCACGAGGAGATCACGGAGTCCAAAGGGAGTCGAGCAGACCCACCAGGGGGCCACGCCACACTAGGGCGCGGCCCAGGGTGGGCCCGCGCCCCCTATGGCGTGGTGGCCCCCCTCGGCCACCGACGCCGCCTCTTCGCCTATATATTCTCCGCGACGCGAAAACCCTATTACGGTCGATCATATTCCACGAAAAGTTCCGTCGCGGCCGTCATCGTCAATCTCAGATCGGAGGAGTTCTGAAGCTCTTCCCGGCACCCTGCCGGAGGGGAGATCATCACCGGAGGGCTCTACATCACCATGCCTGCCTCCGGAGTGATGCGTGAGTAGTCCACCCCTGGACTACGGGTCCATAGCAGTAGCTAGATGGTTGTCTCTCTACCTTGTGCCTCCATGTTTAGATCTTGTGAGCTGCCTAACATGATCAAGATCATCTTATTGTAATGCTAGATGTTGTGTTTGCTGGGATCCGATGAATATTGATACCATGTTTATTCAAGTTGTTTATCTATGTGCTCTTGATCTTGCATGCTCTCCGTTGCTAGTAGATGCTTTGGCCAAGTAGATGCTTGTGACTCCAAGAGGGGGTATTTATGCTCGATAGTGGGTTCAGTCTCTAGATATCTGGATCAGTGACAGAAAGGTCTAAGATGGTAGATGTGCTGTTGCTACTAGGGATAAAACATTGGTGCAGTGTCCAAGGGCACTTGTATTGATTACATTACACACTTTACTTCATGCAATAATCTGTTGTTAGCAACTTAATACTGAATGGGATGCGGATGCTGCCTTGAAGGTGGATTATTTAGGCATAGATGCTGTTGGAATAACGGTCTATGTACTTTGTTGTAATGCCCAACTAGATTTCATAGTAGACATCTTGGCATGTATTGCATTGTTATGCCCTCTCTATTTGTCAATTGCCCAGCTGTAATTTGTTTACCCAACATGCTAGTTATCTGTTCTGAGAGAGACACCACTAGTGAACTGTGGACCTGGTCCAATTTCCTCATACTGTTTACACAACCTGCTGCAATCATCTGTTTCCTGTTACTTGCTGTTTTCCTGCTGTTTTCCACACCATATGTTTAACTCTTTGTTTCTGCAAGACCGGAGAGATTGACAACCTCTCTGTTTCGTGTTGGGCAAAGTTCTGGTTTGTGTCTGTGCGATTCCACGTTGGTGCAAGCTCCCTAGCGCCAGGGAGAGTCAACATCAACAACCTTCCGATAGATCATCAAGTCCTACTGGATTGATAACCTTGGGTAGATTTCTCAAGGGAAAACTTCTGCTGTCTACATCATAACCTTCCTCTTGGGGTTCACCAACACGTAGCCATCAAGCTGTTTTCTGGCGCCGTTGCCGGGGAAGTACTCATCATCACCATCATCATCATCCTCAAATACTCTCCCGTCAACCAGGCACCAGCAAGCATTAAGTTAATTTCAGCTAGCTATTTTCTGAACAAACTCCTAACTTGTTTGTTTTTACCATTTCAGTTGATTAGTGGCGTGCATATGGTGGTCGGGCAGTTGAGCTACAAAGATTTGCAAAGCGCATTGTTAGTCTTTGTGCTTCATCATCCGGTTGTGGGAAATTGGAGCACCTTTGAATTTGTGAGCCAACTCTCCATCTTCTTTCTCTTATTTCAGCAAGAGCAAGTTAATTTCAGCAGTTATTTATTCATCTTATTTGTCATTTGTAGGTCCATATAAAGAAAAGGAACCGGTTGATGCATCAAAGGCTGAATGACAATGTCTTTGTGTCATACAATTGGAAGAACATGAGCAGGTTTCAAAAGAGGTGTGAGAAGGTGGGTGACAGGAGCTAATGACCCTCTGGTCATTCAAGATTTTGATTGGGGCAATGAATGGGTTGACGCAACAATGCCTCCACCTCAAGGTTCTCGAGGGTGTCCCGATGACATTGATTGGGAACTTGTTGATGAGGCTGTTGGTGCATCTTCATCGCTTCTGGGTCGCAATCTTCCTAGAACTGCAAATGCAACTCAAAGGGAAAGGGGTCGGCAAGTGTCCAATACCAAAGGCAGCGCAAAAGACTTGCTTCAACACAACCATGGTCAGAGGATGATGACCAAGAGGAAGAACAGGAGCAACAGCCAAGTATCCCCAATGGAGAGGATGTTGATTCAGATGTTGCAGATGATCAAGATGTGACTGATGATGATGAAGACCCAACCAGTGCTGACTCAGATGGTGCAGAGGATGCTGCTACCATTGATGAGTTCGATGATGGTTACTGAGACATGGAGATGAGAGTTGAGAGATGAGAGTGGCTAGCCTTAAGCCATTTGATTTGATTGTGTTTTGTGGAACCTAATTTATGTTCTGAACCTATTTTATTTTGTGTTGTGGACCTATTTTATGTTCTAGACTTGCATTGCTTTGGACCAATTGATATGTAATATGTAATGCACTCATGTTTGTCATCTTGTTTGTACTTATACTCTCATTATAATTCTCTGTTTTCTACCAATTGTGCTCTGTTATGTATGTTCTAACATACATGTTCATGGTTATTGCAGATTTTTGTTGGGGAGAGCCGAGATGGATGCTACATGGGCTCAACAACCAGGAAATTCAAGGTATTTAACTATTTATATGTACTATATTATAACAACCATATTATTCTGTCTAGTTACTTAAATTAAGTAAGGCGTCGCATTGCCTTGCGCCTTAAGCGCCTAGGCAGTGAGGCACCCCCCACCGCCTTAAAACACCTCGACGCCTTAAAACCACGCAACAAAGAGCCAATCATGGACGATATACCTTTTGGTCGACATCTATACCCTTTGGTTAAGTTGTAGATGAACCTTGACCATTGGGGTGCGCTTCTCCTTAACACCTATCATATCAAACCTCTTGAGCATGTCTTGGATATATTTGGTTTGAGAGATGAAAGTCCCTCCCTTTAATTGCTTGATCTCAAAACCAAGGAAGAACTTTAACTCTCCCATCATGGACATCTCAAATCTATCGGTCATAAGCTTTGAAAATTCATCATTGAAAGCTTTGTTAGTTGAGCCAAGATAACATCGTCCACGTAGACTTGGCATATGAAAAGCTCCCCTTTTACTCTCTTGTTAAAGAGAGTGAGATCGATTTGCCCAACCTCAAATCCACAGTCTACTAGAAACTCTCTAAGGTGCTCATACCATGCCCGTGGAGCTTGCTTAAGTCCATAGAGCGCCTTATCGAGCTTGTAGACATGGTTAGAGAGTTTGGGATCCTCAAAACCCGGTGGTTGCTTAACATATACTAAACTCTTTAAGTGGACCATTTAAAAGGCACTTTTCACATCTATTTGTTGCAAGATAAAATTATGATGAGATGCATATGCAAGGAGGATACGGATGGCCTCAAGCCGAACCACGGGAGCATAGGTCTCTCCAAAATCAATGCCTTCAACTTGAGAGTACCCTTGAGCCACCAATCTTGCTTGTTCCTCACCACCATGCCATGTTCATTTGCTTGTTCTTGAATATCCACTTGGTGCCTATAACATTGCGGCACTCCTTTGGCTTCTCAACTAGCTTCCACACCTGTTGCGCTTGAAGTTGTTGAGCTCTTCATGCATTGCATTCAACCAATCCAGATCTTCAATAGCTTCAAAGACTTTCTTTGGTTCCACCATGGATATGTGTGCTTGATGTTCACTAAAGTTTGCACATTGTCTTCTAGTCACAACCTTGCCTTCAAGTCACCAATAATATTTTTCAACAAATGTTGTTCTTTCCATGGACTTGTGATTTCTTGCATGACGACGGGTGTCGATATCCTCATGGGAGCTAGGAGGTATCTCTTGATCATCTGATCATTTGTGTCCTCGTCTTGACCGGAATGATGACCTTGGTCTTCAATGTGCACACCTTCATCACTAGAAGAGAGGATGGACCTTGGTCTTGATCATGGCTAGCATCAATAATTGGGAACTTGGTTTTGCGTAGCAACTTGATCAACAAAGGAGGGTCTTGAACTTATTCTTGGCTTGGTGCATCATTTGCTCCTCCGGATGGTGCAGTTTCCACTTGTGATGATGAATACCCACATGGGTGGAGCTTGGTCTTTCTTGAGGCGCCTCATGGTGGACCTCGATTGGGCGAAAGAATCCCCACACTCATCCACCTTATTGCATCTTGAGTACCTCATCATCTACATCACGAACATGAAATTGCGCCACTTGGGAGCCATCAATCATCGAACTCCACACTACAAGATCTACAACGATCCTGAAGGATTTGTCATAGATTCTATAAGTGTGGGATTCGGCACCGTAACCAACAAAAGTACCCTCAAAGCCTTAGACTCAAATTTAGATAAATGATAACCTTGATTTTATAGAAACACTTACAACCGAACACCCGGTAGTAGGAAATATTGGGCTTGTTGTCGGCAAGCATTTCATATGGAGTGAGCTTCTTGCCCGTGCAGAAGTAGAGGAGGTTTGATGAGTGACATGTCGTGGAGATGGCCTCGGCCCACAAGAAAAGCGGAGTCTTGAACTCCGCCAACATAGACCTTGCCATGTCCATAAGGTCCGGTTCTTCCTCTCGGCTACACTATTTTGTTGAGGGGTATACGCAGCGGAATATTGATGACGAATTCCCTCTTCACTAAGAAACTCATTTAGGTGTAGTTCTTGAACTCGGAGCAATTGTCACTTCTAATGGCCAATAGGAACATTGTGTTGACGTTGCACTTCATTGGAGAGTCGATGATGGCTTGTAGGGTCTCACTCTTCGACTTGAAGAAATAAACCCATGTAAATCTTGAATAGTCATCAACAATCACCAAGCAATACTTCTTCCCACCAAGACTTGTTGAGGCAACGGCACCAAGATATCAACATGAAGAAGTTCCAATATCATCGTGATGAAAATGATGGTCTTGTGTGGGTGGGAGAATCATGCATCTTCCTTCAACACAAGCCCTACAAAGACGATCCCTAGAAAAGGAAACATTCTCTTTTAGTCCAAGAATGTGGCCACCCTTGTGGAGGCTTTGCAACGTTTCTCATAATGACATGGACAAGCGGCGATGCCACAACCACCCCACGTCGGCCTTTCCGAATAAGCACATCGCTTGAGAGTTGGTTGACTCCGAAAAGTCAACCCAAACAACTCATTTTTGACATACCCAACGAAAGCGACCTTTAGAGTATAACTCCTCAAGATTACCATA